>CM022476.1:3592191-3664246 GCA_011952105.1 Coreoperca whiteheadi | reverse complement strand
TATATATATATATATATATCCTTTTGGACTTTCAAGATTAGATCAACTTTATTGATCGCACATAGGGAAGCAGAAGGAAACTGAGCCATTTTAACTGTTGCTAATAAGCCGTTGGAAGAAAACACCTCTGGAAACTGACATGTTATGCACCGAACAGTCAATGAATCAAAAAACTAGAAACGTCTGTTAAAAGATAATAAAAACACTGTCAGTTGCATCCTTAAAACAGACACATATGCGTCGACTTTGTACCAGCTGGACTGACGAGCAGTAACGAAATGGAGTCATCAGCTCATTGTTCGTCTGTTAGTTTACGGAAGTCTTAATTATAAATATTTCACTTGAAAACAGCTGCACGAAGTCAAAAAACCTTATAAAACCAGTGAGTCACTGTATAATCAAAGTTTCGCTTTAACTGCTGATTCTGTCTGAATTGGACTAAATGCATCCTCCATGTGTCATTCTGAGCCACCGGCAGTATGGCTCGACCCTAACTAAATCATCACCATAAGCTGATTACTGCTTTCAGCTGACCAGTTCACACGGCTTTTAAATGACCAAAAAGCAGCTATTGGAGACCAGCTGTTTAAAATCACAGAGTTTTATAAACTGCTTTATCAAAATATCTGCTTATGTGCTCTGTTTGCTGTTGTGCTTGTGATTAGCAGCAGCAGCAGTCTGCAGGAAACACTTGTGGTAATCGCAGTTTAATGTTCATCGAGCAAAAGCTGACGTTTGTAGACTGGAGTCTGGCGTACGACCACCGCTCAGACAGCACATAGCCTGTCCTTTTGCATGTTACTGACAACACTGTTAGTTGATGTAGATGTAGTTAGCCTTTTCTAGTAAAACATTTTACTTTGAATATTTACCGTACCAGTGTTGACTCAATCAACTCCATCCATATGACTTAACAACCAAACCAGATTCATAAAGAAGTAAATGAATAAATCAACCCTGAATGAAATAAATACATAACAAAATGCCGAAGTAAATAATGACTAGATGCGTAAATAAATTAAACCATAAATGTGCTGAACGTCTGAACGCTCCCTCCAGGGTTGCATGAGAACATTCCATGTGGATTGTATTTTAATGCAAACAAATGCTTTTTGCAGAAGAGACAAATTATATATTTGAACACAGAACAGGATTTCAACCCACACCCTCACTGTTCACATCGGCTTCTTAACTTGCGGAGGAGCTATCAGAGCTTTCTGAGCTGCATCAGCTCTCACACAGATAGTTTTAAAGAGCTGGAGTGTAGGGGAGACCATCCGCTGATCGGAATGTCTGCATTATCTTCTTTATTTCACTCCGTATGGTGCTAGTTTGAACTGCACTTCATTTTGTCAATATAAGTCTGTTTCAGGCTCAGATGGGGAAATCTGCACAAAGAAGTGCAATGAAGTCGGGACTTGTTGGAAACTTTTTGCTTTCTCTTCGGACTTGCGAAATGAGGTTTTCCGCCGAGTCCTTCAGTCTGATCTTCTTTCTCTCTGGTTGTTTTGTGAGCTCGCGAAACAGGAAAATGTGGGCCCCAGTCCCAGAATAGACGCACAAAATGAATTCATTCACACAAGAGGGACAAATTACTGACTGACTGACACAAAAGACATAAAGCCAGTGAACAGTCGATGAAAAATAATTGCAAGAAAACCCAACAAAAAGACAGTAAAGCCTCCTTCATGGCAAAGGGAAACAACTCAGTCATCCTCAAAATATAACTCCAAACGGCCCCGAAAAGAAGTTTCTGAAGTGAAAAACTAAACTGTAACTCTGTCACCCTTTAAAATTGACGAAGATACATTTTGTTTCCAGTCTCCAAACACACTTTGTGACAAATTTAAATGTTGTTCTTTTAATTGAAGTGCCATTATTTCACAGTGGAGCCTGCTCATATACCATGCTGCCATTCAAGCTTATACATCATGTGATATGCAAACGGGCTCAGTACACAGGAACATGCTGCCATACTTGAACAAACAAAATAGTTGAAAGAGATGAAAAGACATCTGAAAGGAGAATAAAGCAGCTGAATTAACCAAAAGATGTCATGTGTTGAAAGAAGCTTAGACGCTGCAAATATTCTTTATTTCAGCAGCAAAGAAATTCACGAGAACGATTCAAAAGAGATACATGGTGATCAACTTGTAGAATAGAAATTCATTTTGAAGATCTGTTTTGTTTTGTTTTTTTATGACTGAAGTTGATGAAATTTCACATCCCTTCGCTCGTCGGGCGTCACTGCAGCCATTTGAGGGTTTGAACAAGAGTTTTTCTGAGTCTGAGAAGAAAATAGTTCGCTATTGTTTTCGGTTGATCCCTAGTCTAACATACTGATTGGAATAAAAGTGGCACATGAGGACAGCAGCATCCGAAGGTCTTTGCATTCTTCTATTTTTATATTAGCGCTCACAGCCAAGAAAACACCGAGCAAACTCCTAAATCCATCCTGAGCTGTGCCACAAGGTTCTGTTTTCGCAATTTGATGGAGGGGGCTTAGCTGCCATAAAATTTCAACCTCCACTTCCCCTGATAAAGTTTCTCTGGCAGGCAGTGAACGGACGTAAGCAGCTGTTGCCCCCCCCCCCCCCCCACCCCACCTCGAAAGCCCGTCTGGCTTCCCAGGTTATCCAGATTTGCACAGTTGTCTCTGAAATTTGGGTAACTGTGGGATCAAACGCTGCAACTCTGTACCGCCGCTAACCTTTCAAAGCCTGGGCCCAGACCCTGTCGGACCCAGAGGGCAGCCCATCCGCCCTAAGAACAGCTTGTTAGAGTTGACACTTGATTTTATGCATTGTATTTCTGAGAGCATTACAACTAAATCCCCTTCTCAGGCGATATGGAGGGCTGCTGTTCAGCGACGGCTGTGGAAAATGCAGGTGGGGGGATTAGGAGAGCTTGACGGCTCGGGATTTCAGAGCTTTATCTTGATGCTCTTTTCTGCGAGCTCCCGGTGAATTTTAAAGCCCAATATACTATATGTGCTGATAAAGATTTAGGATTCCTGTAAGATGATTAGACTGTATGTTAGTGCTGGTGTACAGTTATTTCAGGAGAGCGGGAAGGAAGCGGAAGCCCACACATGGATACGTAATATAAGTCCCATCAGATTACACTGAAGATTTGGGCAGTTGTGTGCACTACAGTAACCATAATGAGCCATGAGACATTTATGGTCTCCAAAAGCTTTAAACCTGCTTGGGTAACTAAGTACATTTACTCAACTATCGTACTTACACGCAGTTTTGAAGTTCTTGTACTTTCCTTGGGTATTTCCGTTTTGCTACTTTTTAAAGCATTTTAAAACTCCTCTGCTAAAAACTTAAGAGACGAAAACATATTAAAAGTAAAAGGTATACCTCTCAAATACATGCAGTGGTACATACATCTGCTATCACTTGGAACCAGCACAAGTATCAAAAGGTTTAAAACAATCCACAGCCCGACCCAACAGTCCATTAAGTAGTTACAATTAGCGATCAACTACTACATAAAAATTCTGCTTACATATTTAAGCATTAGTAATAATTTTTAAATAATATACTATATATAGTAAATGAAAGGGACCGTGGTGCATGATGAGTACCTGTAGTCTTGATAAAGCGCTATTGATTCAAGTACATTATGTAGATAATACTTGATCCGCACCTACAGTATTTACAGGGCTTTCTTTCAATGAGTATTTGTACGTTGTGGCATTGGCACTTCTTCTTTTTCTATCAAGCGGACAAAACCTAAATCCGTGGGACGCGTTTAATTCCAGGGTAGATGCAGTGTGCTCCGCAGAAAAGCGCACAGGGTTATACACACGTGCATACACAGTGTGACAACATCTCACACAGAAACAAGTCAAACAGTCAGGAGAAAAGGCTCGTGTGCAGGAGCAGCCGAATGTGCCCAGTCTGTTTTAAAACCGTGTTAATGTTGAAAGGCTTCTAACGCAGTCTGGCACAGTAGCTAGGGCCATAAAAAACCAAAAAAGCCACTTCAAGTTTATATTTGATACGCACGGTTAGTGGGGTACTGTGGAGAAAAGCTGGCAAGTAAATGATAAGATGACTTCTTCAAATATCTAGTTTTTTGAAAATACTTTGATATTTGCAATATTGGCTGAGCGTGTTCTCAAATGAACAGATGGTCAGCACATGCAAAAGGTTGCAGGTGCCGTTTTTGCACTTTATCTCCCTCTCCTGCCTATTGCTGCACAAACGTAGGGGGGGGGGATAACTCTTTTCACAGCAACCTGCTTTCGCACCGAAATCTGGGCAGTGTTCAGAGATGCTCCTGCTAGGTATGAAATAATGATGGCACAATACGTGTGTTGAAGCGCCGCGGGGGCATATGTTGAGTCAGACGGCTGAGCGAGATCACCTGTCCGGCCGGAGGGGTCGACGGGCCGTCTGGAGCCTGCTAATGATAAACCTCCAACATACTGGCTGTCAGCTCATGGCAGGCCTGTCCGAGCGGCAGATCCACACGGGCAGCCGCGGTCGCTTCTGCTCCGCGTTGGGTCTGAACCCCTGCCGACCTCGGCACTGACGGAAGGCCCTCCGAGCCAATCGCGTGGGGCTGTGCGAGCCCGTGCCGGCCCGGTGGGGGCGGGGCCAGCGGCAGAGTCACCTTGCCAGCAGCGCTCCGAGTGGCGCTTTAATGAAGGCAGAGGGAAACGTTGGCTGGAGGTGTTTGTATGTAATCATGTCACATTTCCAAAGAGGCCCGGGCAGAGGAGGCAGCGGATCGCTTCTGACTTCTCCAGCAGATGTTTGGAAATGGTGCTAATGCTGTGGATTATGTCTGTGGGTGAACAAGCAGCCAGGAATTCTGATACTAATGGCAACTGAGTTAACTTGGGTGAAATGTGCTTTTAACAGAAATATATGCATAAAATAGCCCATGTCTTTATGGTTACTGGACCCATATTAGCTATTCCAGTGACACGTTATATTTGATTTAATTACACTTACTGACCAAATAAAAAATCTGTTTATTACATCGTAGATCCATTTTCCAATGAGTGCAGCATATCGAGTTATTTGACCTTGGCTCGTTGCTCCTTTGGGTGTCAGTACATGCATGCGTGCAGGAGGGAAGAAAGCAGAGGTAAGGTATAAAATGGCTGGGGAGGCTGAATGCTTACCTGGGGACACTCTCATTGACTTCGTATTTACAGAATGTCAAACGTAAGCATAAGAACCCCAATGTAAAAGATCCAGGTCAGAATCATCTGTCCACGGCAACAAGCTCTACCAGCTAACCGTTAAAGCCCCTGATCTGAAAACACCCCCACACCCAATTGACAGAACAAGAACATTTCCCCTGTTCTAATGCGCGTCAATAAGAATGCTTCAAGTTCAGCAAAGCAGAAGAGAGAAAAGTAAAGAACAAACTCTTGTGTCATTCTGGCCAAGTATTGATTACCAACAAGCAAAGTGAACAACCTCCCTGAGGGCCCCAGAGCCTGAGTGGCCCCCCAAAAGCTCCAAGGTTACTCTGTGGGAATTTGTTTTTCTGTAATTTTATTTGTCTGGGATAAATGCACCGCTAAATGCGCACTTTAAACTGAAATGACGTGGCCAGTCCTGCAGGTTTACCTGTTTTTGAAGCTCGGTCCCCGTGTCAAAATGTAGTGCGACCTCTTTCACCCGCTGTGAAAGCGATGACCTTGGTGATCAGTACATACACAATGTGGCTCAGGAGGCAGAGCGGGTCGTCCACTGGCCACAGAGCTGCTGGTTGGATCCCCAGCTCCCCCCCTGTCCACATGCTGAAGTGTCCTCGGGCAAGAAACTGAACCCCAAACCGCAGTCTGCGTTCTGATGAAGACTGGTATCTTAAGTGTTATTGGATTCTTTTCCTCATTGAGTAAAGTAATCTCAATACACTTGAAGAAGAGTAATCCTTATTAACCTCCCAAACATTTATAACCTAAAGCGTTTAAATCGAAGGTTCCTGAAAAGGCTTTTATAATTGTGCTTCACTGTTTTTTGAAATTCATAAATCTGAAAACTCAGCCCGTAGCTGTGTGATCTTTAAGATCCTGCTATTAATCAATGACTCTATTAACCTTCCACCTTTTACATAATGATTATTTTATGCTGTGCAGCTGTAAAACTGCATTTACAGCTTAATGCATCATGAATCTACGACTTTGTCACTTCCCTAAACTAGAGCCAAAGTGTTCACATTGGTAATGACGCACTGGTGTTTTGGCGGTTTGGGTTTGAGACATGTTCAGGCTGCCTGTCTCTTTCGCTCTCAACGTCTCTCCATCTTTTCCTCCCTGTGGAGGTTCTTCATGGAGCGTCGACTCCCCAGCGCCGGACTCTAATCGGGCCCGGGCCGCGGGAGGGACGGCAGATCCGAAGCGCTGTTTACAGCCTCAGCTGCTGCTGCGCTCGCTGGGCCGACCAAACACGGCCCCCCGCTTCTCTCCATGGCTGGCATCGTTTAACATTATGATATTTTTCCTGGTGTTTGCCCACGGATGATGAGGCTCTCATTGCTATGCATGTGCCAGATGAATCATAAACCTATACCATATGCCACCGCAATTTGCTGATGGGCCCAAGCTGTTTTGGTGGATATAAAATCCAGGGATTATGGAGGCTTGATCCTCAGTGAATGAAGGGAGAGGAGGACAGGGAGACAGAGAGAGGGCAGGGGTGAAAGGTGGAGGGTGATGCTCCCTCTCTGCTTTTTCGATTGGCTCCCAGGTCAGTGACTCTGGGAAGGTGTAAGGCAGGGCTGCTGATTGACACCTCCCAAACTGTCTAATCTACCAAAGGCTGTGAGGTATTAGCTCAACCTGGTGGTTTGTGAAGGCAAACAAACAATTTAATGTGCACACAGATGACAACAACATGTTTGTCACCTTGTCCCCAGTGTCATATGGTGGTAATTGAAGTAGCTGTCAAAAACAATGGCGCGAAAGCCTTCAGGGAATTACTGTTGTTGTTATTCTCCTCTCGGAAATCGAGAGTATTACATATGGGCCAATCAGCGCTTGAGTTAGCGCTAAAGCTCCTATTTTAGATAAAGCATGTTTATTGACAAAAGGTGAGGAATGCCTCGCTGCAGGGAGATCGTTTCGATTGTTAACCAAAAACAGGAATTAAAAGCTTAGTTTGCATAAGTGAGAGTGAGTGTTTTTTGTCTGTCGTCTCACAATACCTGAAGTCTTTTTTCCAAACCCTGCGGTGGTTCCCATGTTCTGCTATAGCATTTGTTGCTGCTGTACGTTATGGCATGGTTCAATTCTAATGTCTCTAATCATTGGGTTTATTTGCAACTTTGCAGGATGAATGAAGATGAAATCCAGATATGAATCCTTCTGAGGGAGTGAACAAATATGCAGCAGGTAGTCAAAGAGGCTGCGAAGAAAGCAAAAGCATTTCTAGGGTGGACATACGGGGCGACTTGAATCGTGTTGCGTCGTTATGTGTTTCCCTCATCAGAGTAAATCTTTTTACGTTCAACATTCATTCATTCAGTGGTGTTTGCATTTGCAAAATAGTAAGGGCAGCCATTACCTGTGGAGGTCTCATTCGCTCTTAGTTTGTGACTGAAATGTTAATGATAAATATATGGATTTTACAAAGTATATTTTCAAGACAAATTAAAAAAGCAGAAGAGTTTACCAGGGGGACTATGAGCTGCTGTTGACCTTTTATTTAAAAAAAAAAAAAGAATCATTTGAACCTCCAAATCTTGAACCAAATGGACCTGATTTCAACGGGAAATCGGGGGGGATTTATAGAGAAAACCTTGTTTTGGGTTTGGAAATCACAATTTACACGACTGAGCACATAGTGGGGAACATTTAACTATGCTGCGTTTAACTTTCTCTTTGATAAAGCTTATAGTTAGGGCTGGCTCAGGAGAGTCCTGAACCATCCCTCAGTTTATGCTGCTATAGGCCTAGACTGTCGGGGGACTTCCCATGATGCACCTCTCTCTCTTCACCTCTGTCCTCCTCTCCATCCGTATGCATTCTCATCCCATAAATGCATGTCACTAACTCGACTTTGTTTTGTTTTGTTTTTTAACCCCACATTGACTGGAGCAATGATCCATGTAGCAGAATTTGGTGGCATCCTCCTATGCAAAGCCTGTCCTGATACACACCACTCCTCACATTCCAGCGCCGCCTCCATGTGTCTGCCAGTGCTGAGGCGTGTTTTTTGTTTTTTTTACTATACTTTTCTGTCCCGTAGTTCTGTGCTTTCTCGTCCGTCTCCTCTTTCTTACTGTCACTTTCAGCAGGTATTTCAGTGTCCGGACATGTATCTGGATCGGTGACTATGGCGACCTGCTGGGGCAGTGTTGCTGTGTCTATGGTGCAGGGGACGAGTGGCTCGGATCCTGCTCGTTGGGCTCCACCTGGAGCTGCTCGGTTGTCCGTCTGGACCTATCATCTTCCCTTATGTTTTACCACCTAAACATTTCTAACATAATAATATATATATATATACAACAATTTTGCCATCATGGCTGTATATGTTATAGTTTTGATGCTATAAATCTATTCTGTACTTACGACATCTATTGCATGTCTGTCCGTCCTGGGAGAGGGATCCCTCCTCTGTTGCTCTTCTTGAGGTTTCTATCATTTTTCCCCTGTTAAAAGGGTTTTTTTTGGGTAGTTTTTCCTTAATCGAATCGAGGGTCTAAGGACAGAGGGTGTCGTATGTTACAGATTGTGAAGCCCTTTGAGGCAAATGTGATTTGTGATACTGGGCTGTATAAATAAAATTGAATTGAATTGAATTTAACTAATGACAAGCCTGAGTATAAACTTGCACAAACTGCAGATAATGTTGTCTGAGTCGGTTTTGTTGATTTTATTCATTTACTTTTTTCGATCTCTTGTTGAGGACGTTGCCTGTGGTCGCCCCAAATCTGGCCTCATGCCATACAGCATGTGAGAGTTTGCCACACTGGTTTATACCGCCACACCACTACTTCATTACTACCAATGTTTCTTGCCCCTGTGTATGATGGTATTACTCATATTTTCGTAGTGAGTTATATTTGCAGGTACTGTTTATTCCTTATGCTGCATGCAGTGTAGTAGTAAAGGTTTGACTCAGTTTTCGACACTTGGAGAAAGGTAGTGAGTGCACCTTGGGTTTTCAGTTTTTCCTGTCAAACGTTTTGTGTATTTATTATACAATGGTAACTGGTTTACTGCTGTGTTATCACGCATTAATGATGAAAAACAAAAAGACAGCATTAGGAAATATAAGTCAGAGTTAGTTGTTGTCTAGTGTTAGCCTGTCTGTTAGCGGGCCTGTCAATCAGTTCTGAAGGGACAGCAGGTTGAGATGTTGGTACCGTTAGCGTGCCTGACTTTTCATGTTGGAGACCAGAGGTTTTTGGGGTTTTTTTTTGCTTTTACTTGGTAACGTAGCAACAGTCTTTCCGTGACTTAAACCCCTAGGTAGTTGCCGAGCTGAAGAGAGAATTTTTGATTTTTAAATGTCGGCACTCGAACGTCAAAAACAAAAACGTTCAGAAATGTCAATGTTGTTTTGTTTACACGTGGATCAAAGATTGTGCTTTTACATTCAACGGTGACTGCTGAAATCGAACATTTATATCGTCGGTGTTTCCATTGTGCGGCTCGAACATCCACGTCTGACGGAGGCCAGGGTGAAACAATGAGCCTACTGTTCACACTGGATGTTCATCCTGCCGTGAAAGGTCAAAAACGAATCGATAAACAAGCAAAGAGGCTCAATTCGTTTTCAGATGTTTGAAATATCAATATTTGGACTAAGAATTCATGTCCACACTACTGACAGTGGAGGGCGGCTTAAGGATTATGATTTGCAGTAGCATCTAAGCAGTTTTAATAGAAAAACCCTTACAGTCCAACTTTCTATTTAACTTTACTGCACTTTCTAAAGGTCACCTCAACTTAAACCTTTGATACTTTGTAAAGGTTTAATGTATAATTTCTTAAGTAATTGCACAATAGACTTAGCAGCACCAGTGACGAGAGACTGTGCTGACCACCATAACTCAAGCTAACAGCATGTATAAGCGATTACCTCGTACTTTTTAATTGAGTAGGTTCAGAGAAGCTCTAACTTCCAAGTTTTATGAGTCTGGGGTCTTTTAACGGCTCGGCCACAGTAATTCGATAATCATTTTCATTTGGTAGAATGCTGGCGATCAATCTGATGGATGACTTCATCAATCCTTATAGCACAGTTGTATAGGCTGCAGAGTCTGAGGGTAAGTCGAGAGGCCATGAATCGTCCCTTTATGAATCACATTCCAACTAAAACTTGATTAGTGAGCTATTGCAGCAGGGAAATACAGCCGCACTTGATATTCATTAAGATAAGGTGTTACTGCCAGCGTTACACGGTTTGTGACAATAAATTTCCCATTTGCATGAAAATGGGCTCAGAAATTTAAATGGCAAAAATACAGTCTAGCTCATTGTAGCACGGTTTGGCAGTGAGGAGTGAAATAATTTATTCATGAGGCTGGCAGGACGTTGGGTGCTACCATCTGAAGTGTGTTGTGAAGAGTGCTGATACTGAATTTCACTGTGTTTTGCAGTATGTATTATTTCTTTAGAGTGTATAGAGGAATCCATTTAATTTCACATTTAAATCGACAGTTCAGGTTTTCCAGTTTGCTTGTTTCCCTGCCTGTGTGCGTGTGTGTGTGTGTGTGCTCTTGTTTTACTACATTCGTGGGGCCCAAAAACTGCGAGCCCACTATACTTGTGGGGCCCGACCTCCTTTGTGGGGCCAAAATGCTGGACCCCACAAGTTTAAAGGGCTTTTTGAGGGTTAAGACTTGGTTTTAGGGTTAGGGTTAGAATTAGGTTAAGGTTAGGGTTAGGGTAAGGGTTAGGTTTAGGCATTCAGTTGTGATGGTTAGGGTTAGGGTAAGGGGCTAGGAAAAGCATTATGTCAATGACGGGTCCCTACGAAGATAGTGCCGCAAACGTGTGTGTGTTTGTGTGTGTGTGTGTTTTTGTGTGTGTGTGTTATTGTTACGGGTGTAGCAGGTTCGACACCTACTCCTTTATAATATGTCTCTGTTCCTTGATGGAACATTAAAATTGGCAAATGCATTTGTCTTTGATACAATTGTTGTTTAATCCTGCAAAACCCAATCAAATAAAAATAAAAAAGGTTTAAAACAAAATGAATAAATAAATCAAACATCAACATTTCAACATGTCTCGCTGATCCTAGAATCCACAAAAAGTACCTGGAGCATGTCAAGGTCAAATTACCAGTTCAACAACAGAACGATCGACCAATAGAGTGCGAGAGCCAGAGCCGAAAATGCCCAAACAAATCACACTGTTGATCCCAGGCTGATCATGTTCAACACATACAAGATAACCCGCTGCTCTGCCTTTGTTTTGCTTCAGTTCTGTCGTGCGTTCCAAACAATTGCTCAGTGGATCCTATTTGTATCGTTCTTTTAATAATTGAGATTATCCTCATGATTATCCTGTTTTGCAGACTAGCTCCCCAAACCACCAGATTATGCGGAAATAGTGACAGAGGACTTAGGTATGCTCGTAAACATAGGCCAATATGAAAAAAAAAGGGATTTCTCAGAGAATTCAGTTTGTTCCGCTTTTGGTCGGTGAAGATCCAAATCCATGTTTTTTTTGTGTGTCACGTGACCGACCTCTAATAAATGTATCCTACAGAACAGCAAAAGCATACAGAGCGGATTGAAATGTAGATGTAAATTAAGAAAAACAATCAAGACATGCGTTTCCCCAGGCGTGCAATTCATCCGCCCACATGGCCACGTCCCACTTCCACCCTGCTTGCCCTGTTGAAAAACACATAAACCTTCAGCCTGACAGATATGCCTACAGAACCAGTAGCAGTCTATCTTTCAGATGCTTTGTACATTTAACTAAAATGACAGATGTTTTCTTGGCATAAAATTTTACCGGTGCCACCGACACCCACTGTTTGAAGGAATTAGTTCCACGTTTTTTTGGAAATACATTTGCCTTTGTTTCCCCCACAGTTAGATGAGAGGTTTGATACCCCTCTCACGTCTGTGCTCTTAGTATGGAGCTGGAGCCCGGAGGCAGTTAGCACAGCTGAGTATGAAGACTGGAAGTTCATAAATACACCTACCGACACCACTAAAGTTCCCTGATTTACCTGTCAACATGTATCAGAAGCACAAATGTGACACAGCCCATTTTAATTTTAGACGAAGTTAGCCTTCATGGTGTAACCATTTCTTGGTGAAACAAACATTCTTTATAGAGAATTTGCCAAGTTTGGTGCAGAGACCAAAGCCAAAACCTGTGCTCACCAACCGTATCTGGTGATCCCCGCTGCACATTAGCACTAGCTGGACGGATACTGTGCATCGACAAATGCCTTAACCACATAACTCTCTCTCAAACCACAAAGTGTCACTTTTGCATTTCTTTTATGAACGGCTTAAAAAAAGATACAACATGTTAATTTGTGAGCTTTAGAGGTGCCGGTAGGCAAAATATTGTTTAAGCTTTCTTAGCTCTTTCACCCTGCTTTGGACTTCATGCACAGACATTAGAGTGGTACAGGTAATTTAAGCAAATACGTGTACAGTCTTTCCCAAAATGTTGAACTATTCCCTCAGTATACGAGGGGCTTTCTGTCATAAAATTAGAATTTTGTTAGACGCAAGATTGATTAGATCCATGATCACCCAAGTCTCCAAAAGACTTAGTTCTGTTATTTTTGTGAAAGAACAGCCAGTTCCTGTTTGTCGCTATAAAACAATCAGCAGATTTCCCGTAATTTTCCTGTAGGCAACAAATGTAACTTTACTCTGCATCTATCATCAGACTGTCACCATCCCAGTGACAGTTCCCAGC
Organism: Coreoperca whiteheadi; assembly: GCA_011952105.1. NCBI lineage: Eukaryota > Metazoa > Chordata > Actinopteri > Centrarchiformes > Sinipercidae > Coreoperca > Coreoperca whiteheadi. The sequence continues at coordinate 3,651,369 of CM022476.1, read as the reverse complement.
GTGAAGATTTTCCTCTGCCTGTATGTTACAGTATATTCCTCCTCCTCATTGACTCGCTCTTCTGTCAAATCCTTTTCGGACAATAGGCTGGGACAGCCTCAATCATCTCACCCGGTTGGATGGATGAAAGAGAATGACATTAAGATAAAGTGAGAGGAGCCCCCAGGGGTCCGAATGGAAATCCATCTCCAGCTCCCGATTCCCTTGACATCTTCTCACCTGAGGAAGCCCCTGGGCACAGGTTGACCTCATCCACAACCCACCACTCGTTTCACTGCCAAAACCTTCGCTCCCCCCTGGAAAGAAACACAGTCACTGATACGAAGCCTTCACTTTAGTCCGGGGTTAAGGCCTGTCAAGATCTGACACCAGCAGTATCTCCACGTTCATTATGGAGAAGTTAATGTCAGTGAAAAGTCAGTTTATATGATAACAATACCTGATTTTATCGTCTGTCTCAACAATTGCAAGCTAAATAGTTTTACACTATTCTTGTCACAAATGGCACTATGTTTCAGCAAACGTTAAGCCAGGTGTGACTTTTTTGCCAGGAAGCCTTGTGATTATTTGGGGAGCTTCTATGTTGGGGCCGTCACTGTGCAAACATTTTGGTCCCATTTAAAATGAATGAAGAGGCTGCGCTTTTTTGATGTGGCTCTAATGTCTGTCTGAAGTAATCAAGCCTTAGGCTGTACTTATACTTCTGCAAAGATGCTCGTGAACATCTACGCAGAGGAGGGTTTTATGGGTAGCTGTAGGTCATTGAGGCTTGCAGAGGAGTCAACGTGAGTCAACACCGCAGCATCGTGTTGCGTGGCCCAGCGCGTCAGACAGGATGATTGGTTGATCCAACTTTCCGTCAGGAGGCTGTTTTCGAAACACCGTCACAACCGTCTCCCGTGCACGTTTGCTTGCACGTAGCTCGGAGAAGCATGTTCATGCCTTTAGCCTGCAGCCACTGTGACTTGGACCCAGGTATATTGTGGAAGAGCTGATGGATGTATGGAGCTTAAATTCAATTCAATTCAATTCAATTTCATTTATATAGCCCAGTATCACAAATCACATTTGCCTCAAAGGGCTTCACAATCTGTAACATACGACACCCTCTGTCCTTAGACCCTCGATTCGATTAAGGAAAAACTACCCAAAAAAACCCTTTTAACAGGGAAAAGAAATGATAGAAACCTCAGGAAGAGCAACAGAGGAGGGATCCCTCTCCCAGGACGGACAGACATGCAATAGATGTCGTAAGTACAGAATAGATTTATAGCATCAAAACTATAACATATATAGCCATGATGGCAAAATTGTTGTATATATATATATTATTATGTTAGAAATGTTTAGGTGGTAAAACATAAGGGAAGATGATGGGTCCAGACGGACAACCGAGCAGCTCCAGGTGGAGCCCAACGAGCAGGACCCGAGCCACTCGTCCCCTGCACCATAGACACAGCAGCACTGCCCCAGCAGTTCGCCATAGTCACCGATCCAGATACATCTCCGGACACTGAAATACCTGCTGAAAGTGACACTAAGAAAGAAGAGACGGACGACAAAGCACAAAACTCCGGGAGAGGGAAGAAGTCAAGTTAGTGACATGCATCTATGGGATGAGAATGCGTACAGATGGAGAGGAGGACAGAGTTGAAGAGAGAGAGGTGCATCATGGGAAGTCCCCCAACAGTCTAGGCCTATAAATACATCCATCAGCTTTTCCATATTTGGTTCCATGTATTTCTACCCTTCAGGTATCTTGGGGTCTTGTTCACGAGTGAGGGAAGAACGGAGCGGGAGGTCGACAGGCGGATCGGTGCATCCTCTGCAGTGATGCGGTCGATGTACCGGTCTGTCGTGGTGAAGAAGGAGCTGAGCTGCAAGGCGAAGCTCTCTATTTACCAGTCGATCTACGTTCCTACTCTCACCTATGGTCATGAGCTTTGGGTCATGACCGAAAGGACAAGATCCCGGACACAGGCGGCCGAAATGAGTTTCCTCCGCAGGGTGGCTGGGCGCTCCCTTAGAGATAGGGTGAGGAGCTCGGTCACTCGGGAGGAGCTCAGAGTAGAGCCGCTGCTCCTCCACATCGAGAGGAGTCAGCTGAGGTGGCTCGGGCATCTGTCCCGGATGCCTCCTGGACGCCTCCCTGGGGAGGTGTTCCGGGCATGTCCAACCGGGAGGAGGCCCTGGGGAAGACCTAGGACACTATGTGTCTCTCGGCTGGCCTGGGAACGCCTCGGTATTTCCCCGGAAGAGCTGGAGGAAGTGTCTGGGGAGAGGGAAGTCTGGGTGTCTCTGCTTAGACTGCTTAGAAGATGGATAGATGGTATGTCTATGACTTATTATATATTCACTGATCTACTGTATATAATTTTTATACAACCCTGCGTTGTAAAATGATCAATGAATCTATCTTGTATCACTGTGTACAGTGTAACGCAGTGTCGTGCATTTACTGACTTTACAGTTAACACACATATTCTGCCTAATGGGACCCTAGCCAATGGGATCAGTGAAAAACCGAAGGTCTTGATTGCATTAAGAAGCTGCCTGCCCCCTCAGAGCGATCAGTCAGTGCTGTAAAGAGATCAGAGGGGTCCCTTGGGGTATTATCTAACAACAACAACATACAGTATGCACTGAGAACACATATGCATTTTCATTTGTAGTGTATGTACTATATAATCCTGTATATTTAATTTGTCCGGAGATATTCATAATATCCAATCTCCAATAGCGTGACCAAACTTGCGTGACCTCCAAACTAACGCTGAAGGATCAATGGCTATCAGGTCACTGATGTTGTCATGAGAGCCAAATGAAAATCTGCTGACATTTTAAACAGCTTAATATGATGATGGGAAGTCACGCAAGGGCAGCTCAGCAGCTTATCTTGTTTCTAGTATATGCTTAATAATGTGCCTGGAAAACATACATGAAATGTCTTCCAGTATTTCAAATTAGATGAGATTAAAATATGTAGAAAACGTCTTTTCTATATGAAACTAGAGAGGAGCAACTCGACAGGCACATGCTGCTCTAGTAAATACACGCATGCAGTTCATTTTTTTATAAGTTCTTCAGTGTATTAACTATATTTTAGTTTCCATTAATTAGTTCCGACAAACTTTAGATTCTAACCTTCATAAAGGTAGAATTTATAGCACGACTGTTGTATTGGACTAGTTTTAGCTAGGTGGACCTGACAAACTGGCAACTGAGTGTATATTGAATATCATCCATATACGGTAATATATACAACATATATTTAGTACCATTTTTAGCATTATGTCGGCACAACACCTTTGACCTGTTGCTAATCAACTGTTGAGTTGGACAGGGGTGGTTGTATTTTGGCTTGTTAGTTGTTGCAGATGAGAAATTCAAAAAGCTATGTTCATGCTTCCCTGGTGATGTTCTGCATGTTTGTTATTGTCAAACAAATCCTATGAAAACACCAAAACCAACAAATGCATAAGTCCGTCCCTCTGTCCGTTTGTGACTTCACTACCCTGGCATGTACAAACATGTACCTTCATTTTTTTTTTTGTTTTTAAAGGCTAAATAATTTCTAGGAGGAAAAAGTGCATTTGTTGGGGACTATGTTCAGTGGTGGATTAATACACATTTAGTGCTCTAGTGAGTATATGGGACAGCAGGGATTGAGTCAAAATAAACTACAGTGTGTGTGTGTTAATTGCAATGAAGGAACATGTCACCCAGTGCAACAGTGAGGCTCACACACATGTGTTTTAAATAGTTTTTGGAAGACAATGGAGCTCTATGGCACAGAGGAAGAAGAAATATCAGGCTTTGGATACACACACAAGACTTATTAGTAGGATCAATTCATTGTTGGTTTTGGTCATTTCATGGGATTTGTTAACAATAACAAAAACAGAATACCACCACCTTTGTCCTTTAATTATGACTCAAAATCAAATTACCAATAATGTACTTTATATTGATGGTGTTGGCTTAAACATTTCATAAAGTAATGGATATTAAAAGCACGCCTTGATTGTCACTACATTTGAGATATCTCTCTTGAAAACACAATTATTATAGGAAGCCTCAGGGAGCGAGAAGATTGGACTGTTTCGCTATCAATCAAATGTCACAACTGGGGGTTCATTTCATTTAAACAAAAAAGTAAATCATAAATACATAGAAATTATGTGCCGTACATGTCAATACTAACTTTTGTGGAAGCAGAAATCTTTGTGTGTGTGTTGTGTAGAACATGGAAATAATTAAGTACATAAATATAAAATGTAATGCCTAACTGAAGCACCTCAAGCTCTTATTAGATGATGCCTCAGTCATCTTGTGTCTTTAAGGCCATGCACACTAATTACAAACCTCACTCGGAGGCTCTATAACACACCCAGTATTAACACAGCATGTCATTAATAAGGAAGGGAGAGTGACATGTGAAGGTCTCACATTATGACTAATTGAAAAGGCATCAATCATCCGGGGCCATTTTACTCGCCTCAGCACCTGCTACTGTATAGAGAGGAGGTCACACTTTGAACAGGATCAAGACAACTTAATCTAGATAAATTAACGCTGCAGACTGTGCCAGGAGGAGGCCTGATCTCATCCTGCTCTTTCATACAGACGCTTATGTTACGGGATCAGGTCTATGTTGTTTCTTGCTCCCACAGGAATATTTCAGAAGAAAGTAGCGCAGTTTTCTTTATCCACTTTATACACTGCATTATGGTCATTTTCTGTAAAAGGGTGCCGTGGACAGGGTTATATCCAGCATTAGGCTTTCTTAGAAGTCAGTGTCCTAATAGTTTTTCCATAGACAATACTGTTTGACTGGCCATTTAAGGCCTTTTGAACTGTATCACAGGCATCAAACTCTCAACTTCAAATCATCCCTACAAGCAATTAGCTTTGGCTTTGAAAAGATTCTGGCTCTGGAATTTAAAGGCTGAGCTTGGTGGATCAAGTTGGATACGTTCAGTGCTTTGAACTGAGTCCCTTTTGGGTCTTGGATCAATTCAGTGACTTTAAAATGGAATTTTGTCTTGGATTGCAGTGATGAAAAATACCAAATATCCCAGTTTGGTCTATCTTCTTCTCCAATGCAACAGCTGGTTAGACTCATAGTTTCTGTAGTTTTTTGTGACATTCAACACACGGAACTGAAAAAAAGTAGTATTTTCTTAGGATCCAACTTGAAATTGCCAATACATCACCTTATAGTCTTTATGTCCCATGTTTTCTTAAGTGCTGCTAACATGAATGCATGCTCTAGCGTCATGTTTTTACAGGACAAATCGTGCACAGAGTAGGTAGAATCATGCTTTATTTGTTATTTCTGTCCTCTGAGGCAAGAGCTGAGGGCTGGTAGTTACATTTCTTGTCTCATAATGCGTTACCCTTTCCCAGTCTTGTGTAAATGATGTATATCTACTTAGGCTACTGTACATACATACGTTTTGAAATATTCATTGTATACCACCATCAGCTACTCGTTTTTGCCAAATACTTTTTGAGGGATAAGTAATTGTACGATCGTTTTTGTAACGTGCACAAATCGTAGGTAGCAGGATGGCTGGTGGCCATACAAAATGGAGGACTTTAATAACGGAGGACGGGGTTTACATCCTGAGTCCCACGTGTAGTTAGGTTTCAGCAGCAAAAGCACTTTGGTTAGGGTTAGGGAAAGATTGTGGTTTTGGTTAATTGTTAATAAAGTGAACACGCACTGCATCAGGCAGTGAGTCAGTTTGGACTTTTTCAATATGTAATCAAGACTCTCTAAACTTAACCAAATACTATGAGGGCCTAAACATAACAACAAAAAAATATGAATCGTGCTTAAGTTGCTATGAGAGCACATGCATCATTTTAAATACTAAAGAGTAATTAGAAATGTATGCAAGACCCTCTGGCCCTGGAACGATCATATAATATGGAGACGTTCTGGGAAACAAAATAAGAGAGATAGCAGCTCAAGAGACTTGGTGGAGGATCATCAATAACCCACCGCCATGAACTCACTTTCTATACTTGTCACATATATTTCATCCTCATGTCCCAACGGCTAGGGCTCGGTCACTACTGAGCGACGCTCCACAGAGGCTGTGGCTAAACAGATGTTTGGAATGGCAGATGAACACAACTTAGGCCTCACATATGCTGCACAATCAAGAGTTGGGGAGTGATTTATTCTTACCAGTGAATACTGTAAACACACTTTTTTTAGCGAGCAGGCTCTGGTTTGGGTGTGTGCGACTCACGACAAACTGATGTTCATGTCACAGGAAATATCAATCATGTTTCACTGTGAGGTTAACTATAGATGACTGTACAGATGCTGGCAACATTAGTCCCTTTTTGGCCAGTGAAGTTCAGTCTTTTTACTGCAAGCCCAAATCAGAACAGGGTTGAGATCCCAGTCAAGTCCAGGTCGAGTCCCATTGGGGGTTGAGTTTAAGTTAAGACTGAGACCAAAAAACAAAGAAAAAGACAGTTCCCATTAATACTCCCATCAAGAGTCAGCTGTGATATACCCTCCCTGGCCATTTTATTAAGTACACCTATACAATGCAATCCAATACAACAGATTTGCCATACATTCTACATTTAGGAAGATTGAAATCTTCAACTATTACTGTTAATTACTGAAGTAGTTAGTGGTGGTGTTGTACTGGACTGTATTATGATGAAATGTGTTTGTACTGCAAATAATCCATCCAAACAGATGATTTTGTATATTATGTAGTCCTTTTGTCTGTTCCCAAGCTCTTGTTTAATTATCTTACATCAAGTGAAGAAATTTGGCAATTAGGTAAGACATTTTTAACCTGGTAGAAAAACAGGTAGAAAATGGTGGGGTCTACCATGCTATCAATGGCCAAATGGTGGCAATATCAACACCCAAACCTAACCTGTTTTTCCTTGGCTAACGGCCTCACTTTCCAAAAGTCGAATGAAATCTGAACCTTTTTGAGCTAAACTAACAAACAAACAGACTACAAAAACAGCCATGAAAACATTATCAAATGTAAAACACTCGTGTAGCTGAGCTTAGCCGTGCTATTGCGGGAGACTGCCACAATAAAATTGCTTGGTTGAAGCTCCCTGTTTCACATATGCCTTTGTATTAATAGGATAGAAATCCCTCATAGAGGTAATCAGGAGTGAATTAGTTAATTTTCTGCTCCCCGTCTAGTTAAGAAGATGTGATGGTGAATGGTGAATTAGATATCTAAAATGACCAGTGTGATTGCAATGACAGCTCTCTGTAAGAATCATTTCATCTGCCTACATTACTTTGGAAGACGTGATTAATGAAGCGCAGCGTCCTTCACATTTCTCCTCCGCTCTCCCTCTTATTCCCAGATATACTGATCTGCTGACATTTACTTAAGTTTGGGCTAATGTATTAATTCCAAAGATAATTATTCAATATACTTTTGTCACTGTTGATATAGCTCAGCGTCACCCTGCGAGCTCTGGTCTGAGAGGTTCTATATGACTTTGCCAGAAGGGAAACCGGCTCCAGCAGAGTTCTTGTTCTTTGAAGAAGGCCATATGTGAGAAGTTGCATGGAGAGATGACCAGACGTGAGATAAATGGTTCTCTAAGACACAGACTTCAGTGTACAAGTCTCACATCTCTGACATACTGAGCAGTTGATAGGCTACTGTGCGTGCACAATATATACACTATATGAAATATGGATTGATATGCAGTCAAAATATTTCTTTGAAAATCTTCCATCAAGTTATGCAGTTACATCAGAAATCACATGGATGGAGTCACTGCGTAGGTTCCAGATGTACCTGTGTTTTACTTAGAAATTCTACCACAGTCAGTGAAATCCCTGAATTCAAATTGGCAAGTAGGTGTCCGTTATTTTCTTGTAATAGAGAGTATAACCACATACCTGTTGTGTTTATTTTCCATCTAAATAAGTGTGCCATTAATAAACTGTAGGTAATAATAGCAACAGTGATGCTTCAGCGGTTTAGCCAAAGAGGCGAGTTAATTTAGCTTGTGCAGCAGGAATAGGTAAGTTACTGGACTAATACTGTATATGATATTTACACCAAATAAGTGAGATCTAAAATTATTGCAAATATATATACATTTTTTTTGCAGCTCGTTAAGATGTGGTAGCGGCTGCTTTTTGGCTGTATTGAATATGACAGCCTTTTGTTGCTTCAAACCTCTTAAATGTTAATCTAGACAATCTCACAGCACAGCTGCTGTAATTAACCTGTATTTTTGTTTATTTACTTGTCTGACGATCTCATGGTCATTAAATGCTAACTTTATCTGCAGCTCAGCAGCTTGGCAATGGCTGCTAGTCAACATAGTAGGCCTATTTATGAGATTTTGTACTCGTTCCGCTATATGTCAAAATATACCAAAAAATATTCATATGAGAACAACAACGTTGTGAATAGGACTCAGTATATGTATATGTGACACAGTATATGTGATCACAGCTTGTAAGAGCGGACAGAACGTTCGTTTGGGCTGTCTCCCTCCCTCCATCCCTTGCTTTTCACCTTCTCTATCTCTCCCACTGTGTATGTGTGAAGACAACGTCAGAAACAAATGAAATGCATCAAATTAATCTTAATTTCAAAAGAGAAGTATTTTATATACCTTCACAGGTGAATTTTACGTGATAAATCTTTCCACGACGCAGTGTACATTGCCCGTAAGCTAGCTATTTTGACAGATAGATAGATAGATAGATAGATAGATAGACAGACAGACAAATAGATAGATCCTTTTTTGTAAAACAACTGCTAGGCCAAAGGGTGAGCATGTCGCAGTGTAACTCTATGGATTAGCATTTAATCAAAAACATACTTTTGAACATTTAGCTGTCAAGACATTAAGTGTTAGATGTCTGCAGGTTAGCAAATGTTGCTAGCTTACTTACCTTGTAGCGTGTTGTTTTGCCACCATACTTTACACTGAGCACTAAGTTTGTAAAAGTTGCATGACTGAAAGGCAACAGTGTACACTTTGACAAAAAAGCGCAGCCATGAAAATCCTGCCATTTGTTTTGCCACAAACCTAAGACCTCCAATATGGCTGCCAGAGAGAGAGTAACCACCAAAACATCTCCGACTGCTCATTCAGCTGAAACTCATGCTTGTACCCAGTTTAGAAACTCCACTTTTTAAACTTTGCATCAGCCCCATAGACTGCATAAAAGAAGTGGACGAAGCCACCGTGACGTCACCCATTGGTCTTCTTTTGTAAACCATGAGAGAACTTTCCGTCAATAAAAACGACGCAGGACAGACTCATTGATGTAAATCCGTGAATGGCAGCGTGAAAGATCACGTTAAACCAGTTTTCTCAGACAGTAAAGGGAGAGTCCTGCCGGAAGAGGAATTATATGCATGGAAAAGCAACTTAGGATCAATTTTTCAAAGTTCACTGAAGTCGTTGGCTTGTGTGGACCATGGGGTCATCTGTCAAATAACACACTCCACCTTTCAGCACGTTGGATTGCCAAAACATCTGGCTGAGCTCAACTCCGCCGGAGCTGCTTAAATAAGATCCATATGCCGTTGACTTTTCTTGACTTTCTTTTGTTTTTATGTCAGCAGTATGGCACATCCCCCAAGGAGCTGTAACGCAACAGGTGTGGGGGTGCATGGGACGTCTACGAGAAATAAATCGGCAGAGTTTTCCGTTTCCCTTGAAAGTGTGATGAGATGGTATTGTGAAAGCTGAAAGACTCCAGGAACCTAACACTCCCACTGAGAATTAAACAGCCGATGAGGTGAAATGAAAACCTCGTGTTTCCTGAAGAAATATAATCATATCTGGTCTGTGATACGGTGTAATGGAACATGAATCGTTAACTGACAGTAACCAGATGTTTGGCGATACATGGTTATTTCTTCTTCTTATTCCTCTGGGGCCATAAGTCCATCAACTGGATAAGCAGAGTATCATTAAAGGCAACCTAAGGAGTTTTCATTGTAATCAAATTTGGGTTTTGTGTATATTCAGTGTGTCTCACCAAATCGCATGTTCAATGTAATTCCTACATCATAAAACATTAGCAAAACGGGAATGTTTAATATCAGCTTATGTTCCTCTTCTCTTTCAGTGAAGAATACACTTTTCAGTGCCACCAGTTGTCCACATGTGGAATCGAATGAAAGAGCGGGACTTTTTAATCATGTGTGAACTGAATCGTTTCATAGTTTGTACGAAGCAACGGTATATTGTATGTACTTTCCCCTGGAAATGAATGAATAAATAAAGTATGGACTAAGCTGTTAACTTTTTAAAATGATATTCATGAGATGCTGTACCAAATTTAAAACTGTAACATCTACTGAATGACACTGGGCTTGAAAAAGTGTGTTGAGAGTGAACTGGAAATTCTTAGAAAAGCGTTAACCTACGCAGCTCAAACTACGTGGAAAAGAAACGGCCCTGTGACACTTGAATTCAGCTTACACTCTCAGCGGAAGTAATGTTTGGTGTGTGTAATGGTACAGCCTTAAATTCTGAGCTTCAAGCATGTACATACCACTATCATCGTGACCACCTTTTTTGTACTTCCGAACAGTTTTCTTAATATAATGAATTCCTGCTGATGGACGCCATTTTTGTCAGACCTGGTCTTTGCTTTTTGCTGTGGTCAAGATTAGATCCAAGGATTTTAAAGGGTTGTATCTAGACTCAAGATGTAAACTCCCATGAACTGCAGTGAGCTCTCTTGGAGGTCTAGAATACCATCAGAGGTGGTAACAATCGAAGCAAACTGAAGCAGAGAGGATAAGGACAGGACCCAGAGTGGCCGTTGAAGGCCTGGACCATCCTTCATCAGAAATGCCTCTTCGTGCTTCAAAGACGCGGCGCATCATTTCCTGTTTGCGTGTCAGTCTCTCGCCGTAAAACAAAAAAGAAAACAGCAGGAGTGGGATAAAGCCCGAAGAAGAGCACATCACAGCGCCGCGCTTGTCATCCACCCAGGGAAGACGACATCACACAACACACAACAGTGCCCACATCAGTGGGTTTGTGTGTCCGAGGCCATCTTGCACATGTCTTTGTTTTGTCTTCTCTCTCCAGGCTGAGCTGGCCACTGTGCGTGTGTGTGTGTGTATGTGTGATAGATACTAGGAGACACGGGGAGGCCGCCTGTTATATTTCAGCAGCTGTTTCCTTTATGCAGCTGCACCGCCACAGACAGGACACTTCAAATCATGCTCATCGCTGCCACCACTGTTAGTGTGTGTGTGTGTATGTGTGTGTGTGTGTGTGTGTGTGGCAGTCCAAAGGGATCTAGCGCCCCGACGTTGCAGTGAGACGCAACCGAGGGTCGAGGGGCACCCTACATCTATCACTATGGATATTATCAGCACAGAGGAAAACACAGGTCTACTGTGCAGGTCATGTGTACGTCTCAGGGAAGAGCGTGGCACTAGCTGTGTTGACATGGATGCTGTTATTCCCCATATTTCCAGAATAAAAGCTTAGTCGCATCGAAAAGTGCCTCATGAAACCACCTCAGTGGCCCATTCTGCTATGAATTGCCAGATACACAAATGTTGTCATTAGTTCAAAGGAGAGAGTTGGTCATGTTAATTCCACCCTCTGTTTTCCTTTCAGTTTTTAGATTATCTGAACCCCTCGAGCTAAATGATATTTGCTTATCCGTGAGAGATGGTTAATCACAGGAGGTGATTTTTTTACTAAAGTTCGCCCAGGTTGGGTCATTTGTTCCAAAGGCTTAAAACAACTCAAGGTCCAGTTACAAATTTTTTTTACACTAGCTCCCAACAACCTTGAGTTGGGCTTGTTTTGTCAAACTACTATTTCAAATGTCAAGAATGAACTCTCATGGTTAACTTAGAAGGCAACACAGCCGTGAAATCCGAAAAGTGCAGTAACAGCTACCGCGCTTGTATGCCAACAGATCCATCTCCATGACAACTTAGCAAACGCCATTCACTGATGAACACTGTGAGGTTGAAAGCTCTTGAGTGGGCATTTTCATCAAAACCATGGTTACATTCAGAAGAAAAGCAAAGTGGTGGGTTGTTCTCAACTTCATGAAAAGTCTTGAGGAGGAGGAGGAAGGGTTAGGTTACCCATGGGTGCAACAGATCAGCTAATATTTGTGTTTTTGTAATTTAACAACGACCTGTGTTTTTGTTTCGCTATGAGGACTTGTTTCACTGAATGTGCTCTTACACTGTTGATGCTCTCATATGAATCATCAGTGGTACTGATATTATTTCTTATCATGAAACTGCAGCCACCTTCGGGTGAGGGGAGCTGACCCCCATTGCAACTGTCCATGTGAAAATGTATTTGCTAATGGAATTATGCAGTGCTTGGAAAAAAATTATGTTAAGATTATTGAGAATGAATCTTTTTACTTTGTGGCAGTAGCTGAAGGTATAATGTAACGTTGGACTGACTCTGGATTGATATTCCCCTTATTTTTGGCCTTATGGCGCTTTTCGCTCCATTTTTCCATTGCAGATCATTACCTCCACAATAGTACCTGGTCGTCATAGCGATGCCGCAGGAAACTGCAGCAACACACACCCGCTACCCACAAATACAGGACAATGGAGGAAATCGAGTGTGTGCTGTTTCTCACAGCAAGAAGACGAACGTTGTTTCGTTTGACCGCGGCGTATTCTTCCGAGTCGCCATAATAGTAACTGGTATATCACGCAATCTCTGGCCAAACTGTTTAAAGATGGCGGGGTTATTCAGGATACTCCGTCTGGCGCGTGCAATGACGACGCAGTGAATAGTGACGATTCTCTCTGACCAATCAGCAGTCTGCCGTGTTTTCACGTGACATTTTAGTAATCGCCTCAGCTCACTTGGAACCTCGCCGGAGGTGATACAAAGAAAGGTACCTGGAAGCAGGTACAGGTGCAACTTTTACGCAGTGGAGAACCAAACAAAGGCGAGGCGAGCCGAGGCGAGTTGAGCTGGTACTGGTAATGGAAAAGCGCCATTATTTGTAATCATTGGATATCAGAAAGTCTGTCTGTTATCCACCTCTGGATCCTTCTGCCTGAAGATAAAAACATGGTAAACTATAAAGAAAAATTCGATTGTGTAGAAATGAATTCTTCATTTAAAGGCAATAATGACAAATAAACCACAGTGCATTTGCCGTGATTAAACAGCTGTAAACAGCATTTCATCAGCTTTATCGTTTTAATTTCTTGTGATGGACTAAATGCTATTTTATTAGCTTGTCCCCATGCGCAAACGTACGTACGAGACACTGAATCTTTGCACAAGAACAATAAAACTTGAGCAGGGGCTACATTTTGGCTTCCCCATGAAACATCCATATCAGTGACAGCCTTCAAAATAACATACCAGTCGAGTCCCCACGTCAACACAGAGTTCTCCCTGCCACAACCATCTTTTTTTTTCGCCCTCATTTATTTTTCATTCAAGGCTGAAACCACATTGGTGTGCCCATGAAAAATACAGATTTCACCCTTGTCCAGTTGGGAGAAAAAGATCCAATGAGGCAGAACGACACATCGACAGGGAGGAGAGGGCAAAAGAGGAGAGAGGGGAAAAAATCACACAGTGCGTCCTTTGAGCCGGTGTCACCCTGCTGGGCGGAGTTTGACATTCAGACCATGCGACAAGGCTCGACCCAGGGTGGACGGCCCCCCTGCAATATTAACTCTCATTTGGAGAGCAGCTGTGGCTATGAGCATGAAACATTGAAGGAAACAGCTGCCATGGATCCAGTGCCATCGCACCACCTCTCGCACTGTCTATTAAAGCGCCCTCCCCACTGTTCCCTTAAGCCTGCATGGAAAAGCACACAAACTGGCTCTTATTCCTCACGTAATTTCCCTTCTGAGTGCGGTCTCTGGGCGACTTACCCTGTCTGTGTGAGGCTTGAATGGCCTGGGAGATGTCACCAGCATCTGGACGAGGAAAAGTGCTTTCAAGGCCTCTCTGTCTCGCTATTCAGAAAGTGTTCTTTAAGGAATGAATAACGGCCGAAAGGGCACGGACAGTGATCTGCTTTGTAAGATGCCCTACTACTGAAAGTTTAAACAGTACATTGAAGAAAAGAATCAAAATTGTATTGTTTGTTGTTGGGATTTTGCTTCTAGATGACAGACAGACAGTTAAAGGTTAGGACTGCAGTTATTTTATCAACGAATCCCGTGAAAAGACCAAAACCAGCAATTGATTTATTCTACTAACAGGTGTCAATGAGATATAGCGACCAATACAGGAGTATGGATCTATTAAATGTTTCTGGATGCCAACTACTGTGCAACAGAGTGCTGTGGCTGCACAAATAATACTTCAGGAGAATTCCATCACTTCAGCCAAAAAGTAGTAGTATAGTATCAATTCTTCACAGACAGATAAGCAACACATTAATGTCCAACCATGATAAACTCACAACATTTTACTAATATTGACTACATAGATGATTTAAAATTACAATATCTTAACTAAAAGTAACAAATTTCAGATTCAAGCCGCATTGACAAGGCGCTACTCAGTTCCTCTATTTATTCCAAGCCAACTTAAAATGTAGTGCATCAACTTTCAGACCTATCAGATACTGACAGCAAACGTGAAAATCCTTCAGGAACTGGCAATGGGTCGAACCTGTTGCAAGGAAATTAGATTTATGTTTATTAAAATGTCAGGCATTGTTCTTTTGAAGACAAAATATGTTCAGATTTAAGGTTACTGTATTCATATGCAGGTGGTTCGGTTGGGTTGCGATCTGGCGATTGCGAAGGCCACAGCGTGGTTCACATCATTGCCACAGTCATCAAGTCATTCACTGAGCCATCATGTGCGGAGGCATCTGCATTTGTTACGTTTTTAGACTCATTTGTGCAGCTGTTTTCTTTTATTTTCCCACCTGTCTGCACGGTGATATTCATTGTGTGGTGCTGTAAACACTGATTCGCATTGATGTTGCATTCAGGTGCCTCCCGCTCCTAACCTGTCATTATCCTCCGCCCTGCGGTGTTGTAGCCATCGCCACCCGCCTGCCTGTTCCTCCCGAATCACTCTGAACGCTACAGCGACTCTGCTTCCATTTTACAATCACACGTTCATAAGACATGCTGTGTCTTAAAAGACCCTCGCCTTGTAAAGGAGCGCCTCAGAGACACATGCTAATTTACTTTAGCCTCGGGAGAGGTGGGGGGGGTGAGAGCATTAAAGGTCGTTGGTGACTCCTAGTGACAGGTTGAAAGTAAGTGTGCCGGCGTCTGAACCTGAAGCTCCACTGGGGCCCGGACCCCCTGATGTTCTCCTAGTAGCTGAACAAGCTCCTGTCGTCCGTGCAGTGTGTCAGTGACTGATTCCAAGGCAAATGGCTTTGAATAATTGATCAGCCAGGTCCATGCGGCTGTGGATTTGAGCCATGTGAACGCTTTTCCGATTTCCGCTTGTGTGTTTCGCTGTAGTGAAAAACAACGGCAACATCACGCATAACAACACGAGCATGAATAAAGAATCGCCCCGCAGAGCTCCCGCTGCCGCCACCGGCGTGAGCGAGGCCCTGACTCCTCCCCAGCAATGTGGGCAATTAAGCTGTTATTAATTATTCACGAGTGGAAATAATTGATCAGCGAGGCTGAAGTGGCTGCAGGTTGTAATGGCATGGGCAGTGGCACTTTCGTGGGGGGCAATTAGCAACGGGGGTAATTACACGTACAGCCAATTTGTAATACCAGCGTCTCGTAATGCCACGTGTGTCGGCCGCTGTCAGAATCCAGTGTCATGCTTCGACCCAAAAATCTTCAATCCACGTTTTCCTCAATACTCAGAGGCTTAACGTACAAGCTGCTTGAAAAGGCAAGATTCTAGATAAAATGAAATAACATAAGATGAAGGACAACAATTTCAGGGGGCGGCTGTGGCTCGGTGGCAGAGCGGGTCGTCTACCAATCGGAAGGGCGGCGGTTCGATCCCGGCTTCCCCCATCCATGGGTCAAAGTATCCTTCACCAAGATACTGAACCCCAAATTCCTCCCGAAGCTGCGCCTTCAGTGTGTGAGTGTGTGTGAATGATTAGTTTAATTTGTACTGATGTTCTAGTGTATGAATGGATAAATGTGATATGTAGTGTGAAAGCGCTTTGAGTAGTCGGACGACTAGAAAGGCGCTATACAAGTACAGTGCATTTACATTTACATTTCTTCCAAAGGGGATCAAGAGAGAGCCTACCAAACTTCCTCCTTTTCTTTTTTTTTTCTTTGCCAAGCTTTAAATAGTTATAAACATGCAGAAGGTGGAGAGGTTGTTGGTTTACTAGTAATTCTGTCTCGCATGCCCATTGCAGGTCACAGGAATACTTACGCTATATCTATTTTATATTCTAAGCACTCACACTCCTTTGCACCAAATGTTAGTGTGACTTGGTTGAGGGTTAACGCAAACCGGGTACAATCATTTCTCTCCACTGCCCGCTGTCGTGGTTTGACCCATCAGTTATATTTCCGTATTGACTGGTCACCTTGTTTGAATATGTCAGAAATGACCAATTAGTACCTCATTTCCACTTGCCACAGTGTGTAGCATCAAATGATGAACTGAATCAGGAGAGTCTCTTCACGATGTGTCACTGCCGAGAAGGTGATTAATGAACATTTCTGGCCTGTTCAGGAAGTCACTACAGTCAGGAAAGACTGAAATACAGAAAAATAGCATTTGTAGAAGTCCTACTTTTTTTTACTGCATATTTAAAGTACTACACACTGCTTGTATTTTCAAGTCAAATGTTTCATTAAAGTGCTTTTGCTGTTATGGGCTTTCCTTTTTTACCATAAATGTAATTATTTAATATTGTTTTTTAGTTTGTTTTACTGATTTGAAACACTCACTACTGTATTCTTTAAGGTATAAAATGTATAAAATAATCTGTTGTTTTCCTTCTGATGGCACTGTGGTGCTCCTACTTCTCCTTGAAGGGGACCCCTGCTTACCTTTCTCTTTTCGGTGGACCGCGTAATTTAGGCTTTTAAATTAATTCAAAACATGAAAAACAAAAAATGTCACAGCATAGACGCTTTAAGACAGAAACTTTTTTGCGAATATTGTCTTGTGTCTAAAGTCCGTGGCAGGTTGCAAGCATCAAACAGGAGGATGGATCTAAAAGTGGAAATGAACTTCTTTTTAGTTTGTTGTTTGGAATTAACTGTATAATTCATCATCTTGGAGTTGAACGAGGCCTCACTGAGAAACACAGATGTAGGTAAATAAATCTTAAAAATACTATGTGTGTGTGTGTGTGTGTGTGTGTGTGCGTGTGTGAGTGTGATGGATTTGTGGCCGCAAAAATGTTCCGCTAATTAAAGTGGAAGGGATAAGCTTGCAATACTGCAGATTTTATTCATACTGTAGTCATCTGTTGACAGTGAGGATGGTATGTTTTGCTGGTGGTTTTACAGAGTAAAATTTGCTGTCTGAAGTGATGTTGATGTTGTTACCATTTGGCAGATTACTGTGAGGATGACTGCCTTGCATGGCCCCTTGTTTCAAGGTAGTAAACCAGTAGTTAAGGCCAGTAACTGTGTTTTGGGTGTGGTGATCCTGATGGGGGTGTTTAAAGAACATTCTACCAATGATGTTCCGCTTCAGCTGCTGCAAACTGCAGATGATACGGGGTGTAAATACAACAGAGCAAAATCATATGAGTTGCTTTTTTGAAGTAATATCATATGCCAGAGTGTGGTATTTTAACTAGTACCCTATTTAAAGTATGTTGCATGTTACTAAACTGCACCACATTCTAAATCCAGACAGCGATATTATAGGAATATTATAGGAATAATCGTACAAGGCTTAAAATAATAAAACAATGTACTAGTGTTCTGATTTCTCTTCTGATACTGAAAGAAGGCCCACGAACAAAGCTCTGCCCCCGAGTATGCCTGTCCCGCCCCTGCTGAAGCAGTACATGCAGCACATTAAACGTATTGTTTGTTCCTAATCACCTGAAGTTAGACTGAGACATTAGTACCTCCTGCATTGCTGAACTGACAGATGTGGAGCAGAAGCACCACAACAGTGGCCACTTAGCACAAGAACATACATGCAATTTTAACATTTACAAATGGACCATTTGGAGTGCTAATAAGTTATGGATACAGATGAATTACATGAACCCACTGTACAGTACAAGCAATGGCTTTACAGTAAATGTGTTATCCAAGTATAAAACCTTTAAGTCTTTTGAGATATTACAATCACATAGAGAGGCTGCTGACAAAATTGCAGGATGCACCAAAATAAGCACTGCGAGCTGGTTAACTTAAAGTGAAACCACAGTGAGTCTCCTTCCTGTTCACTTTATTGTCACTGTCTAATACACACTCTTTCTCTCTCTACCCCTTTCCCTCTCTTTTCTCTCATGATTCATTTCCAATGTGCCCTTTGCAATTAAACCCGGGGGTTCCTCACTTAAGACAGAGAGGCCAGGAGAGGCGGGTGTCAGCCGAGAACCATCAGTCATGCATGGATGCTGCGGTGTGGCTCTGTGGATGTGATAAAATAAAAGAAAACAACAACAAAGCACTGCACTGCAAGCAACTGCAGATACACAAACAGTCAATTATCAATGAAATGGCACAACACCCTATTTCTTCTGTGTACTGTTTCCCTTTCAATCCCTTCCTTTTCACATGGCGCTCCTGTCTCTCTTGACACTGTCTTTTCCAGTCCCCCCCCCCCTCTCTGCTATCTCCCATTGACGTTTCAGCACATTAATTGACTCATTATTCCGATTCGTACTCGGGGAGGGGGAAGGGGCCGTTGATTAACGAAGGCAGATGCCCGGTCTCTGTAGAGGAGCTCTGGCTCACTGTTGTTTGTCCCATACGTTTTCATGACTTATTAGAACAGCTAGAGACTGCTGACTGGAAGGCAGAGGAACCTATAAATACCCTCATAATCAAAGGATCGAAATCATTATTGACCAGTCTATTTGTATACAACTACAGTTTCGATAAAAGATTATTCGTTAAGTCATTTATCAGTCACAAATGTGAAACGTTCCCTGGTTCCAACCTCTCAAATGTGAGAATTTGTTGCTTTTCTCTGTTTTATATCAGTGTATATTGCCTCTCTTTGGATAAAACCACGTAGCCATTTAAAGAAAGCTATTTAAAGACATCACCTTGAGCTCTGGGAACTTGTGATGAGCATTTTACACATTTTGTTGTATAATTTTATAGACTGAACGATTAATCTAAAAAAAAAAAATGGACAGATTATCGACAACAAGCGTTCGTTGCACTACAGTGAGTTGGATCTTCTCGCTTTTATCCCTCAGCCATTCCATATTGATAGATGATGTATAGATAATGCACCTCTGGAGAACAGTAGGGTGGTTCAAACATGCTTTATTGATAAGAAAGTCACTTGGCCACCTTTGTTAACGTGCAGCTTTTAAATAATTGTAGTGAGTCAACCTGGTTGTAACGCAGATGGATCCATGTTTATATATGCTGCAGCAATCTAACGTGTCCAATAAACATCTGGCAGGTGCGTGAAAGGGTGATGCAATGCACTGTGTTTCACTGACTAACTAAAGTGGTGTCTAATTAGTCAAAACATAATATCTGTACAGAATCCACTTATAAGTCACTATGGACAAAAGTGAATTGATTCACTCTATTGGAATGAATACTTGTATTTTCCGTGTGCTTGGTTGCAGGGCTTACAGGTGCTTTGCTAAATTAGAATGCTGGCCTGTCACATAGCTAACAAATTCACAGGACAGGCAGGATTGGTCAAAAAGACGTCGCTTCCTGTGTGAGAGCCAGAAAAATGGCAGCATAAACATTGTTACAAAAGGGTCAAAAAGTGCGAATGAGATAGATGGAGTTATATTTGCAGTTGTAGGTAGACCTAAGGAAATAAAAACTCTTAAATCAACATATTTCTTCGACCGACAAGACAAACTTTAAGTTAACTGCTGTCTGACAAGAATGATTCATCACCCGCTAATTGGTTAGGGCAAAAAAACAACTCCCACTCACCCCCGACGCCAACAGGAAAAAGGCTTAAATGACCACAGTGTCAAAATAAATGACGTGAAGACAAAATGGCGATTCATTCCGATTACCAGGCTAACTCGTCGGTGGATGTTGAGTTTTCTTAAGCTTTAAAAAGTAGGTTACACAACCAATAACCTGTGCATCTCGACTTATAAAAGCAAAATCTCAAACATAGGAATTCTCTGCATGACTCGTCGTGGTCCCTACTGCCGCCCCCTCTCTTCCGCTCTCTCTTCATGTCTCTCTCTATGTGATGCTAGCATAAGATTTTTAGGCCATATCTTTAACCCCATTGTTCCAAGGCGACAGCTCAACGTTTAGCCGCCCTGACACGTCCGGTTAGCTGCAAGCCCAAAGTTTACCTGACACAGGGTGGCCTACTTATTGTCTCTCGCCCCTTTTCTTCTTCTACAGACTAACCCATCAAATCCCCCCCGCATTCCTCCTCCTCCACCCTCCTCATCCTATTTGAGAGAATTAGGAGGGAATCAATCATTTGTCAGGGCCTACATGTTGTCACAGCCGGCCTTATTTCACAGCCAGGCCAACTATCTTCTATCTCCAGGCGGACAGGATGGGGTGTAGGGCCGGTGCGGGAGGGGGGAATATCATGTGGCGGGACCAGGAATTCAAAGTGACGCAGGTTGGAGCTCTGGTGGCCGTTGAGTTTCTCTGACAAACTGACTGCAACACCCCCAGGCTCTTTTTCCCTCTCCCCTCCTCTTTATCTGCCCGACTCACTTCTCTGATGTCCCCTCCGCCACCGCCGCGCTGTTCTGTCATTCAATGAGACGGGACGCCGCAGCCATCGTTGTTGTAGCAGCTAGTGGGGGGTTTGGGGAAAAACAGTGGTCTGTCTGTCTCCTCGATCTGTTCTTTAATTGTCTGAGGTTGCGGTGCGCTGCCCAGGGAAACACAACCTGCTCTGTGTACACGTGTGCTGTGTAAGCACTTCTCGGTCTGGATCAGAGCGGTATGCTTTAAAGGAGAGGAGGGTGCAATTACAATAAAAGTTTGAGGCAGGACAAGGAGGAGAAGGAGGTGCATACGCTGGGGTTACGAGCATCCTGAGAGTGATGTCTTTTAACAGAGGCTGTCTCGCCGGATCCACTTGGAATTCGCTCACAGTTGCTGCATTGAGACCTAACTTTTGTGGATCCAACAAACCTGACCTGCAGAGCTGTAGCGTCTTTTAGCTCATTGTTTTGGCTTTCTGGCCTCAAACTTTGCTTTTTTTGGTTCGCACTCACCAGCTCTCGTCGGCGTCATTTCCAGACACAGCAAACACATAGTCTAAAAACAGACTGTACACTGCCTCTATAGGAGTTAAAGTCAATGGAGAGCAAAACAGAGCCAACAGGAGGGTGACTATTTGACTTATAGTCATCAGGTGAACAAAAAAGATTGCTTACTGTATGTTTGCTAACAAGCACAACTTAAACAGTGATCATTTGAAAGAGTTGTGTTTGCAGCTTGTTTCCATTACCCTCAAATGGCCAAAAAATAAATCCGGCGATGCAGTTTTGATGACTTCTGCTTTTATCCAAGGCACCTTACAACTTGAGTGGTTTCTGTCTGTAATTATGAATTCATTATTTAGCTTGCTATTATATTTTTTCTACTGGTGATTCTAAAATCAGTTTATTGCTGTCTTGACAATCGTGTGGTTTATGTGGGGAACATTTTCCCGAAACTGGATGGATCCTAAGCATATTTTGCAGAAAACAATGCATGAACTAGGAGCTGACCCGGTTAATGGGCGCTTGACACATCTCCCACAGCCGATACTGCAAGACGCACTGCATGACAACCGAGGTGAACATAAACACGCTACAAGAATAAGTAAACTCACTGTGTGGCATGATACACAGTGAAAATATCTTACAACAAAAATAATTAGATGAATTAAAATGAAAATGTGTCCAGTCGCACCAGGGGGAGCTGAAAGTGCCTGCAAATCTGTGTTTGTAATGACGTCATTAGCTCTCAGCTGTTTAAATAGTTGATTAAGGCCCGTGCAGCTTGCACACCGACCCCTGACACCCACAACATCTGTTTTGTTTGTGTGGGCTGAAAAGCAGTTGCTCTCACACTGCGCAATATGTGCCTTCATAGCAAGGTGACATTAGCTCTGAGAACAACATACCCACTCGGATTAGCTGGAGCGACTGCAGAGGTCTGACTTTTTTAATGCAGCGTTGCTCAACTGCTGCTGCACTCTGCCTGAGAGATATTGCTTGAGGGAAAAATATACGTATTTGACATTTGTTGATGAATTTTGTCTCATCTGCAAATTTTTCCAGATCCAATGGGCAATGAGGAAGAATTCTAAAGTTTCTTATTTGAACAAACTTTTTCTTGTACTGTTCTTTTGACACCATAACTTACGGCTTTCCCTTTTGTTTCACCTTAGCTCCAAGCTTCAAAGGCTCAATCCACCGATTTTACACATCAATTTACCTGCCATGATGGTGCTTCTCAGCCTTTGTTCAATGTCTAATGTAACCCCAAAGGAGCTTCGTCAAGCCTAGCAAAATGACCCCGATGATGTCATAGTGATGTCATCAGGGTTATCTCATTTTGAAACTTCCAAATTTTTACTGAAAGCCTGCAGCAACAAACAGGGGGCATGTAGTTTGAAAAGCATTTGGTTTCTACCAAGCGGGGGGGGGGGGGGGGTACACCTAATGGATTACAATTCAGTTCTGAGGAACAAAAAATTGCTCGATGACACCTTTCTAATCTCCGAGAACAAGAAAAATTCTATGTGTGGGATAAATGCATGAAGAGTTGCTGCAGAGTTGCTGCGGCTAGCATTATCATGTGCTAATATGTTTGTTTGTTTTTGAGCATGATCTTCCGCGGAGTCATCACCCCCTCCCCCCTTTTTGCTTTATCTACACTTGCAGATGGTGACCCGCTCTAATAATAGTAATTTAAATAGGACATCACTTTCCGACGCACACATATGTTTGGTTCCTGCTCTCTCTCTCTCTCTCTCTCTGTCTGTCTCTTTCTCTCTCTGTCTGTCTCTTTCTCTCTTTTTTTGTGTTTGGCCCATTTGTTTTGTATCTCCCTTTATGCGTTGCAGCGCTGGCTGCTCGAGGATCTTCCTCGCTTGTTGTACGCTCTGACGAACGACCCGTTCATGCAGAGCAGTCATGGTGCCAATGAAACGTTCTCTTTATCAACTTGGCATGTCAACAGAGAGTGTGTGTGTGTGTGGGGGGGGGGTGGCAGAGACATTCATTGAGTACAGGAGAGAGAGTACAGAGTGGGGATCTAGAGAGAGCAATCAACACACACGGTTAACTATCCATGAGCCCAGTCAGAGAAGTCACTCGAAACTGCAAATGCACACATGCATCCACATGAACGTGAACACTGCAACATGCTCACACTGTTGCTTCAGCCTCGTGTTGTGCTGACTGACATTCTCTCTACCCTTATGGAGGGAGAGCCCCCATCACACAAACATTATAACTGTTAACGGCATCACAAAAGAAGAAGGATCAGCATCAGAATCTGAATCAGAAGTACTTTATTAATCCCCGAGGGGAAACTCTTTGTAACAGCAGCTCACCATCACGTCAGTGCACACGAGAATGAAAGTACTAAGCAAGACAAAAAGCAAAAATATAATACACTATAATACAGGTAAGTACAAGTTGGTATAAGTATAAATTTAAAATTTCAATAAGTGTAATGTACAAAGTGGGTTTACCGGTTGAGGTTAATATTACAGTATAAAGTAATAGTGCATGAGCTGTCAAGTTATGTGTAGCTTATTAACAATATATAATGGGACGGAGGATATTGCACAGCCGTACTAGAAGTAAAGTGTGTGACTCAACCTCAACAAATTCACTGGATTTCCTTTCAAAAAATGTTGCTTAAATAGTGTGAACTCTAACATTTCAGTAGGCTACTAGCGAATGTTAGTTCATCTGAGCTCATTGATAGATAGCTTTGAGGTTGCGTTTTTCCATATTGATAAATGATATAAGATTGAGGACTTCCTGAATGTTCTTTCATATTTCAGTGTCCTGCAGATGCAGATGCCAGTTCATATCAGCTGTGAACTCATAAAAGAGGTGATGGGATGAAAAAGTCATTTTACCCAGCTCCTCCGCTGTTGCAGTTGCACTTGTCCTTATTCACAGGCAATGTGGAGACTAAACAATTTATCAACTTATCAAGAAAATTCGATAGATCGACCATGAGTTGTAGCCCCACCAATGAACTTGCTTAAGCTGTTTTACCCTTACTTTAGTCCAAGCCAGTTTGAAATGGTTGGCTTTACAGACTTAGAAACTTGCCAAAGCAGCAGGCTCATCCCCTTTCGATCGCTCTTACTTTGCACAGAAGTAAGGATCTAATCAAAACAAAAATGGCCAATCAATACAACAAGAATCTCATTAAATAACTCCTTGAATAAGTCCAGGATTACAGAAGTTAATGGGCGTAAATCAAGATTAAAGAATTTGTCATGAAGGACTTTTACAACTCTTACAATTTCCATAACATGCTTGTACTTTCTAATATGTGATGCAGTAGCTGGAAATCCAGCCCAACAGGAACAACAGTACACAACCGCTGTTTCTTGGCTTCAATCTAATAATTGCTCCGTTTTCATTTGTCAGTTGTGGCTGCTGCTACAGACTGCTAAAAGCAGCTTGTAGGTAGGGGAAGCTTCAAATTCATCCTCCTAAAGTTTTTTAGCTGGGGAAAACAACGTGAACCAGATCTTACATATGCCAGGGATCATAATGTATGCTGGACCAACAGCACGCCGTGTTTGCGCCAGAACTCGGTGTGACAGAGCCCTTTTCGTTTCACTGAGGAGATTTGACTGTGGTGGTATAGTGATGGTGTAATACTGACTCCGACCAAAAGAGGGCTCTCTCAACCTCCGGAGGCTTTAGTGGGGTGGGGGCTTGCAACTGCAGAGACGAGGCGTGTGAGCAAGTGAGAGGGGGATTTCTGAGAGGGTCTGTGGGTTGGAAAATTTGACTGGATGGATCAAATATAGCCAACTCAAAGTAGACCAGCTGACGAAATGTTGAGGGAGAGAAAATGATGCAGAGAGGGAGAGAACATGCATGTCTGCACAAGCCCTGCTTAGGCTCCCTGAGAGCACAGCACATAACTGCTCGGTGGCTCACTATAAAGCTCTTATGTTGCAGGTGTGTTTACCTGTGTTGGAAAAGGGGCATTTTGTGTTCTCCGGATAAGCGGGAAAGAGAGCGTTGTTTCTGCATGCTGCCGTTATTGTAAGAATTCCCCCCTCGAAAACCACAAACGTCGCCTGTAGTAAAAAGCCTGGCAACCACACGTGCAAAAGTCGTTGAAACCGGGGCTTCCACAGCGGGCCTTTTTTGAATGAATTGGCCATTCGGCGAGGACCATCACAGAGGTCAACAGCTGCCACCATGAGAGCAGTCTGGGTGGTTTTTAACAGCTCCACTGTGGGCGACACCGATCTGACACACCTCACATCCCTCTCTATTGGACTAGCGTGGGGGTGGTGTGACAGAACATGTTTCCCCCGCTGATATCTTGTTCCCCCGTCGGCGCCGTCCGACAGTCATAGTTGCCGCTCCGGGGAGAGCATGGCTTTATAATTGTAACCACATCCAATTAAATTTCCAATTCAGCCCCCTATTAATCAGGCCAGTGATCAGAGAGGCAGACGCTACAGAGCATTTCCTGCAGAGACCTGTGAAGGGAGCTGTGTCAGATTCACAACAAGAGGATCATTTCTGAGGGGAATGTTTTTCTGCCTCGGAGCGTTTGGGGTTTAACTACAGGGTAGGTTATTTCTGTGCCACCAAAGGTAACCAACCGTCATTTGAGGGCTAGGCCTATATTCTCTTTAAAAACGGCCTACTTTTGGCACTGATAGATTCCCCCTCTTCTCCTTTCTATAAACCCAAATAAGGTTCTGCAGGAGTGTTTTCTTGTTGGTCACTCCAGAAGCTTTGTTTGGAATTTTTTTCAGTTCAGTTACTTGCCAGCCACTGTGGGCATCAATATTAGTTTCTTACCATGCCTTAATCTGTCAGAATCCGGACTATACAGTGAATGTGAAATGTCTGTTTCTTGAGCTATCCACGTCATTGCCTCTTGACCATTTGTGGCCTTTGTTTAATTGCTTTATTTCCACTTGTGTATGTACCTCCTGAATTAAAACCATTTTCACAAGTCCTTAACAAAATGCAAACAGATAAAGAACTCTAGGGGAACTTTAGCAATTTAGTATTCTACTTCTACAAAGGTGTGTGTCTTGGGAGAAACGGATAAAACAAAAAGGTCAAGATGGAAGCAGCAGAGGTCAAGATGTCCTGACTTTTAGTGCCTAGCTCTGAAAGAGCTGGCTCCTACTGTATATGCAACGCAACAGCATCTTTTATTAGGCTGCTCCTGCCTGGTAAAGGCCCATGTCTCATAAACCAGATGCCCAGGTTGTAATTCAGGCGTCTTGTTACTCTCCAAGCCCAAGCCAAGATAACCTTGATGGCATCATTACAGGTTACTATTATTATTATTACTGTTATTTAAGACTTTAGAATTGTCCCTCCAGAGCCACGGAAGACATTGTACACCTTTTTTCACAGGCTGAGTATATTCCTCAGGGTGAGTAAAATGAACTCCGTGTGTCAAATTGGTGGAGTGCCCCTCTATTTGCGTGGCCTTGCGTTTGGGGATGGTGAAAAAGTGCATGAGTAACGGTGAATGCAGTAAAACTGTGGGATGTCTTGTCTAGATTGGTCACATCTGTCCTGCACATTATGGTAAATGGACTGTACTTGTATAGCGCCTTTCTAGTCTTTCTGACTATATCAGTTGAATTCTGTCTGCCTATTACATAAATCATGCACCCATATGTAACCCAAAGACAACTGATATGAGCATTTAGGACATAGTTAGAGTTGAGCTGAGGGCTGCTAAGTCCACACGCCTGACAAACAATAACAGAAATGGAAGTCGCGAGCTACCTTTTGTTGTAATCCCCACGGTGAGTTCAGGTGGAAGAGAAAGAGCTTTTTGTTGTAGGACAAAATGCATAAGCTACATGACAGTGGGGGTTGCTACAAGTCAGTGTGAGACGTCCCGTCACCTCTGAGGGACTTTGAACCAGCTTTAAACTAAAGTACCTTATAGCACCTGCATTTATCACCTCAAAGAGGTTTTACTTTCACCCCAACACATTATTCATCACATTAAGATGGCAAATCAATTTCACTGAAGTTACACTTTTAAGTGAAGACCAGTTGTTGGTTCTAACTATATGAAACGAACTCCCTCCTTTCGCACGCAAACACCAAGCATGAGGTGAGAATATCCGCTCATCTTGCTAGACTTTGAGCTGTCAGATGTCGCGTGGCTTCTGTGCTTGAACCAAAGCTCGGACTTCCGTTTGCACGATTATCACATGCAAAATCGAATTTCCAGTCTGTTTAAAACCTTGGCAGATTTTCACGCTTCACACACTTAACCCGTAAACCTCTCCGACTTACTGGAGGGCCAGGCATCACAAACTCATGCTGCGCGGCCAAACACTGTGCAAACCTGCGGAACCTAATGTTTAATTCTAGAGGAGGTCCCAGAGTGTCCAAAGATGTAAGGTACTGTAAACATGTGAGGTGAATTTTGGGAAAATGTGTATAATATGATGCCTGAACGAAACATTTTCTTGCCGTTTGATGATTGGTTCATCCGTAAAAAAAAACAAAAAAAACATAGAGTCTTGGGTTTTACTCAGTGTAAACATCATATGGCTTCAATGAAGAGTTGGAACACGATGATGCAGAATATACATGATACTGTCAGACAAAGTGGAATAAGATGATTTTGGCCAACTACTAAGGTACTTAAAACTTAAAACGTCACTGTTACAATAACACTCTTTCCCTTTCTGTAAGGACAAAGTAATGTTATTCAGTTTGTCTGCATCCTTCTTTCCGTGTCAGTAACGTAATGTTAAGCAACCCGACAAGATCAGCAATAAAAGGGAATCTGATCTGATAAAACCAAAGGAGTCAACAGGAATTAAAACCTAACACTTCCCTAACTCATGACATAGGTTCAGTTGGTTGGTAAATCTTTTTTTGTTTTTAATCTGTCCTTGATGCTCAACTCAGGATTGCATAATGTGTGTGTGTGTGTGTGTGTGTGTCTGTTCCTAGACGAACTTACTTTAACTGCCATCGAAAAGAAACCTGGCGACTGTGCGGTCAGAGGCTACAGGGGCCAACTGGGCTGACTCATAAGTCCATTGTCACTCAGCATGTGAAACATGGATAAGCCCTCATTCCGAACAATGGATTGGGCCCCCTGTATAGTCATCCGACATGCTTTCGCTCGGATTAGTGTGTAAAATATAGGTTATCCTCTGATTTAGGTGACAAATGTGGTTTGTGGAAATGTGAACGGCGATTTGCCTAAGTGCCATTGTTGTAACGCTTCCTCCATAATAATAACGCTGTCTAATGCTGTTTGCTTGTTTGTTTGGGGAACAATATGCAAATATCTGTGGTTGATATGTGGGATGAGGTGAGTCCAAATATCATAAACGACATTAAAAAAGAAAGAAAGAAAGGAAATACATGTTGAGGGACATAACTCATGATCTACATGTACTGCGACCATTTGTTGTATTAATCATCAGGAGATCAAAGGTCAGAGCTATAGCAAATGCTTTCATAATCATTTTAAGCAGAACTGCGAGAAAAACAACAACATTTTAGAATAATTAGAATGGAGGAAAATGGCTAGAACTCAGTGGGAACAGGGTGGATTAAAGATCAATCAGTGGATACAATAATGTAAAGTAAAGCAACTGGACACAAAAAATGATTTAAGGCATTAATTGCTCAATAACTCAGTGACTGTACATATAATATTAGGCTGGGACAGAAGCTCTATTGTTTTACTACCCGTTGCTTTTAATTCACACATTTGCATTTGTGATAGGGGGTAATTAGGAGCTATTTATTATTCCCACAATCCCTCATAAAAGGCTAATGAGCATTTGTTTTGACGACAGTAAAAATGCAAGAGAAAGCGATTTATATTTGTTAGCACTCACAGGTCATTATGCTGTAGCCATTTGTCAGGGGCGTAGCATCATCCCCTGCTTGATCTGAGTCAGGAAGAGAGCTCACTCATTCACTCCTCCTCTCAGGATGGACTGATCTGCCTGACAGCGCGGCTTCCCAACAGGGGTCCATCTGCAATTCTAAGAGGCCTAAGGTTTATTTCTTTTATTTTTTACTATTGTATGATTTTACACCTCCCTTCAGTCTCAGCAGTGCATTTTGGGACTTTTTCCAAATGATTTCTTAAGGATTCTTTTGTTTTGTTGTAGTTCATTTTCACAGTTTATTGATTCCATCTTACATTTTTATTATTTCTATGTTGTCATATGTAAAATGATTTTACTATTTTCTGATGTTTGTGTTTGGTTTGGTTTGTTCAGCCTTTTGTATCTCCATTGATAACATGGCCTACCATGAATTTAGATTGCCAATGATTCTTTTTAGAATTTTTTGTGTGGACCGCAGAAAGATTAGCAAGCTAAAAGGGATCCAAATAAAGAATAAAGAATAATGGTTTAGGAGCCAAAAAAAAAAAAAAAAAGATGCATCACGGAGGAGGGGCGCGTTCAAAAGTTGCAAAACGATGTTGTGCACACATGCGCACTGCGCTGCCTTTTTCATACGGCGGGGTTTATATACACGTCGCTGTGATTGGGTGACGCCTGTGACGCAGCCACCAAAGCGGAGAAAACGTGCCTTCAAAGCCACGCGCGCGCCGTTTTGATGAACCGTGTGCTTCAAACCAGAAACCGTTGTGGCACGTGCACACCGGTTTCAGATTGGACGTGACCCTGGACTAAGCCTGATGGAAAAAGACAAATGGTAAGACAGGAAGAAACTAATATTACCAAGCTAATTGGCAACTATGGCCAGTAACTGAAAAAAAAATATCCAAACAAAATATGCAGCTATTAATTGGCTTGCCCAGCTTCCAGCTAGGCAGACTAGCATGTAGCTACCTCGTTAAGACAGCTAGTTAGTTTGCTTAAAGACCTTCCAGCATCAAACAATGAATGCCTTTACAATGTATGTGCATTTTTGCATCTCAAGGTGAGCTTGCACTTCCGAAATACTGGCTCGCTTGCTCTGCCCCTTGAATCTTAGCCAGAGCATTGTGATTAAAACTGACTTCAGAACTGATCTGTTCCTGGGAAAAACATTTATTTATTTATTTTTCAAGAGTTTTAACTGGTGAAGTTGATTTAGTAAATAATGTCTTTTTTCACTTTTGGGTAAAAATAGACACAATTATTTAAATTTGAAGGTGCAGCTGCATGATGTACCTATCAACACTTCTGATAGCAAGACATGGAAATAAACAACATTTAAACCAATGATCAAATATAACTTATAACATTACACTCAATTCTAGTTGTCTTGACATCCGCAAAGGGACAAGTGTGTTCTTGTGTTTAACATTAAGGAAGTTCAGATTACATCACAGTATGACTACAGTAAATCATATAGTTTATGATGATTAAACCTATTGAGTCTATATAATTCCCTATAGAAAGTGAGTGTGCAGAAATGTAGGCAGAATGAGTAAATTGAAGTCCTGGGACTTTCATGTGCATTTAATCTGATGACTTGTGCCAGCTTGGTGGGATTGGTGAACAGCCTGTGGAGTGGTACGCTTCGATCTACTGACATGTTTGGGAATTGTTAACTTGTGGAGGCACTCGTACAGCGGCTCTGGGACTGGGCAGGGCTTTGGTAAGGTAGCCATGATCCTGAGTTGACAGGAAGCCATCTTTTTGTTGTGTCTGTTTCATTCATTTGCCTCCACCTGAAGCCCTTTTCTTTTGTTTGCTTGCCTCCGTTCTCTAACTGTCATTTTTATATTTGTATTACATTATATATCCTATTATTTGATATCTACGTATCAATATCTAAACAATAAATGCCTGATTCCACCGGCGTCACGTTGCTTCCACTACCCCTAGTGCCCCCTGGGTCGTAAGAAGGGGAACTATCCGAAAGCTCTCTCCCTGATGCTGCACCGAGACATTAACGGCTCAAAGGTGAGAGGGTTGCTGAACCAGCATGTCTTCACTCTCCTGCAAGCCGGCTGGACATCACCTGTTCCCTGTCCTCCTCTCCTCCGCCGAGTTTTCCCCCCTGCCCCGCAACAGACGTCTTATCAAACGTGACTGATTGCTGTAATCTGGACTGGAGCCATTAAGCAAATTACCTGAATCATTGCGAGGATTAGTCTCATTAACACATGATTAGCATCAAATTAAAATAATGAGTGTTTAACTTGTGATGTCTTCCAGTTGTTGGAACAGCTTGATCAGCCACGCCAGGCTGACAGAGGGGGCGCCCCTCCGAGTTGGGGATCCTGAGGTGATGGAGGCTGGCCCCGGTGCAGCGGTGGACTATCCAGCACGTCGCCTGGGCTAACAGTCGACCAACCCAAAGTGAGTGTCCCCTACATAGGTTTTTCATGAGAAAAAACAATGTGAGGTTCAAATGTTTTTGGCTGAAACACTAGGGGCCACAGGAGTTTGGCCCCAATTTTCAAGGTCAAGTTTGAAAAGGGAATTGATCGTAATTTTCAAGTATGTATATACTCGGTTGCCAGTTTATTAGTTACACCTACCCAAAACTAATGCAGTCTAATACAGCAGTCATTTTGGAGACTGTAGTTCGTGGTGCTGTTGAATACTCATTATACTGACAGGTGTTTCTATTACTTTGTGCACCCCATTTATATCATCAAGGATAGGCTAAATAACAGAAACACCTCTCTAAAAGGTTTACCATGAGAACAAAACAAGGCGTTATGGTAACATGGAATTGATGAAGTCATCTTGGAAACCCAATGACTTAATGCTGCAAATCCTGTCAATACTTTTCTTTCAACGACAAGATTGCAATTGTATCGCCAGTCTCCAGTTTTACAAAGTATACTGCTGTTAAAGTATGCCTTTTGAATTGCCTCTGAAAACCTCGTCCTGTGGTGATAAGGGAATGTAGGAGAAAGTTATGTTGCGTTGAACACTGAAAAATGTGTTGCTGACTTGCATCTTCGATAATTAGACCCAAAAAAACGGCAGTACGCCTACATGAACAAGAAACAATAAAACTAGTAAACACTAAATGTGCAATAATGAAATGTGATTGTATTACCTACATGCCCTGGCATTCTGGGATCACTGTGCCTCCATCGCAGTACGGTAGCAAGACAAGTTGGAGACAAAGTATCAAAGCTCCGTGTGCACAGCACCTTGAAACTGGCCTGCAGTGCAACACTTTGATCATTCTCACAGATGTCAATCAAGACGCTCGGTGTCCCCAGAAGATGCCCTTTACTGAGCATCTTCAGGAAGAAGGGAAGGACATGGTTTTTGGGCTGTTTTTGTAGTGCAAATTTGTCGTAGTCATTATTTCTTGTGGCTTTTAAACAATTCCTTAGGGATCCTTTTGGTTAGGAAGAACACTTATGAACTCAAAAATGAATCTTCTCCTTCAAGATCCTGAAAATTAGCATGAAAACCACGGACGTTGAAGTGCTCAGAAAGTTATGTTTCACAGCGCTCAAATACAACTTTACACTGGAGGGTACTGTCCTTTCCCCTTCTTTACATTGTCAATTATACCTCTTTATTTTCAACACGATTTGATCATTTTTAAAACCTTTCTTGTTTCCTGCTGGGACTTTTTTTGGATGATTTGCTGGCAACTTTTTTGTTCAATTATACATTTTAATTCAACCATTAAGCTGTATTGGTATATATACAGCATATTTATAACTACATGGGCTGCAGCTATCAAGTATTTTATTAATCGAGTATGCTACCATTTTTTTTCTATGGATTAATCGAATAATTAGGCCTACTTTTTCTTTATTAAAGAGCAATACTAAATATACAAGAGAAAATAAGACAGGTATCTTAAAACCAGCTAATTTGTTTCGTTTTTAGAAAGAGTTTAAGTTTTATTGCTGAGAACAAGAGTAGTGATGGGCATAGAGATGCGCGGATCAACGCTAACGGCACCGAATCCGCTGTTGAAAACAATCCATCCACCGCACACGATTCTGATCTACCACCCGATCGACACATTACAATTATTGAAATTCTCGGTGTTAAGCGTGATGCTGTGGTAACATTAGCTACACTGAAGTAGGTTGCTTTAAAAAGAATCTTTTAACGAAAATACCTTTGTGAAATAACCTAACCATCCAGCAACCGCAGTATCCGCTGGAATGTGAGCAAGAGAGAGATGTTTGCATTTAATTCATATAAAGTACATCGCACATACAGCTCTACATTTTGAGCTAATCATTCATCATAGTAACACAGCTTGTTTGTTAAGTTAGGCGCTATAAATATGATTTAAATGACACCGATCAATGAAAGCACAAGTGCTGCGCATCACGCAGTTACAGCTTGTTCTGCTATTTGTTGTGCTTAGCTTTTATTATTTGAATTGTGTATTTCGGAGATATCAAGTATATATAAAGTCCCGTTAAACATTTCTCATAGACATCACAAGATGATGATGCATGTGAAACTCCATTCATGCTGGTTGCTCCATCGAGTTGCTCGTAGCTCTTCAGCTGACAAGCAAAAATATTCAGCGTCGCATCCTGAAGCTCAACACACATCTGTCTTCATTTAAAAATCGTGAGCAAGAGTAAATGACATGACTCGTGATGATGCTGCTCTTTTTCGCTCGCATTGCGGTCTTTCATCTTGAAATGAGCTGAAAACCAAAGTAACAGAATGACACATTCATTGCGTTTTACCGTGAAATGAGAGTTCAAACCATTAATGATTTATCTCTCATCCACCCGCCAGCTTTGGAATGTTAGGCTACTTTTATTACTTTACCCACCTGACATGTGGAAATAACCGCAATCTGCACATACTCTGAGTCCTTACACAAAAATTGTCTTTCTGCAACATGACCGTGTGGAATTAAATGGACTAAACGAAGCTTCGATGCAATCGATGATTTTTTTAATTCGCATGACTCGAGGACTCGTTTCAGCCCTAATAACTACTATGTATTCTCTTCTTAACTATATCTGGTTTTTCCTACTTCTGGATACTTGCTGCTGTAATGATCCTTATTTTTCATAGGGAACAATGGTGTTTAAATTAAACCTGCATATTTAATGAAATAATGGAATATAGCATATATGTAAACTACACAGAAATCAAAGAGAAGTTTCCATGCTACCAAGTGCGAAAGACTGTTGTGCATGATGTCCATTTATAACCCAACTTGTTCAGTGTGGATAACAGGATTGGACGAGGCTTTCTATTGTTTTCTCAAATCCCAGACTCTGCAGACATTCAGTAACATCTGTCAAACCATAATTAATCGACATTTGCAGATGTTGCTTTCCTGCAACCTGTTGACATCTCCCTAAAAAGCCCTTGCAACAGAGAACATCTGATTACTTGAATAAATTGTAGAATGTTGCATTATCATCCTCACAATCCAACGTCAACCCCCCCGCCCCCCAACACACACACACACACACCCCCACACCCCATTCACCTCACAAAGTGAAGATGAACAAATGGCTCGAAGCAGCCAGGGAGTGTAGTGCACCTTCTGCTTTTATCTCAACAGGAGATTTATTTTAATACCACAAATGCATATTTAGCAACCACTAAGAGTAGTTAAAAACTATAATGCTAACCTGCTGCTTGGAGATTATGGACCCTGAATGACATTATGTTTTATCAGAGGGGTGGGGGAGCATGGATGTCAAGTGCTCGCCCAGAAGCACGATTTAATATCATGCGAGGCAAGTACAATTCCTTTTTGCACTAATGAAAACAATAGCAGCACTAAACACTCCAGCCTACATTTAATTTAATCTTTGAGGGATTATCTTCCTCGGCTAATGTCAGAGTGTAAGACGGCCTGTGAATATTAAATACATTTCCTCTGCAGATGCTCCGACAACATCGGCGGGATAATGTCAACAGATTTTTTTCGGAGTTTCTTCATATGGGTGGAATTACTTCATGAAACATTTATGGAGAAGCGTTTGCTGAGTTCTCCATTAGGCTTGAATGTCATGACACAAAGGGGGTGGGGTTTGAGGATAAAATTTGTGTTAATGGCCTTGTGTTCCTTTGGCTTTGGCTACATCAAAGGGCTTAGCAAATCCATCTTAACCGTGACTGTACTGAAAGGGGTTGAAGGGAGGAGAAGTCACTGCAGCATTGTGCAGAATATTACAATTAGGGTCACTCAGAAGGTCTGATTAAGTGTGCAGTATCAACTGATTTAATTAAATTCATGTTTAGTTTGAATAACTTTTACATTAATTGTTCATTATCAGCTGCTTTTTAAGTAACTGAAAACCAAAACTATTTTATTATTTTACCAGAAAAGAAGATCTTCAGAAGATATACAGCTATGAAACAAGTCCAAATATTGTTGTATCAATATC
The DNA here is from genome assembly GCA_011952105.1 of Coreoperca whiteheadi. NCBI lineage: Eukaryota > Metazoa > Chordata > Actinopteri > Centrarchiformes > Sinipercidae > Coreoperca > Coreoperca whiteheadi. The sequence goes on along the minus strand of CM022476.1, from coordinate 3,615,793 downwards.
ACTTAAAGCAATATTAAATGTGCTAGTAATCATACAGATTTACATCACCTCAAGTTGCACTTAAATATACTGGAGCTTTACAAGCATTGATTGCCGAACAGGCCTACCAGGCACCGGCCCAGACGGGCCTCTAAATCAGAACCTGTGACTGTTATCACTATATTTATAATGGTAAGTGCAAAAGGTCCCTCAAAAACCAAAAGAAAAGGCCCAAACATTCACTTTTTTTAAGAGAGAAGCCATGATGGCATCTTTTAAATGGAGCGATTATCCAAAATGCACTAGCATTTGGTTAGTGGCTGACGATAATTTCCCCACATTGTTGCTACTTTATGTCTGTTTGAGCCCATCTGTGATCTCTGTAGCAGTGAACAGTATTTCTCACTGAGCGCACTGTGGTGTTGGCGCACTGTTTTCCCTAGCAAGTGAATGAAAAGTCATCCTAAGGACATAGCGACACTGCCTAATTGCAGTTGATTAATAAAATACCAGCGCAGGCAGCAGTTGGCAACTCCATTATTATGTTTCTCAAACAGATTAATTGCACTGAACAATATGAGCCTGCCACCAGTGATAGCGAGACTTTGGATACAAAGGCAGTCATCAAGACTGAGCCCGGCTCGCATTAGTCATTTTAAATAGCTCACTCAGTGATTACGCTCATGTACAATTTCAGTCTGAGTTACAGGGATGTGGTGTTCTGAGTTAACAGATGCTCAAACTACTAAAGGTAGTACAATTGGTTGGACTTTATCAATACAAAAAACATTTACATCAGTAAAATCCAGTCAGTTCAATCAGTGTGAGAAGAATCAGATAACATTGACTAGAAATTAGTCTGACCAGAACTTCAAACTCCAATAAATGTAGACACAATACAGCCTCTGTAGTTTGGGCTGGAGGCTGACTCTGTTAATGAACTTAAGCTGAGGGGAAAAGGGGCTCCCTTCCTCACGACAGCAAATAGCCAAGGGCAATAGCCGATAACTAATGTGTGGAATATTGCAATTAGCATGGCAAAGTACTTACAGGGATCAAATTAAAAAATTCATTAACGCGTGCACTTAATTAAGAAACACTTTTCGGTTTACATGATAAATTATGACACCTATTAAATCTTCCACTACAAGCTGTAATGGCCTTCTTTGCTCCTGGGTACAGACAGTGTTTCCTTTCAGGTTCAAGGAACTCTCCAAGGACCTGAAGTATTTATTAAAGAGTTTTATTAGGAATAATGTTTCCCTGCGAGGAATACAGGAGCAGCCATTTTAGGGAAGATGTGCGGGTACCCCCCCCCACCTTGCTGCTGTTGCACCTCAGCATCTTGTCTGAACATGTCACCCTTAATTGAAACGAGATTGGATAGAGCCTTGAGTCGAATGTATTCGAGGAGTGTGTCAGATGAGAAAAACTTTCATGTCCTCCAGCACATTTCACTGCAAGCTTGTTGAGGTGCTTTTGCTTCTTTCAGCCATTAGTTCTAATAATGAATCAATTAGTACCAGAGAGTTGCTAGAATTTTAGCTTAAAGTGGATCGCTGTATAGACATTGTATGGGGCTTCAGAGGTTCATCAGTGGTTCTTCTGTCTAAAAGGATCTGATGCCGATATTGTGATTCTTAGTAGAAAATTAAACCACCAAATGATTTCAGGAAACAACATACAACACCCTCTGTCCTTAGACCCTATATTCGACTAAGGGAAAAACTACCCAAAAAACCCTTGTAACAGGGGAAAAATAATAGAAACCTCAGAAGAGCAACAGAGGAGGGATCCCTCTCCCAGGACGGACGAATAGATTCATAGCAGAAAATCATAATACATACAATTATGACGACAATGGCAACAATTTTGTATATATAATTATGATAAAGTGTGGGATGTAAAACATAAGGGTAGATGATGGGTCCAGACGGACAGCCGAGCATCTCCAGGTGGAGCCCAAGGAGCAAGACCTGAGCCACTCGTCCCCTCCACCGTAGACACAGCAGATCTACGGTGGAGGGGACGGCACATCCAGATACATCTCCGGACACTGAAATACCTGCTGAAAGTGACAGTAAGAAAGAAGAGAGGGACGAGAAAGCACAGAACTACGGGAGAGGGAAGAAGTCGAGTTAGTGACATGCATTTATGGGATAAGAATGGAGAGGAAGAGAGGTGCATCCTGGGAAGTCCCCCGGTGGTCTAGGCCTATAGCAGCATAACTAAGCGATAGTTGAGGACTCACCTGACCCAGCCCTAACTATATGCTTTTTTTTTTAAAGTATATTTTGGGCTATTTATGCCTTTATTTGGTAGAGACAAGAAATGGGTGAGTGAGAGATGGGGGATGACATGTGGCAAAGGGCCACGGGCTGGAGTCAAACCAGGGCCGTCTTTAGCGAGGATTATAGCCTCATACATGAAGCGGGCGCTTTACCGACTGAGCTAGTCGCGTTCCACTATAAGGTTTATCAAAGAGAAAAGTCTTTAGCCTACTCTTAAATATGGAGATGGTGTCTGCCTCCCGAACCCGAACTGGGATCTGATTCCACAGGAGAGGAACTTGATAGCTGAAGGCTCTGGTTACCATTCCAGTTTTGGAGACTCTGGGAACCATAGATAACCCTGCATTCTGAGAGCGCAGTGTTCTAGTGGGGTAATAAGTTACTATGAGCTCTGTAAGATACGACGGTGCCTGACCATTAAGAGCTTTGTAGGCGAGGAGGAGGATTTTAAATTAGATTCTGGATTTTACAGGGAGCCAGTGCAGAATAATATTGAAGAAATATGATCTTTTCCTAGTTCTTCAGCGTTCTGGATCAACTGGAGAGGCTTAAGGGACTTTTTCAGGCTGCCTGATAATAAGGATTTGCAGTAATCCAGCCTAGAAGTAACAAATGCATGGAATAGTTTTTCTGCATCATGTTACACACTCTTGCGTACTTTTACTGGTTGCAGCTTTGATAACGTTTATTTATCCAACGGCAACTAAACACTCATCTTATTTTCATTGACCCCTTTTAATGTCATAGTCAAAAAGCTGTATATAGTTTATAAAATAGTCAAGTCAAGCACTTACAAGGATGATCGTTCATCAGCTTTTGGTAAGAGCTATTTTTGATCCAAGACAGATGCAACACATCCAGTGGAGCAGAACTAAATAGTTCTTGTCATCGGCAGAGGTTTGTTAATCAGCGGTTTGGCTGCAGGGTGCAGTATTCTCAAACTGAAATGACTGCATCTTTATGCAGAGTCACAGTGAAAAGGCTGCGAGAAAATGCCAGCTGAGAAGCACATGATCATGTGCGTTGAAGTTTAGTCTCATAATCGAGGCACTGCTGGGTTTTAAGGCGGCTGTTCAGCTCCCTGAGCGGGGAAGCCCTGCGGCCTTAATCATCTCATTTATATACCAAGGATGATTCCACACACCAGTAAACATTAAATTGATCATCTCAAACAAGCAAGTAAATAAATCTGATTTGCAGAGCGGCCCTCCACAGATGAACCTGTCGGTACAAAACAGAATATGAGGAAATTATATCAATGCAGGCGCCTGCCGTGGCCTTAATGTGCCAGGGCTTCCTCATAACCGTCAAGAAGCTCTTGACAGGAGGCCTCTTGAACTTTGATTGGCTCAAGTGGCCATTCTGGACGGCCTCTTCATTTTGGTAATTTGAGTCTTCCAGTGTATCCAAAATGGCCTCTGAGCCTGGGTGCATACAGATATAGTATTTGCCATGGCATAAATGTATTCACAACTTAAAATATTTACAAATATAACAATAACAAATCCCCTTTATGCACTATCCTTCCAAAGTACTTCTTTATTTAGGATTGCACTGGTGAAGGTACTATATTTCATTCTCTTAGCATGGATGCTAGGAGCCCCATAGCTAGTGCCTGAGTTTGAAGAAACTGTTATAACATTTCTTGTTAGAAAGTCATAGGGCTCAGTCCAAAGTAGGGATCTCCTGATTACATTTTTTGCCCCCGATCCTTTAATATTGAGTGTCTGCAGATACCCAATATAATCTGCTATGTTTTGTATTATATTTTAGTTTTTTGTTGCCCAGTGAGTACTGGGATAGTCTCCAGCCCCTGTACAGAATAAGTAGGTATATACAGTGGCAAGAAAAAGTTTGTGAACCTTGGAATTTCATGGTTTTCTGAACACACAAAAATTCTCATCTCTCATGTCTTTATTGAACACACTCATTCAACATTCAAAATGGTCATTAACTCAAGGGTTTACTTACTTTTTCCACTGCCATTTTGAATGATGAGTGAGTGTGTTCAATAAAGACATGAAAGATCAAATTTTCTTTGTGTAATTATTTTTAGACACATTATGTTTGTCAATACCCTTGATTTAGATGAAGATCAGATCACATTTTATGACAAATTTATTCAGAAAAGCATGAAATTCCTAAAGGTTCACATACTTTTTCTTGCCACTGAATACAGAGGAATGGATTGATATCATTTTCCCAGATAATATAGCAGCACAGTGCATTAAAACTAGTAAAGCAATTTAAATGTTTGACAGCTGAGTAGTTCTGCTTTAAAGAAGTATAATCTGCATCACAGGTTTCCTTTGATTTCTCTAGTTGATTTTTATATAGGATGATAAAGCCTGCTATAGTATTTTTAATTTACATAGAGGGGTGTGGGTGTCGATCTGATAGACAACCTGTCTTTATCATTTGCATGAACAAAATACTTAGTTCAGGTGCAGTTTTCAGCCAATAAAATAACTTCAGAGTTAAGGTTAACCTGTAAAATACCATTGAAAATGACTGACGACCAGTGTTGCCACAGTTACTTTAAAAAAGTAATCTGATTACTCCTTCAAAAAATAACTTAGTTACTTTACAGATTACTTGATTTTAAAAGTAACTAAGTTAGATTACAAGTTACTTTATTAGTTACAGTCAGCCTCTGCTGACTCAACATAACAATGACAGCTGGTTTTGCCAACACTCTTTATTGGAAGTGCATTTTTAACAGTAATGTCAACAATGTATCTCCAAACATTTTAAGTTGAACTTAAAAACTATCTCCTGAAAAAATACGTTTTTATAAAAAATAAAAAAATGCCAGTCTTTTTTCGACATAAATACTTGTTTTTACTAAAGTCCAGCTGTTGTTGTTTGGGTGGTGGAGGACCTTCTGCTTTCTGCTTCTCACCACCTGGTGGTGCTCTGTAAGTGTGATCGTGCACCGCTGCGACTCCAAATGTTTTACATTTGCCGTAGTGTTTTTGTAGCTAGATAACACTTTGTCGCCACAACGAACCTTAATATTGCCATCTTTAGCTGACACAAACTCAAAATAGCGTCTGTATTTCCAGCTAGAAAACGTGCATCTCCCCTCCCTCCATTGTTGTTTCCGTTTGTGTCGCTGCGTGATATTATTACACCTGACGTGAACTGTCCTCATGCTGAAAACGTGACTTATCGCATAGGTGACTTTGCTCCCCGAGATGCGAAAAGAAAGCAAAAATATGTTTTTATTAAGGAAAATGAAAAAAATATTAAAACACAGTGACTTGGATAAGTAACTTTAATCTGATTACTGGTTTTGAAATAGTAACGGATTAGAGTAACTAAGTCCATTACTAAGTAATGCGTCAGTGGCATCACTGCTGACGACATAGGAAGGGTGCTCTGGTAGGCAGAAGGGAGACCCTTAAGGTGTGTTTGTTGTCTCATAATCCACTACTATCCATACTTCAAGGAGGCGTTCCACACCATTGCTTCTACATTTACATTTACATTTAGTCATTTAGCAGACACTTTTATCCAAAAGCGACTTACATATGAAGAAGACAACGGAAACAGTTAGAACAACACAAGGTAAGCCCAGCACATTATACAAAGCTAAGGATAGGAATTCTTTTTTTTTTTTTTAAAAGAGCTAGAAAGGAAGAAGTTACGGATTGTCAGTTAGGTGTTGTCAGAATCTGCTGTTCTTGTAGGAGCAGGCAGAACATTCCACCAAAGTGGAATGGATCCAGAAAAGGTGCGTGAGTGATTTATTTTTTATTTTTTTGCCTTTTTGGCATAGACACAGGGATCAGGCAGGAACATAGGTCTGTATTAGCGGGCGAAGATATGATGGTGCAGAACCAGTGGTGGTCTTGTAGGCCGAGAACATCGCTTTGAACATGAGGCAGGCGACAACAGGGAGCCAGTGTAACCTGATGAAGAGAGGAGTTACTTGCGCCCTCTTCGGTTCCTTGAAGACCACTCTTGCCGCCACATTCTGGATCATTTGCAGAGGTTTGGTTGTGCAAGAAGGGAGTCCAGCCAGTAGTGCGTTGCAATAGTCCAGTTTGGACAAGACAAGAGCCTGGACTAGGACTTGTGTAGACTGCTAAGATAGGAAAGGTCTCATTTTCCTGATATTGTAGAGGATGAATCTACAGGACCCGGTGGTGCTGGCGACATGGCAAATATCACTTCTTATCAATTGTAAGTGCAGCAAATACTTGATCAAGTTTCTAGTTTAAGGCTTGTGATTTTTCAGTGGTTTCATCTTCAGATTTTAAATAAGGTAACATCATGACAATAAAAAGGAAATCTTTGCTAAATTTAGTCAACTGAAGGTCATGCACTTTCCTCTTTGTGACTATTAAGATGGAATCGGAGTATTGGACAGACAGAGAATTCAGGGTTCAACCGTTCCCTTCTGCTGCTGCTTCTTGGCTGATCTTATATCAGAGATGATTATTTCAGCATTACATGGCTTTGCTACCTCTTTCTTCATCAACCTTTTGGGTAAATAATTGGCAGAGCGTGTGACAAAATGGCCGGTGGACAAGTCATGAGTGCGCAAATCTGTGGTTAATTTGAAGCCTTGAAGCAGGCCCTGGCTCACTTCTGTTAGATTATCTCAAACAAGTGTCCAGAGCCATGAGCCATGTGCCATGACTAAATTATTAACTGTGTATTTCATAATGTTACTGACAATATGTTAACGTGTTTTTTCACCTCCCCCCGCCGTGAACAGATGGGTCCTTTTACTTTATTTTCCACATCAAGTATGATTATTTCTTTGTGCCAAAAGCCACCTGCCGTTCCTTGGTCTCTGTTCTAATTATTTATGTTGGTAACACACAGCAGGACTTGTTATCAGTTGGATGGTATCTTAATAAAGGAAGGCACATCAACATATTGACATCATGTTCAAGGGGAAAATTTATCATCACCAAAAGCGGGCAGAGGGGGGTACCAGAGCAAATCAGGCCATGTGCCAACACCTCCAAATCTGACCTCCTTTTGTTCCCCGACTCCTGAGTTCCCTCTCCAGCACACATCTGAGAAACCATGTGATGATAATTAGGTGAAAGCCCATTAAAAAGTCAAATAAGAGAGAATACATTATCATTGAGGCACCAGGACCTGATGATTTTCAGTTGTGTGTGACAGAGAAGGACGAAGGGATCCAACTGCTGCATGGAAAAGACAAAAAAGTCACTACTTGTTTGTGGCACATAAAGGCTGTGATCACACCTGGCATTATTTCTTTTGTCCACCTGGCAGAGGAAAAGTTAACTGTTGCATTCTTGAATTTGGTCTGTTACAGCTCACAAATAGTTATTATTATTATTATTATTATTATTATTATTACTACTACTATTATAACAAACAAAAGTGGCCCATGTCTTGGACAGAGTTCTGTTAAATTATCATTCCAACAAGACTTTACTGACAGTAGTAGACAAAACAAATCCATGTCAAGTCTCTGGGGGTTTTTTGGCAAAGAATTAAAGGATTCTCGGTGATATCAGTCTTTTAACACAGAGGACAAACTAGTTAGTCAGTGCCCCTTCAAAACAACCCCTTTAGCTGTTCAAAAACGTCTCATACGAGATGTAAGACAGAGATAAGAAAATATGTTTTTGCCCCCCCAAGCTCCATCACTGGAGGTTAAGGCAACTGAAATGACTTGGTAAAATTAAGGGAAAGATCACAGTCATGATTTGTGAATCCGCCCTTTGCTATTGATTCTAAATCTTGGTCATTTGACTGGAAGGGACAGTCTTAACCTTGGCTGTAAATCAGCTTTTGTGGCCTTCACGTATCACTAAAGAAAAAAATGGTTAATTATGAACTTTTCTAGACGGTGCATTGGCTAAGTGGTAAGTATTGTTGCCTCGCAGTATGGAGGTCTTCTTCCTGGTCCTTTCTGTGTCAAGTTGTTGTTCTCTCCTTTGATACAGTTTTGTATTCCTCCTACTTTGCTTTCTTTCCACAGCCCAAAGGCTTTATGAAGAAAGATGTATGTTATGTCTTGTTTGGATGTGTGGTCTGTGCTATGGTATACGATCCAGTTATTAAGTATCATGCATGTAATAAGAGGCTACATACTTGATCGGTCAAGGCTGTTGGTTTTGACCACACACAGTTCACCTGGAAGATGACATTTTGACAGATGCGAATTTTCTTAGCTTTATTTATGTAGAACTTCTCAATTGTTCAAGTGCTTTACAGGCGGGAGTAAAGAAATAGAGTAGGCAAAATTAAAGAGAGGGACACGCTGTATATAAAACAAGGACACAAAGTGTACAAACAACTAAATATAAAGTTATTAGCTCATGCTAAAGCTGATGGGGGGAGGGGGGACAATAAGTGAGTTTCAAGATGCTTTTTATAAGTGATCTCCCGACCTGGGTAAATAAACTGAATGAAAAGATTTAAAAAAAGCAAGGAAGAAAACCTGTTCTACGAATGCTTGTTAGGACACAAGGGAAACATTACATCAGTGATTCCCCTCAGAGTTAGAGGATGGCGATTGAGTAAAAATGTTGCAAATAAAAGTAGCAATTAAGTTAAGTATTATTGGCATTTCAAAGCATCCTGTCGTGGGGATAGGGTCACTCTTAATCAGGGCTCCACTGTAGAACACTTACAATTAAACATACTCAATACTTTAATCCCTGGGAGCTAAAATGAATATATCATAATTACAATTTCACATGTACAGCTCCTCTTGTTTCTAATATGACTGGAAATGGGTTCAAAAATATGTCATTGATGACGGTTGGTGCATTATAATTACAGATTCCTCTATCCTTTCAAAGCTTTTCTATCCATCCCGGGCCAAATACAAAAGCCAATGTATTACCCCACGAGGGCAGTAAGCCTTTGTAGCACTCCCATTACGAAGCCAGATTTAAAAGGGTTACAAAACCTTTATCTACCCATTTAAGAACATATATGGGCTCATGGTATCCACAAGAGTGCAGTGAGGAAAAGCCATTGTGGAGCTCAGACAATGTACTGACCATAAATCTATAATAGCCTTTAGGATTAAAGAATATGCTCTCTGAGTTTAATTACATATTGCTTCGGAGAGGTTTACCCCGCTGGGATGGAGAGGCACGCTGTCGCTCCTGGGGACTGCAGATGAGGGACAGACGGCCAGAAAATGAACAGAAGGATTTATTTAATCTCAACTAGTGAAAGTTTTTGTGCGTTAATGCGTCCACGTTCACTAGCTTGTGGATAGTGAGGGTAAGAACAGGCCAACTTACAGTGTATCATATAAAGACAGACTTACAGCGCACACACACACACACACATACAAACAACTCATGATGTCAGACCTGCCTCTCACACCATCACACACATACTTATTTCCTGTTCCTGTTGTTTTTTAAGCAGGAACTGGATTTTTCATACAAAAAATTGTCCAGCTGAAAAAACATAATAGTGATTAAACCTACATGTAGGTGGTAAAAGCTTTAATATTCTTTGTTTGAAACACTTAAGCTGTAGACTTTACTACTGTCCCATAATTAATAGGAAAACAATTTGCAGACAGTGCAGCATTGGCTTCAAGGTTTTTTGGGAAGGTTTTATATTTTAAATTGGCAGCAGTGATGGCAGTAGTCACAATTTCGTTGGCATCCATTGGTGTTATGAAGCTAAACAGTAAAGTGCGTTCATTTCTAGGTGCTGTCAGAACACCACACTGTAGGGCAGAGAGAGTTAAAACCTTTTTTTTTTTGAAAATGTGTATCTGACATTGTTGAAATTTAGGACATAGAGCATTCTGAGGAACTCTATTCCCAATTGTGGAAAAACCTGTAAAGATACATCATCATAGTGTCATACAGCTCAACTCTGTATTACAATCATTGTAATTTAACTCAGTAACGATGAATGTATCTTTTCAATAAACCAGTAGATGACCCTCCCTTTCACATGCGGGCTTACTTTTTATGTTTGGATTGATTACAGTACGAAATCTTAAAGATTCGGGACTAGACTTCTGGCTGATTATTTGGTTGAGAGTCTGGCTGTTTTAGCTATTCTCAGTTTAATGGGATTCAGGCAATTTATTTATTGAAAACTGAGAGGAGAGTGAATTCAGGTCGGTGATTTGGTAAATGTGGTTTATTGTCCTGCCCTACAGCATTGCAACATAAAAGAGGCACCCCAAACGTTAACAACTCAGCCCTAGTGCCCTTTTTAACATTAGCACTCTGCCCTGGTGCACAGGGTGTGATGTGTTTTTTTATGTTTCTGGTTTGTTTGGAGTTATTGTTAGCATGAGCAGTGATAGAACAGAGTCTCATGAAGTGTATATCATGTTAACAACATACAGCACGAGGTGGAAAAACACCATGTACAATATGAACAAGGGATTCACTTTCTATTGTCAAGCAACTGCATGAAATTCACTTCTTTGTTTCTCTGACAGGGCAGCACTAAGTCTTGTATGCATTATTACTGTCACATCTTTTTGTTATTTCTTCCTTTGCATCCTTTGCTCAGGTGCGATTCAGTATCCTTGCAGGTGAATATTCCCTGTCGGCCGCTGAGCCTTTTGGAGGCGACAGGTTGTGTTTAGGAAACTGTCGCAGAGGGCCATATGTTTCCTCTGCTCTTAAGGGACCGTGCAGTGCTGAATGTAGGTTAGCACCTGCTTCACAAATGTAATATTTGAGTGAACTTTTTTAAAACTCCCATTGTGCTGCAGTACAGACACCTGAGTTTTGTAGATGATTTTGTATGAGCATGGATCACTTTTTAACAAGCGAGTATTCTCACTGAATAATGTCGAGTCTTCAGGTTAGACGATACTACCTGCAATGTCAAAGGGAGGAATTCATTAAAAATCCTGTGAGTAGTTGTTTGATTTATAGCAGGTCTCGGATCCCTTCCTTTAAATTATAAAGTCTTGCAATTAACAGATTGAAAGGACATTTAACCCTGTGTTGAGGATGTGCTGGGAATTACAATGAATGATGCTGAAGTTTAGTCGCAGGAAAGTTTTGAAACAACGACAAAAGCTTAACCGGTTGAAGCAGAGAAGTTCCCCACAGTACTGTAAGACAGTAGGACAATAATTCAGTAAGTTATGGAAATGACTTCTATTGAGTACACTCCTTTGAAGAATATTGGAAAGATTATTGCGCTGGTTTAATTAGTATGCAAATGTATTTCTTTATGATCACTTTCCTTCTTTCTTCATTATATTTCATCTCTCTATTTATCCTTCAAGAAAGGGAAAGATTCAATTCACTTTGTCTTGTGTTAGAGCACTAATTTATTGCTCTGTGATTAATTTCAAATACATTACCCATTAAGAAGACACATCTGTACAATTATGTGCACAGAATTTATTTTCCAATGGCTGAACTTACCTGTCCATTCTGCAATCTCGCCCATTTACCATCAAGGACATTTCATTTTACAACTAAGCGGAGGTCAAACAAGTATTTGAAGAGATATTTAACTTGGCTAAAGTGTTTCTTTTTTAGTGCACATACAGTACTTCCCAGAGTTCTTGAAGTCAATTATCATCATTCACTTGCTCGTCTTTTGAAATTTGGGGAAATAAAAAAGCAGACTAAACCAGTAGTTCTCAAACTGGGATTCAAGAGCCCTGTCAGAGGTCACACAAGATCATGTACCTCAGTCTGTCACATGATGACCAGTGAAATGTAACAATGTATACAGTAAAGATCAAGAACCGCTTGTGCAGTGAACAGTTGCAGAGGCCAGCACAGAAAGCTGTTCTCCAGAGGGTCGCATCGCGTTGCAGCTATAAGGTTTAACAGAGATCATTCAGACCTTAATCTCTCCATAGCTGTCCACGCATGCCTTCCTCTCCACCTCTATTCTTATTCAGATAATGTTTAATTCCCATAATCCACGGCCCCGGCTACGGTCTGACTTAATGTAAGCCCATAGACTTCACAGCTAAATGAAACAAGACCCTATTGTTGTCACAACAACGTATATTACAGCAAGGAGGAGGGGGGGAGGGGGTTGATTAAATCGCCCCCTTCCTGTGCACTGCTATCAATGCTTTGTTTTTTCTAATCATTGCTGACTAATAAGACCCCACAGAGCATCCGGTCCCGCAATGAACAAGATCACATTGTGGCAGATCACCTGCGCTAACCTTCTGTCGAGTTACAATGCCTGTGATGTACTGTGACTGCTTCAATCAAAGCAGCAGATTTGAATATCCACAAGACTTTCCAGTAACAGCCTCCATGTGAGATTTATGCCCTCATTGAGAAAATTACATTCACTCCCTGTCCTCACTGTTTGGCATCCATTACAGTTCATTATTATCTTCTGAAGCCGTACAGCTCTGTAATAAAAAGGGGAAAAAAAGAAAAGCGGAAGTTTGTGCCTAGATTGAGGCATAAATTGTCCCGTCCCTGCTGTTGCAAAACACTTGGCCGTATCTAATTATTTTCTTTCTCCTCCTCTGTCTGTCTCTCTGTAAGTCCAGACATTCTTCTTGACCAAAGTTGTGCTGCCTGGCTTCTAGGGCTGCTACAAAATCGATTATTAAAAGAGTTGGCAACGAATTTCATTATCAATTCATTGTCGTGTGAGTATTACACCACTCACTAAGACCCGTAACGTTGTTCTGAAACGCATGGCGGAGGCAGAGCAATCAGTACGAGCCAAGTCACCCAAGGTGTGGGAGCATTTCACACTAAATGCATGGAAAACGTGCGTTAATTGCAAGATGTGTGTGAGAGCGTGTGTGTGTGTCTGACTGTGAGAGTTTGTGAGTGTGTGCATCTCAGATGTGGGTAGTAATGAGTTACATTTACTCCGTTACACTTACTTGGTTTTGGAAAAAAAAAGTACTTCAAAGAGTAGTTTTACTGCACCATACTTGTTACTTAAGAAACGCTGCTCTTCCTCCGCTACATTGGGCTGCACTCGACTCCTTACTTTGGTGTTTTTTACATTTATTCTACACTTTATTTTTGCCAGAGAGATGCCGTCAGTGAATCTACCACATGACTCGTCAATCAGATGTAGCAACAATTACCACGTTACTCTGTGCCACCAATCAGACGTAGCGATGCAGTCACATGACCACACACAAACTGGCGGCATAGCCTCAAAAAAAAAAGTATTGTTCTGACAGCTCAGGTCCCTTTAAACAAAATATCCATATTTTTGTTTATTGTGTTAGTCCTTTTGTTTTTTGTTTATTACTTTAAGCTTAGGGATGTTCAAGGAGCAACTTGTTTGTGCATTTTCTGAAGATTGTTGATTCTGATACACTGTCAGTTCTGTTTTTGAATAAAAGGGTTGGAAATTAATGCTTTTTTATTTTTTTTCCGATTAATAGAAAAAAATTAGATTAACTGGTTATTAAAATAATCGTTAGTTGCAGCCCTACTGGCTTCACATCGGACTTATTTTTAGCCATGCAAGCAGCGTGGCTCTAGAAGTGGCAGCTTTGGTCGGTCCATCAGTCTGAAAATTACAGTGTTAACACGATTGTGTACTTTACAGTACTGGGGAAATAAGGGGTTGCATTAAATGAATATATTATCCCAAAAGTTGTAATTCTAACTGTAGCTGGATACAGGATACCTGAAAGGCACAATGAGTAAATAAGTAGGAAGTTACACAAAGTATGTTTGAAGCGGTATTTTCAAAGTCTGAACTAATTCCAACTGAAATTTGGTTCAGAAAAACTAAGTTTAAACTAAAGTGGCACTAAATAACAACACAGTCTTCCAAGAAAACCGACTGATAATACAATGTCATCTAGACAGATGCTTATATTTAGCAATTTTTTTCCCTGTCCTGCTCAAAGAAATAAGTACCAGAGGAGAAGACTGCAGGGAAGTCCATATTTCTTAAAGTTAACTGTAATCATAGCTAGAGGATGATTTCCTTCTTGTCTATTCGGTTTAAAGCCCGTCTCTGTTTGTTGTTGCGCCGTGTGAACTGAAATAAACAGAATACAAAAATGTGTCAGTTCACTTTTCTGCTGTAGTTCAAACCAAATAAACCGAACTGAAGGCGTTATCACACCCCAAACACAGAAGACAACTTCTCACACATGTACCTGTGCGCTAGTCCTAGGCCTCCACAAATGTTTTCCCTCCTACCTCTGTGTGAGGCAGATGTCAGCATCCGTCTGAGGTGAATCCTCAGAATCCTTCATCCCCCTCTTACAAGTATAAGCAGGTGTTCTGGTTTGCCCGTTGGACAAATCAGAAGAGCATGTTTTTAAATGACTAGTTTATTTTTTTTCCACTCCCACTATTAAGTCAATAAGCTCTTCGATGTTGAAAACACGGGTGCAATAAGTTTTCAGTTGTTACCTTGGGCGTAGAGGGACATTAAACCAATGTTTGGAGATGACAGTGGTAGCAGCTAGGCTAACAGCTGGGACAGCCATGGGAGCAGGTGATGTTGGGGCACGTGCAAGGGCTGATACTCCCCCCCCCCCCCCCCCCCCCCCCACCCCCCCCCCCCCCCCCCCTCCCCTCCGCCCGAACATGCTCGGTGAGGAGTCTTCATAAATAATCTTCCAGCAATCTGCCTCTCCCTCCACTCTCTTATTAATTACTTTTACGGCCAAAATCAAACATCTGTCATGCTAGAATATACAAATTAATTATGCAGCTTCTCCCCATCAAGATCCATATAACATTGTTCCTCAGAGCCTCATTGGCTTCAGAGGAAGAGGTAGCAGAACAGGAAGTAAGACTGCTAATATCTTCTGTGTTGTCTCTTAATTTCTTTTAAAAAGAACCGAGGCTTGCCTCGAGAGAATTTATTGTTGTTTCACTAAGGCTTTTCATAATCACTGTATAGACGGATTTAAAGAGATTGATTTAGAGCGCTCAGTATGATTATTCAGTTTTTAGTCGTTGCTTATCCAGGGAATGTCACCTGAAACTTACATGCTCTTGGACAGAAACAATGTGCTTGATCTTTTACTCTTTGTTTGACAACACAATCGATTATTATTATTATTTTTTTTATTCAATTCAGTTCTTTTTTGATATTACTCCAAATGCATGAAACTCTATAGAGCTGCATGTACGCATGGTACTGTTTTCAGTAAAAGTCTCAGCATGTTTTCATAGGCTTCCTATGTCTGCAACACCTATTTCCAAAAGAAAAGAACAGAAAAGAAGAAGTGTAATTTGACCGAATCCCAGTTCCTCTGGCAGAAACTTCACGCATGAGCAGTATGCAATAAGTGAGTGTGTGAAGTGCACAGATTCCTAGCACTCGTTCGTCTTTTATAAATACAAGTTTACGCTTGGGGAAATAGTGTGGTTTCTGTGCGTATGCATAATTTTTACCTGTTGCCCCTTAAGTCACACATCTTAGCCTTGTTCACAGTGTACAGTAGGCCTTCCTGCTCAAATCTCAAATATGGTTTATTTCCCATATTTCTGGATGACTGTTAGCATGTAGCCCATGTCTCATACCAGTGTGAACACACGGTAATGTTGAAAAAAGGTGATACAATACTACATCCTTCTTTGAACCCATTCTCTGAAGCTTGTTTAAAAAAATAATAATCAAGTCAGATCAGTTCTGCATTAAAAATAGACTCCATGCAGATTTTGACTGTCACTTGGACTATATAACAAGAGATCACGTGTGAGGGGGAGACATCACAACTGGAACGTTTTTAGTTGTCGTGTGACTCTAACCCAAAATAACTAAATGACTGTGTGTGCAGAGAAAGATCGTCTTCGAGTTCCACGGGCCCACTGACAGAAGACAGCTGTCTGCCCATCCTCCAGATCGGCTCTGAGGTGTCCTGGGACACTGCCTGCTCGCAGGTCAGGACCCCAGAGGGGAGGCGCCATTTGGTACCAGTTACCGAGCGGCAGGGGGGCGCCGGTGCCTTCCTCCCTCCTTTCAGTCAAGGTAATGCTGGCCAGGCGAACCTGGGCAGTTCCTGGCTGGCTGGCTGGCACGGGCAGGAGCTACCCATCATGCCACAGTGGTGAAGGGCCCGGTGACCTTGAGACAGGCCGGGCTCCTCCCCCTCGCTGTGCTGCAGACTGCTTATGAGAGGATGGATGAAGGCACATTTTATTGGGCTTGTGACTGAACGAAACATGTGCTGCATGAGTGGAAGTCACTGATACATTTCGAACTGCCTTTATTGTGGGAAGGTTGACTGAGCACACGGTACAATTGTTAGTGGGCTGGAAATGCTGTTTATCAGCAACACCCACCTTAAACAGTTCACACAGTTAGGATGCATTTACACTGGCTTGTTTGAAGATATTTGAACTCTGGAGCATTTCCTCCTTATGTGCAGTCTTACAGGCTTTACATGTTAGAATAATACCCTTCTAAACACAGATTACACTGGAAAAACATGCACCAATGTGACTGCAAATGGTGACTCAGTCCTGTCAGGTCTAGGTCTGGGTATCGTTCAAATATTAAATATTGGTACCGATAGAATACCTTGACTTTGAAACCGGTTCCTGAATGATACTTTTTTCTATACCAATTTTATAAAATCTATTTTAACAAAAAAGTTCAATACACATTATGGTACAATTACTCACGTCAAAGGAGCTGTTCAAAGAACTGGGTGCAGCTGGAGAAACTGTTTTTACTCTGCATATTTTAGGTCTTGGTACAAGCATGCTGCCTCCTTATTGGCACTGAAGAGGTTTACTCTTTTGGTATCGAACTTTGGTACCAAATGACATGGCATTTTTTAATCGACGGTACTGAAACAATTCGGTTGGTGCCATAAAGGTATCGAGGTTTGGTACCCAGCCCTAGTCAGGCCTAAATACTGTGTAGGTATGAGAGCATTATGCGACTGAACTACAGGAAACTACCCCAAAGCGCAAGGGTCTCTGGGTATATTGAGATCAATTTTAATGATTTATTACTAGTGGTTACTCAGTGCTTTTCTCATGTATTCTTGAATGGACTAAATACTAGAGAAGTGAACTCTGGTAAAGAGAAATGGCCTAATTTACAGTACCAGTCAAAGGTTTGGACACACTTTCTCATTCAAGTAAATGGGGAAGTGTGTTCAAACTTGTGACTGGTACTGTATGTTGGTCGCCTGCTCAAGTTGGGGATTTATTTACCACTAAGGGGCAAACAGACTCACAGAAACACAGGCATCTATTCATCAAGTTGTTACTGCAAACATTTTGGTTATACATTGTCTGATTAGACAGCCAGCAGACAGAGAACAGCATAAATTCCACATTGGAGTCGTGCTTCCGTCCACCTGATGAATGAATGTATGGATGTAAGTCCAGTAGTCTCTTACAGTCCGTTTAGCTCTCATTTGGTCTCCACCATCTCCTGAGGAAGATATCTGGTTCTTTAGTGGCTAGATGTTCCTCATCAGCTTGCCACTAACTTTGTCTGTCTGCCTGTAATTTTATATGGAGCAGTGATGAGAGCCATTAGACTCTACCACACAGTCTATGTGGAGTCGGAGAACCAAAACTAAGCAAAACGTACCATAAAGCTGCAGAGTTGGGTGATAATTATCAATGGGTTCAGCAATACAAGAGACCATATCACATCAGAGTCACTTGATTCAGCGTTAATGTTTAATAACAAAAATATTTCTTAATGTTTTACATTGTTGGCAAGTTACCAATTTCCCTACACAGGTTAATTCATTTCCATATCACTAGGAGACACACAGAACACAATAGTTTATTGAAGCCTTAAGTGTACAGCTCTTGCAAAACACCACAATGGAAACCTAGAAGGTTCACTGAAGGCTCATTCCCTAATTGCAATTCCAATTGTGGGGAAAATATACTCATTCGGCTCATGGTTGTTTTGATACGCAGCTGTGAACTGTATTAAGTTTTAAAGCAGTGCCATGAAACTAATAAATAAGGCAGTTTATCTTCAAAAAGCCCTTGATAAGAAGGTTTTGAGCCGTTGGTACCTCCACAAATCTCAGGTACTGTATATGGAATTCCAAAATTCCTTTGGATCTGTGACAATCTCCCTGTAATCCCTTTCAAGTCACCTGTGTGTACGCATGTATGTAAGTACGTACCTGCTGTTAATATGGTAATCGTAGTGCAGAAGCCTTTTGTCTTTGTCATCAAACACAAAAACAAAATTTACCAATCTAAACAATTTATGACTGTTAAGCATGGCAGCATATATTATGACAAACAACACATGCTCCATTATGCCAGCTGGTGTAATGATGTGGTAATGCCGGACTCATTAACTTCTGCACACAGTTTATGGTGGCCTTTTATGACAGAATTAATTGATTCACACATGCATTAAAACAAAAATAACTGGAATGAAAATGCAGTTGGATGCTGGCCTCTAATCTGTCATAAACACTTCTGGTGTTAAAGCGGGGTGACATTATTCACGTAAATGACTGGTCATATACGCAATAAACAAGCCTTCAGTAGCACAACTAGCTTTGGATTTCTCGCCAAGCACATACTACAGTGAAAATTTGCATCTTTACAACTATTAATTACTGACTTGTTTAGAAATTTTTAAAAATATGTATTTACACTCACATTTCTTGAATCCTCTAAACATTTCTCTTAAGAGGTGACATTTTTCTTTGGAGTTGAGCTCTTTGTTGTTAAACCATGTATGCTGATTAAATCTTTTCATTCATTTATTATTTGTTCAAAGAGCCATTAAATAGAGTGATTTAATTTGTAAATTGTAATTGCACACCTCGTAGACAGCTGGATTCGACACCACAGATTGTGGTCAGTGCCGCAGATCTTACAGTTAATTTTATTTATGTAGCGTCAATTCATAACAGAAGTTATCTCATTGCACTTTTCCTGTAGAGCAGGTCTAGACCGTACTATCCATTCATCTTATTACATACAATCTTAACTTTTCAACAATTTCTATACAAATTATACTTTATTTAACCCCTCTGGAAATATCAATCATTCAACCTTTATTTGTATGGCACCTTTCAAACACGTTAGTGCAGTTCAAAGTGCTTCACACATGACTGACAACATGAAAAGACAGCAGTGTCGTAAAAGACCGACATAAAATAGATAAGAAGACAGAATAAAGACAAAAATGATGACAATGAGAAAAGGACTAAAAGCTATAAAATGAGAAGAAGAAACTAGAGTTAGTAAAAAGCTAGACAAAAAATTGGATAAAATGTTTAAAAAAACAGCAAAATAAAATCAATCATAAGTACAATAAAATAATGAGAATAAAATAAAGTAAATGATGTGTACAAACCAGTCTTAATAAAAAGCCTGGCTGAAGAGGCAGGTTCTCTGGTTTTGACTAAAAACAACAAACAAAAGCTCTCCCATCCTCCGGCAGACTGTTCCAGCGACTTGCGGCAGAAAAGCAATAAGGCAATTGATGTTTAAAAGCCACATTTGTAGATTGAAATTGGGAGATTTCTTTTACAGGTTTTCCATCCAACTTTTCTCCAGAATTATTATTCTCTTCATGGTGGAAACTGAACTAAGACAATCATGGGACATAAAAAGTCCCGACAAAACCCTTCCTTGCCTGAACACAAAAGAGGTTTGAATTACAGTCAGGTAAAAAGGCAAACCGTTCCTTAAACTATTTCTTTGAATGTACTACAGCACATGTTTTCAACTAAATCAGAAATAAAAGCTTTTCTGGCAATTGGTTTGCAAAATGCGACCTCCCAAGAGGATTCCTTACACGAATGGCAGCATTATGTCTGAAGTCTTCATCACTGTCAGGGCGCAGTTTAGATCTCTTTTTCTTGGAACGGCCCAATAAGTTACATTTAAGTGAAAGTCTGACATTTAATCAAAGATGGAGCTCTCATCGAAACATGAGAAAGGGCTCAGTCTTTTGCCCCAGATGACTCGCGACCCAGCCATTACCAACAATTTAAGCCATATGTTTAAGAATTTCCCTCAAATCTCCGAGATGAAATGAAGAAAGGACTTAGCTGGGAGATAATTTTCTGTGCCTGTGCTGTGATGAGGGTCACATCAAAGCGGTCGCAGCAGTCCATATTGAGGAAATGATTTTTATCTCTTGGGCTGGACTTAAAGGTAATTGTATACAAGCTGTGCTCCGCTTCAAACCCGTAATGAAATCTTTAATCCGAATCTCATTGTTATGAACCGTGCAATTACTTACCCAGGGATAAATAATCCATCTTTTGAAGCTGGACAGATACTGTATTGGTTTTAGTAAGGGTCGCTCAATCAGTGGATTATGTGTAAATTGCTTTTGCTGTAATGTTTCACTCTCACTAAGAGTCAAGTGCATATTCACAGAAGATGATGTGTTGCTGCTGCTTTGTCTGACACTATAAAAAATAACCCTGAAAATGATTACTTACACGTAATTCTGCCACCTGAAGGACCGCTTTTCTTGTCTTTGATACAGTAGACTCATGGGTTGTTTGTAACAGTTATTGAGAATCATTTAACCATTATTCGAAAACTGAGCTCACTGAAGTTGCAAGCTTTTTCCAGAGCTTTCAAATGATCTTATGGTCTTTATTGAAACGTGAGCCGTCTTCATTAAAACGGAGCAAACACCATGTGCTTGTGAAGATCATGAGATGTGGTTGAAAGCTCTGGAAAATACTAATGAGAGGATTTAAAAAAAACAAAACAACCTCTTTCATAGGTTAAGAATAATTTTTCAAACTCATCCATTAATTTGTAGTACCTTTTGGCTATTGTAAGATCACTTCTCACATGACTTTGTCAAGTAATCTTTTTTATTTTTCCGTTAACTTTACCAAATTTTGGGGACAAGTGTGAATACTTGTACAAGCGGATGGAGAACTTCTTTCTAATTTCATTCTGCAGGTAAAACATTGCATGAAGACGCCTTGTCGTTGTAGCTCAGATTACATGGAGCCTCGGCACCGCGGCTCAACAGTCGCTCAAGACTTCATGTCTGGGGCAATCCTTGTCACAGCTTGTATCACCTCACTGACAGATGTCAGCGAAATCAGCGACAGCCGATCATGCTGATCCCTCCCGTAATCATGTGCGATGATCCCGCTGTGACACGGAGCTGTGGGAAATATGTCCGTCAATACCATCGCCGCAGGCAGATGCACCAGCATACCCCTGCCCATGCCTACCACCTGCCCCCCACCCCCCCAGTCCCTCCTCTTCGTGCCTTCCTTCCACCATGAGCTGCTGCCTTTTTTCTCTTGATCTCTCCATCAAGCCTCTTCCCTCCTGGCTACTGTATATTTAACTGCTTATACATTTCTCTTTGACCCTTCTGACTCGCATGTTTCTCCTGGAGTGTCATCTCTAGTGTAACGACATGAATGACGTGCTTTTATGTAATGCTCATACAGTAACATGAGTTCAAATCTGTGAGGAGAGCAGCGTTTTTAGCATGTTTTTTTGCTTACCTTGCGTTTTTATCCAGGTCATGCATGTCATAATGCTCACAGAGGGCTGGACAGCTGCTGTCCCTGACCAGCCCTTCCTCCCCATGGCCAGAGTTGCAGCTCTGTGAAAAAGGCCACCACACAAACAGCCTCCCTAAAACAGAATGTGGCATATGCTCAACTAAGGAAACGGCATCGAGCGTTCTTGCAGAGCTCAGCTCTATGTGGCTTCTCTCCATGAGGGCCCTGCAAGGCAAAAGGTTTCCAAACAATTTCACGTTTTCATGTTGAAACTTTGCACGCACAAAAAAAAAACAAAAAAAAACTCAGGGGAGCTTTTCATATTCACACATGCCGCAGGCTAGCACAGTTGCTGCTGCTAGCTTCTCTGTTTCCAGCAAAACAAAGGTCACAAACAATTTGCCGGATCCTATTATTTAGAGCTTTTCAAAAAATTGAAAAAACACCACTGATGATCACTTTGCCTAGCAGCTAGCTTCATCATCTGTAGCCATTCCAACATATGCTTGCAAGATAATAAAAAATGTGGCATTAAACATGGCGGCAGATTGAATTTTGTTCCAGGCTACATATAGCAAGTCAATCCTTCCCTCTGGAAACCTATTTAATAAAAGGTAGTTAATGCCACCAGTCGTGATGATGTTTCTTGCATAATATAATTTATAGTGGATAGAGGTCCATAAATGGGAGGCATTGTAAAATATTTCCATTATGTGGGGAATGTCAGTGGGTAATAAAGGCTTTATTATACTTTTTATGGCTCTCAATCTGTTGTTGTTCCCAGCAATTTTTAAATCTGTTAAAATTCAGTGAATATCTTTAAGTGCGTGTTAAAAGCAGGAAATATCAGGGAGTCTTTTACAAAGTGACTCTCGGGGCGCGACTTTTTGACTGGGCATAAAAAAGACTGCAAGTCCAGTAAAGTGAAAGCGCATCAGCTAGACTCATCTTTTTATTACCTCGGCTTCCCTTTTTTATGCAGAAATTATACATCTTTCTTTAACAGTGCTGTAAAGGTTACACAGTCATTTAAGCAGCAGTTCAGACAGATTGATGTTTATGTCATTACAGCAGCGAATGAAATGTGCCTCTCTCTCCTCTCTTACTCCAACATAAAGCAGAAATGAGCTTCATCCACTGATGACATTGGAGATACATTAGAGTCAAAGTTGGGGAGAGGAAGACATTGGTTATTACCTGGCGAAAGAAGTACCTCCTTCCGTCACTTCGTCTGGTGGTTTTGGGAGTCATTTTTCCATCGCAGTGTCAGAAGCAGAAGCAAATTAGAATGACTTTTGTTCTGGTTTATTAAAGGGATATTATGGAAGCTTTGATTTCTATTGACCACCATCAGTGACTAGAACTGCCGTCCCACCCATACTTCTGCTGTCCCCGTACCTTCAGCGTCTTGTTAACACAAACACTGAAGTCTGGTTTTCAAAGAACAGACCAGTGATTTACTGTAGCTAATTAAATCCAGCATTAGAAAGGGCTCAACTGGCACACACCTCCACAAAGGCTGCACAGTCCTCGAAACTTGGCATTATAATAATGTAATCATTTTTTTAAAGAAAGAAAATTGGTAATACTAAAACATCAGGACTACATACATAACGTTTTTGCAGTGGAAAACAAGCCAACACATTAGTGAGACTGAGACTCACTTTGATGCTGTGAAATGTAGATTAGCTTGTTATGGCTTGTAGGGTTGCACCTGTCCTGGTTGACAATGCCAATAAAGTCCATTCATGTGCATACATAATTATGGTCTTTTCCGCCGGCAGTGATGCATTTCACACCATATTTGTGCTTTAATGCATTGAAATCAAGCATCAGATAAGGCCAGTCTGTTGAGTCTCCGACCTTGGTCTCCTGTGGAAACAGAGACAGCTCAGCCTTATCAGGACAACTGCACTGACCACTCATCCCAGGAGACTTTGTCATATTACCCTTAGCCTAAGGAGGGAAA
>CM022476.1:3572811-3592166 GCA_011952105.1 Coreoperca whiteheadi | reverse complement strand
CCCCCCCCCCCCCCCCCCCGCTTTCGCCCGAAGGCTGATTCAAATAAACGAGAGACTTCCGCAACAAATCCACCATCTTTGCTGGTGCCAATCCTGGCTGCAGAGGACAAAAATGTGTGCGAACTTACAATGCACTATTTTGAACTACCAAGACCTGCTTCCCCAGGAACCATTTTCCAAAATATGTTTTAATATTAAAAAATGGAGCTATTGTATATCTGCAACTACTCATTATTGTTTTAATATGTGGCTGCTTACCTGCAGTTACTAAACTTTTCAAAAGTAAACCTATTACATTGAGTCAATTTCGTTTACACAAAAAATAAATAAGAAAAAAAAACAACAATTGACCAAGTAGACATGGATTGCACTTAATTGTTGGACTGATGTACATAGCAATCTGCTCAAAATAGTATATTTATCTATTTTCATGGCTCTATGAATTTTAGGGACTAATTAATTTGTAGTGAAATGACAGATGTGGCATTCTTATGCATGATATACGTCATTATTTCTGCTCCCCAAAAGGAATTATTTGCAGATTACAGCTGTCATTTCAGTTATCAGAAGGTAAATGGCAAAAGTTCTGATAACATTTAGGATTTCTTGTTGTGCTAATTTGTTTCTGCTATGTCGTATAAAAAATCAAAGGTTTGTAGTATTAATACATGATTGTGACATGGCCGCACGGACCAAGCACCCACTAAACCCATAAAACCGCACCAGCAGTGATATCATAACACTATTGTATTCACTCAGGCCGAACATCCCCTATCGCTGTAGATAACTCTCTCTCCCGCTAAGATTCACCTTATCTGATTATGCACCAAGTGGTCATAGAACAGAGGCTGCGTTGGAGAGTTTCCTATTATTCTTCCTTGATTAATACAGACATAAACGTGTCTAGTTGAATCCTCTTGCTTTAGCATAATCAGCTTTTTGCAGATAGCTGGAGGCTCCTCAGGACCCCCCCACACACACACACACTACTCCTCTACCATTCCCCATCCCCCACCCTTCACCCCCATTACACTCAATGACATGTGTTTGTTTATTTATATTTCAAAATATCATCTGCCCACAAAACGTCTGCCCACCCCTCCCCAAGAAAGAATAATCCACAAGATGAAAATGTGTCTCAATATGTCTCAGTACGAGCTTAGCCCGTAAAATGCTGCCACTCGACCCAAAAACTCATTCACATGGACCCGCCTGCCTGCCCGTCCCAAAAAATAGTCTCTAATACATGGGTGATATGAATTAAGCATCGCCTCATTTTTTGGATTTAAGGATCAGGCATCTGTAAACCAGCTCTTTTTTAAAGTGCGTCAATATGCTCTGTGTAGTCTTTGGTGTTGTAATCTTGGGGAACAACATGAAACCAGATCAAAGTGTAGTTGGAAGGTGATGAGCTGAAGATCAGCTCTCGTGTGTTTTGACAACAGCTTGAGAGGCAGGACAGATTGTCATTCGCTTGGTTTTGGGCAGTCTGGTGGTTGGACTTTGGATCACACAGCGATATCAGATGTAGAAATGTATTTCTGTGCATTTTGCCACAAATCATTTTTCCTGGAAGTTGGAATTATGTCATGTCTTGAAGCACAGGTTTTGTTTGACATCTTTATCTTTATCCTAAGGGCAAAAAGAGAAGAGTAGGGGGAAAAAAAATTGAATAAGCTGGAAAATAAATTTAACAAATATATGAATATCAGGCTAACTGGCAAACCTGAGTGAAAGATGATAACCTCAACTACAAAACTGTTATGCCAATGTTTAATGTCTATAAACATTTCTGGTAATAAAGCTGTAGTAAAACAAGCATGCACCAAAAGGTTGGACTTCTGCAATGGCCCCATCTGTACCTACATGTCCTATTCTGCACAGATACATTAGTGTGTACTCTATTCAGATTAGACATAATGTGTACCACAGAATAAGATCATGATAGAATGCAGCCATAAAGCACAGTGGAGGCAAAAGCTTGCCAGTGAAAACTTCTACATCCAGACACAAGCATAACAGCACTGAGCAAATAATTTTTTTTATATGTAATTTTTTTTTAAGAACAAAAGTAGTTTGCACTAAGGGCGACTATGGCTGAGCGGTCGTGCAACCTGGAGAGCGTCAGTGAGAGGAGGCGAGGGAACACAGGCAGGGAGGCAGGGACATCAGCGCGATCTGCAACACTAGTCACGGCAGATGGACATATCACAAGGCCCGGCGCGAAGTTGCTATAACACATAATGTTGTTTGTGCCATGTTTCCAGTTCTCAGTGCTGGGCAACCGGCACAAAGGCCTGGATCCTGAACTGAAACAGCTTGACTCGGTGTAATGAAATTGCCTGGATCCCAAGTGCATCCTCCTTTCTGCATCACTGTATCAGAACAATCGCGTTGCCAGACACAATGGGGAAAAGCCCGAGAGGATGCTGAAGATGCTTCTCGGCACTCGCGTCCTTTGGAGAAGATTTGAAATGAGATGTGAATTTCTCAGTTTATTGTGGATGTAGCGGTAATACTTCAGTGCATAAAAACACGCCAAGACTCATGGATACAATTTGGTGAATATTGGTCTCTTCTGCTGCCTCCCCCCACTTTCCCCTATTCTCTGCTTGTATCCCTCCCGCCCCCCTCCCACCTGCTCAGCATGGAGCCATGTTAAAATGATCCTCCCTATTGTCTGCTGACGATCAAAATCCTACAAAGCGGGTTTCACTTACCACGAGATGAAAAGATTATGAGCTCAAATATCACTTTAGTTATGGGTCAATAGCTTAGGGTTTTAATCTGTTGGCCCCCAAACTGCACCATCATCATCATCATCAAGAGCATCAGAACTTTGGCACAGATGTCTTTGGTTAATCTTTAGGGTGCAGAGAAATATGCAAAAAACAAAACAAACATGGACTGTACAAGGATGTGAGAAACTTTCACTGAGTAGCATCCTAAACTGTCACTGAGTCATGTGTAAGGAATAAAAAAAGTTTAGTGTGAAATTAACGTGGACTTTGAGATATTATCCACTGATCTAACGCTTGTCTTGCGTTTTTCACTTGATGTCCCGGCTCCCATCTGTAGCCAGTTTGCAGTAAACAATTTGTATCAATAAGAAGAAGAAGAAGAAGAAAAAGAAGGATGCCTGTAATAATTATTAAAAAACATAAAATTAACAATGGGAAATATATAAACAGCGCAGAGTCAAAACAAAACAAATCTGTCATACAAAAAGGTCATTACATAAAAGGCAAGTTTATAAAACCAAGTTTCTAGAGGTGGCTTGAAGGATAAAAGAGCCTCAGACAGACCAGGAGTGTGTGATTTATAAATGTTATCCAGTTCATCTGGGGTTAAAGATCTGTAATGCAACTGGGCACCAGAAATGATTGTGGTGATTGTTGAAGGCTTAAAATGTCACTAGAATCAACTAAAAACATGATCATGTCTTGTTTTAAATTTGAACTAATATGTGATGCATTTAATTTGACTGGGGAAACAAAATGGTGCTAATGATGAGCGCTGATTCTGACTGGGATCGGGGCCAAAACACTTGATCAGGACATCACTAGATAAAGCCCAGCCATCTTATCGTCCTATATTTGGATGTGGGGCTGAAACAGAAAGTTCTGCATTCTGCTCTTATAACCCATCTTTTTTAACTTTTTTAACTACTACTTACCTTAACTGCATCAGTTGCACCTTATTTTATACTATTTAAATTTTAACTCATTGCTGAGCCATGCTCTGTTACTTATTGCATGTCTCACTTTTAGTCTCACTGTTGATTCTTGTATTGAGAAAAGGCGCCATTAAAGAAAATGGATTACTATTATTCCCAGATTGTTGAGTAATGACGAATTCTACACACACATACAAGAGACTAAGAATCAAAATTTTAAAGGGGAAACCAAAATGTATTTGAAAACAGCAGTAAGTTAATTCCTCGCTCGTTTTTTTTGGTTTCCCAGACTGCGTAAAACTTGCACTTCGATAACGTTAACGTCACAGGGTTTCTGGGTTTTGGAGTTCAACATTTTCAATCACCTAATGTATCTCTCTGTTCTTACTTTAAAGCTGCCAACAAGCACTGAATACACAGTAAATACAGACATAGTGCAAAGCAATGCAGAGCTTTGACACCAGAAAACCCAATGACTG
Organism: Coreoperca whiteheadi; assembly: GCA_011952105.1. Classification (NCBI taxonomy): domain Eukaryota; kingdom Metazoa; phylum Chordata; class Actinopteri; order Centrarchiformes; family Sinipercidae; genus Coreoperca; species Coreoperca whiteheadi. The sequence goes on along the minus strand of CM022476.1, from coordinate 3,588,011 downwards.
GTTGGACGACCAGTAAAGTTAAGCTCGAGGGTAAGATGCTACAGTAAGTAAGCATTAAGTTTAAACTACCCGTACCTGTTTGGTTAATGACGGTTTGAGGGCTGTCACTAACGACTATTATTGAGCCCATGGCCCCCTGATGAAATTGTATAAAAGCTGTTATATTTGCTGTATTTAAAAACTGGGTGTCTGTGGCGACGTTCCCGGAAAAAGTGCAGTTATGAAGTCACTGCTAATGCAAACCGAACATTCCCACTGATGTAGCTTCAAAATAAATGCATTTAACTGGCGAAACACAAGTTGACTTTTTATTATGACGGAGTCACAGGAAATGCATTGTTTGTCTGTGAGATGTAACCGGTAACCAACGCCTTTCACTGTGCAGACTCACGCTATGTGCAGCGTAAAATCAGATCACGGTTGCTCACAGAATGATGGAAAAAGGCCAGTTGTTGCCTGACTACTTTTGACAAAAGGTTTGTTTTGCTGCTACCAGAATTCTGTGACCTGTAGTATTAAAAACGTATCTGTTGTTACCACCAGGACACCAGGTGTCGCCAAATCAATCAGGACTGAAATCTTTTATTGGTGTTTTAGGAATCAAGTCTAGTGAAGAAACATTGGAAAGGAGAATTTATTCTGAAATGACAGTACTGGGAAAACAGGGACTGGGGTTAAAATGAGCCAAATGCATAAGTTGTATTTTAATCAGATGCTTGTAAATTAATTCATTGGTTTACTGATTAAACATTGGCCTTGTCAGTTTCTAGGGGAGAATCTCATTATCAAACAGCATAGTCAGTGTTAGAATTTTATAATACAGGCTAGATACAGTTGGTTATAGTGGAGAAAGTATGGGAAAATAGCACAAAGGTGCCGTGAGGTGGAGACAGAGAAGAGAGAAGATCCAGAAGTAAATGAGAATAGAGCAATGGATGTGTGCATCTCCTTCATTGAACTTGCTCACGTTAGCATTTATAGCAGGTCACACCAGGTCATACCCTTATCCTGTATCACCTACAGGGCATGAAACCCTTTAACAGTACTAACACTGTAGTGCTGCGTGGCAAACAGCTGCTTTGGTGTGTCAAGCTAATGTCAAAAAGAGAACTTGTCCCATAATGTCTTGAGCAGAAGAGAGATCTACGGTCAGAAAATTAAAAACGCCCAGGTTTGATTGATGTGGGACAGGAGTGAAGGTCTGGGCCTCAGAGTATCTTTGACGCTGTCGTGTGCGAGGAGAGAGTGATTCTTTGCGTGACGATTAAACTTTGAAGTATAAGGCCACGTTACCTTTTCTTCCAGTGATTTATCACCCTGTTCCCTTGACTGTGTCCGGGGGCTTCGGACACGTGGGCGTAATTTATTGCTTCTGATTCATTTAAGTTGTTGAATAAACATTGTGCGAAGTTTCATTAATAGTTGGGCAAAAATGATACCTGTGCTGAAGTGAAGTTCTGCATCACTTTGTGTGTAAATATCTCAGACAGGCCAAGGGTAAATGCACTTACCAGAGTGGAGGGAAAATGGCTTCAACATTGTTGAACAGCACTGTCAGTTTGGAGGAAATGTGCCTCTTTGGTTACTTTAATGATGTATTTCATGTTGGGGAAATAATCACTATTTTCTCATTAAATATAGGTGAAGTTCCCGACAGGTTTTGCCCTTTTTGTGCAATCCACAAAGATCTCTTCAAGACATCTCCATTGTAACCAGTCTTTTAGTCTTTTTACTGAGTCGTAAAAATGTATCCTCCACCTAGTGGGAAAAGTCTGCCAATGGAGATTATTTAAACAGTTTGTAATACAAATCAGCTTGTTCCAAGATATTTGAAATGCACATTTGTTTTGTGATATCTATGCTAAAATCGGCCTTTCGACATACTCGACATAAGTATGCAATGACACTGGGCAGTTCCCACGCTCTAATGGCATAGTATGGCTGTACATCCTTACACAAAAGATTTGATACAATAGACTTGTCAAACTGTGCTGCCATGACAGTTGTTGAAGACCAAATGTAAAAGTAGACAGAATCAGCCTTTTATCTGTATCGAAGGCACCTACAAACAAAGTCATCCTGACGATAGAGGCATCAGATGCGAAAACGCTCGTATAGGCTATTTTGGAAGGCAGTAACCAATGACCGGTTTTGTTGTTTAGTTTGGAAGAGCTTTACGTAGCATGATTAAAGTGGGACAAACTTGCATTTAAAAAAATTGAAATTTAGGAGCCCTCGTTTTAAGTGTAAAGAAATATCTAGGTGGAATTATACTTCAGCAAAGATACATGTAAACGTGTGTTGACCTACACAGGAAAGGTTGTTAGGGGGGTTAACCGTCATGCAGACCCGCACATCGAGCATGCTGATTGGTTGAACTGGGAGGCAGATTCGAAACAGAAATGAGGGGAAAAATGTCAACGTTATACAAGTTGTACATACAAGTATTAAAAGATACTGTTGAGCAAACGCTCTCACAAAACCCTAAAAAAGCTGAGGTGATCTTCGGTGTCCTGCTGTCAGAGCATCAACCTTTAGAAATCTTTCAGATATTAGTTAAAAACCTTTTTGTCTTATTATGAAACTGGTTCCATTTAGTCATTTAGCAGACGCTTTTATCCAAAGTGACTTACATATGTACACATGCTCCTTGTTTAGGCTGACTCTAAATTTGACTTGTCCTTGCGTGTTGCTTGTTGATTTCTTTCATCTGTGGTTTCTGAAGTTGCGCTCTCCCTCTGACTTTTTTAAAACCTCATAGTGGGTTGCATAGTTCCTCTAGAAAGAAGTGTCAGCTGAATAACGCCTTAAATCTGCAACACAATGATAGCCTCAAACCCGGGTGAAGCTAGCTCTCCACTTGACAAAAGATGTTTATCTTCTGCTTGTTAAATCCATCTCAACAGTCTGACTTGGGCTGAAGCGATACATCGCCTTAGTGTGGTGAGGATTTTAATTAACGCTAAAAACAACAGGCATTTCGGGTTGCTCACTTTGACAGTGCAGATATGAAAAGCGAAGTCTGCGTCCATGTGAAGTAGCTCATCCCGGTCTGTAATTCAGCTCAGGGATACTTCTCCGACGACGACGTGTGGCCCTCAGTGTGGAAAGCAGCAGCCATTAGTTCCGTCATTAACATTCCTTTGTGCTGCACTGCTAGCACAGAAGGCTTCTTTAATTAAATCAGCTAGGAGTGCAACAACAGTCGCCATAAGGAGTTATTATTATTTGTCCGCACGTTGTGCCTGCGGTCGCATTCGTCCAGGCACGCAGTCATGGGGTTGTGGGGCATATTTTCACATTAAGCTCAAGGAAGGAACAGCTCCTCCTCATCACAACGAATCTGAGCACAGCTGCTTGTTTACGGCGTGATTCTTTGTGAGGGGACAACAACAGCATTTTTTACACAGCCTACAACTCTGGAGCTGAGCTGCTGGCTACTGTGGGTGTGTGTGTGTGTGTGTGTGTGTGTGTGTGTGTGTGTGGGCTTGTTTTCCTATATTCGTGGGGTCCAAAAACCAGGAGCCCACTATACTTGTGGGGTCCCGACAGCTTTAGGTGGCCAAAATGCTGGACCCCACAAGTTTGAAGGGCTGTTTGAGGGCCAAGACTTGGTTTTAGGTTTAGAATTACGTTGGGATTAGGTTTAGGCATTTAGTTGCGATGGTTAGGGGCTAGGGAATGCATTATGCCAGAAAGATAGTGTGTGTGTGTGTGTGTGTGGCATTTAACTTCTCTGGTTTCAGAACCCAGTGTTTTTATGTGTAATATTTATTGTTAAAGTTTTTATAAAAGTAATGATGATTTTATTTATATAGCCCTTTCATAAACGGAGAAAGAACCGAGTGCTTTACGATAAAACAACAGAGAGAAGCAATGTCAGCATAACGTGATTAGACGAGACCAAAAATAAACGTCCATAAAAGGAATAGTAAAACAGTTAGAACGGAGTTAAAAACAGAAAAGAAGTAAAGAGCAGAAGTGATTTTGAACGGCCAGGATACCATTAAGACACATTAGAATGAAATGACAGTATTGAATCCATCGACAACACTTTAGATACACTTTAGATAAGGGCAGAAGTACGTAGACTGGACACCCCTGTCCACATACTGTAGTGCACTTTGGTCCGGGGCTGTCTTTCATGGTTTGGGGCCCGTCGTTCCAGTGAAGTGCAGCTACCACAGTATTACAATGATATTTTAGGCAATAGTGAGCTTCCAACCTTTTGGCAACAGTTTGTGTTTGGCCCTTTCCTGTTTCAACATGACAATGGTCCCGTGCACAGAGCCAGCTCCATAAAGAAATCAGTGGCCTACCGTCACATCCGTGGCCGTTCACTAATGCTGTTGTGGATGAATGCAGCAAGGTTGCAAAATGTTGTGGAGGCTGTTACAGCGGCAGACTAATTCCCATGGATTTGAAGCGAGATTTTCAAGCAAAACACATGGGTGTAATAGTTGGGTGTCCAGGTACCTTTGGCTATGTATTGTATTGAAATAGATATACATATAGAGGTTGAACCCAGACCAAGATACATATTACTGAAAAAGCAGAATCAAATTAAGTGAGGCACACAGGCCGAGCTTTTTACGACCTGTTTGACCAGTTAGAAAACATGGACGCAAATGTTTAAAGACAGGTTTTAAATCGGGTGAAAAAATGTCTTATATGGTTTTTATGCATGATTTTGTGTCATTGTGATTTACTGGTCTAGTTGGAGAATTCATTTAGTTGATTGAATAAAGAATTGTAACTGCGTCTGTTATTTGTCTAGTGTCATTTTTGGCATGTTTATAACTACTGTGCAAACAAAACCTTTTTTGTCGATATACTTTTCACCCCAAATTACAGGATGTGTGTGTGATTGCGTAAAATGTCCTGTACTTGAACAATAAAACTGCGCTTTACTCTCTCTCCATTTATTTTAGTAGCTCTTCATTTTGTTAAAACATTTTCTTCACACGTCAATGAAATTTGTGTACGTGTGTCGAAACGAGAAACCTTTGCCTCGCGTTTGCGCCACTTGTCGTTGCATTCATGGTTGCCTGCGCATGCTTGCGGCCATGCATGCCTACACACACGCCGTTGCGTCTGTGTTTATAATATGTGCATGTGCTCTCTGACAGAGTGGCAAGAGCACAGAAGGATTTCCCCAGCGTCCCAGGTGCCGGAGTGTGTGTTCAGTGAAGGGTGAGGACCATCTGCTGGGGCTGGGTGAAATCAGTGCAACATGCAGGTGCTGAGGTATTTAGCCTAGCACGCAAGGTAAAAAAACGAAGCGGGGGGTCACAACCCACAACCCACAGAGAGTGGGGTGTTTGGCCTAGAAAATTCTGATCTCATGGTCAAGTGCAGCATGCATAATTTAAAGGTCTGTCACTTTTGTTTGACCATGAAACGCTGTGGTCCTATTTAAAAGCATTAATCCATAACATCCATATCCAATCCATAATGCAATATAAATAAATGGCAATTTTGCTGCCGTTGACAACTGACACTAAAATCACACAAATAATTTAAACAATAGCCAGTTCCTGGGGGAAAATCTCTGGGCTGCAGAAAGCGATGTGTTTCCAGTAGAAGTGTAAAGATGAACCAATACATATCAATTCTGAATTTAGTTATGTGTGATTCGTAAAAAGGTGATGCAGCGGTCAAAAACGAAAAAGGATTTGTATTATTATTTAAAAAGTATTCTTGTTTGTTGTGACCGTAGGCTGTATATAAAGATGGCCGACGCGAAAATATCTTGGATACAGGGGCTCACGTCTTGACGTCATTTTGTTTCCCACCAGCTTCCCGCCAGCCTCTGATCGTTGCTGCCGCTGGTTGGGTTGGTTAAGGTTAGGGAGTGGTTAGGGATAGCCAATTAGATGCACAGTAGCGGCGGGACTTGGCGGAAAGCTGGTGGGGGGAAAAAAATAACGTGCGCGGTAGTGATCGGAGTTGGAGCCGCAGTTTCAGGGTCCCGCCCACACGCCCAGCCAACTCAGTCACGAGCTCAGCTGTCAATCATGACGTGAAACCCCCTTTTTATAGCATCAAATAACTAATTAATACCACAGTTATCAAACAATTGAACACTTGAACATACATCAGCTTGATAAGAACTACCTAAAATGATAAAAAAACATCTTTGGGAGATATTTATTTGAAATGTACTTTTTTGTTTGGCTCATATCCCATCCGCTAACATGGAGGGGGCGGGGTTTATGACCTATACTGCAACCAGCCACCAGCGGGCGATCGAGATGGTTTGGCTTCACTTTTGGGGAGCTGTCATGTCGTGCATCTTTATGCCAAGTACTCCAAGGGACTTTGAATATTGGACAGTTCTGCCCCTCATGATTGTTGTCCAATGCCAATGGTCAGTGCCAACACAGGAAGTATTGTGCCTCATATGTAGCGAAGCGGAATGTACAGTGGTGCGGTGGTGGGGGTTTATGTAGTACATAAAATATTCATGCAGGAGGCCACAGTTTACCTCCTATCACAGACCTGAAATTAACTGTTCACTCTATATTTTAATTATAACCACATTGCTTCCCTAACATTAAACATACCCTGCTTGCCATGTGCCAATATTGTAGAAGGGGAGGATTTAGAAAACGTATTGAACATCGAACCTCATCTAGAGTTTTTAAGAATTTCCCAGTATTAAAGTTCTTGTCTAGCGATAAGGTTGCATCCCTGAGTTTCACTTAGGATAATTTTAAATTATTTACAGTTCTGTCATAAATGCCTGTGGATGTGTTCAGGGGGCTGGGCGTGAATCAAATTCAGCTTAGGGCCCCTAAAAGGCTTGGGCTGGCCATGTACTCGTTTTTAGTCGCTAAATTAGGATCCACTTGATCCACTTTGCTTGAAATGTATCTGAAGGAGTTCAACATACCAGAGAATCTTAAATACGCTATAAGGCCAAAATAATTAGACACCTGAATGCTACACCCACACGTGATACAGTGGGGAAACCCATCATTCCAAAACCATGGGCATTAATCCATTACTCCTATGGGTAGGCTTTCCACAAGGTCCCTACCTGCAGGGATTTGCTCCCATTCAGCCACAAGAGGTCTGGCTCACAGTCAGCATTCCAGTTTAACCCAGAGGTGTGGGATGGGGTTGAGGTCTGGGCTTTGTGCAGAGCAGTTCTTCCACACCAAACTGGGAAACCCATTTCTTTATGGACCTGGCTTTGTGCACAGGGGGGCGGGGGGGTGGATTGTCATACAGCAACAGGAAAGGGCTTTCCTTTTCCACTGCTTCCACAATGTTGAAAGCACACTGTTGTCTGAAATGTCATTGTATGCTCTAGGATTAAGACTTTCCTTCATTGAACTAGTTTAGCATAAGCCTAACCCTTGCGTTGAACTCTTGTTATGTTGTTGATGCTACTTCTCCAGAAGCCACTTGTTTTGTTTGTTTATATTCTTGTTTGTTTTGGCTCATCATTTGTAAGCATTAATAGAAGCTAAACCTAAACCTTATAGATCCAGCCACCGGATCAAGGTCATTCATCAAATTGGAAGCCACAGTGTACATGTCTAGTGCTGCACGGAGCAACAGCATACAAATGGTATGCCATCAATATATATAACACATGCTCATAGCATAAACCAATTAATCCTGCTGCCATTATTTATGATGTGTCTCAGTCATTGAGGACACTGGGATGTTGAAATACACGCAGCTTAAAGCCCTCCAGTCTGCCATACATAATTCTTTCTGATGAATTGTGGTGCGGATGTTTGCATGTCCCGTCTGCAGACTGCAGCACACACGCTCAACAAAACCCACCCTTTCACTGTAATCCCGCATGCAGGGAGGGCGGGGGGATAAAATTAAACAGATATGCTTATCTAAACTATTTATTAAAGAACCATATCCGAGATATAATCCTAATATGTTATCAAGAGCTGGGGGGATTTCAGACGTACGTGCAGCGCAGAAATCCAGGTGTACGGGGTCGTAAGTCGGCGGATTAGCGGAAAGGTTATTGTAATTTTTTAAATAACACAAAAGCAGATTTCATTATTAAAAGGCTGAACGGACCATCTGGGAGGAGGAAAGTACTTTGGTTTCATCCACTGTGCTGTGCTGTACTGTACCTCAATACACCAATTATTATTATTGTTTTTCATCAACTCAGACCACGAGGTCGGTTTAAATGAAACGCATTTACAAAAGTATATCTGATCATGTACGTGACTTGTAGTATGAGGACACCACAGTCTCTATGAATAGATTAACAGACTGTACTAGTCTGAGTTATATCAGCATCACATTATTCACCATGTACAATGGTTTTACAGTAGGAGTGGGCGGCTTATCCCATACAAAGGGCACACCGGTACAGACACCAGGATATGATTAGTGCTGTGCCATTTGTATTGGTTTAACCTGGATTTTACATGTCCCTTCACTCCATGCAGAAGTGCAATTCACTCTATGTTAACCAGTGCATCTGTTGACCTGAAATGTCAGAAATATTTTCACAATCACAAACATCTTTTTATGTTCAATGCCACCTTAAAAAACATTCTTTCTTTCTGCATTATCTGTGCATGGCAACCGCAGCATGATTATGGTTTGGAAAGATTATGGTTATTGCAAATAATCTACGGTTAAGGTATGGTAATACTTTTAGGCAACCAAAATATTTGGTTATGACTGTGGAACGATTGTGGTTAAGGATTAAAAGAATGCTGAGATCAATTGCCGGTCTGTGACTGAAGGTGACCTCAGGTCTCCCACATGGACATCACACACGCTACACACCTGTCCAACCACCCTAACCTTCGGCCTGGCTACAGAAAGAACACACTACCTACTTGCTATATGCGTATGCCTACTGATAAAACACAATAATGGTCGGACCCATATCCAGTTATTATTTTCTCGATTTGCTGTCTATACTATCTGGTAGGTCTTTTGAGGAAAATCAACATAAATTTGACATCAAATCTAAGATAACAGGCATCAAAGGAGCGCTCAGAAGCTCATAGCAAAACAAATGTTCAACAAATATGGAGGCAAAGTCAAAAAGGATCTTATAGATTAGCAGCTAAACAGAGTAGGACATATTTAGCCCTCATGTGAAACAACCCCAAACCCACTATAAAGTAGGAGAAGAAAGTGCTGACTCACTGCGTGCTGCGCTGCTGTGCTCATATTCGTCAACGGCTCCCGGTGCAGACTCGTGTGACACCAGCCACCTCGTTTTTGAACTGCGCTTGCAGCTTTCTGTGACAGGTACGCCAGGCGGCATCAACATATCCAGCCACAACAGCCGCGACTCACGGCCCTGAGGTTCATGCATTCTGATGGATATTTTCTGTTTGTTGCCCGAGGGATTACCGGCCCCCGATGAAACAAAGGCACAAACATAATGTTTTGTGTTACCTACTTCTATCTCCTGTCTGCTGCAGAGACTCTGCGGTAGAAGAGGAGATTTTTTTTTCCTCCTGTCGGTTTTTGCTGTGTTGTTTTTGCAAGGATCTTGATCAAAGTGATATTTTTCCAGCAGACTGGACATTTTCTTCTTCTGTAAATCGTTTCCAAGCTTTTGGAGGACTACTTTAGCAATTAGTACTTTCCCATCCGCTTTACTTATACAGTTTTTACTTCAGTACTTACATTACTGGTTCTACTGGTTACTGTGAATCTTTACAGTGGAAACGAGTAACATCAGTTTTCTTTTTCTGAAAAGTTTATGTTGGGGGTAAAAGTGCACCAAGTTGGACATCTGCGATCACAATATGGGATCCAGGTTGTAAAGAAAAAGTGAAGCAGTAGATCCTAAAACGTAACTGTCAACCGAGAAGTGTTTCGACACGTCATCATCAGTGAGCTGGTTGGCAGTTTCAGGATAAGTGGCGCAGGATAAGACAAAATGAAACAAAATCAAAATAAGTTCAAAGTTCTTTGTGTTTTGCTACACAGCAAATACAAACTGTTAATTTTCCGGATACTTGCAGGTGATACAAATATGGCAGCAAATTTGTCACGCATCACATATTTTCTCCAAATCAAGCCTAACTGTCATATAGCTGATGCCATTGTGCACAGGCTTGTTTGTCAGGGGTCAGTGTGTTGATCAAGGACACCTAGTCAGGACTCTTTGCCTGCAGAGCGGATCAGGCCCGTGACCTTCTACTGACAGGACACTCTCTTTAACCATGAGGCCCGACCTGCCACCTCACAACATGGTCAAATCCCCCAGACTGCTCATTTCACCACGGCAACGCAGACTGCTGGTATTTACAGCTGATGAGCACGCTCAGTAGGGGCCCGTACATTGATGTATGCGGAGAGTCACAGTCATGCTTTAGCAGGGGCAAATTCAGAGGCATCGCACAGTCAGGGAGCCGCAGTGTTGTTTAGAGGGACAAGGAGGCTGGGGCAGAAGGTCAGCGGCTCCATACACAACACAATTAGAGGAAGACACACTGCGGCGTGACTGACTGCATATCAAATATCACGGAGAACATTTCCAGTAAAGGGCTCAGTAAAAGTAAGGCCAGGAGACACAACAGAGAAAAACGACATGTACATTTGCACTGAAAAGTAATTGTTTCACAGATGTACCAAAACCAAAAATGTCTCCCGGATTAATTGACCAACCATAAAGGTCCAAGTAGTTTCTGATAGTTTAAAGCGATACACTGTCTGAAATCTATCCGCTGAGTATCAAACGGAGTATCTCTCTGTTATTTTCGAATTTTGAACAAAAAGGGACCACGCTGCAAGCAGCTGTGTCCTCCATTGTCGGAGATCGGCACCTGTGGTCAGCCTGAATTTCATCAGTTACAGTAGAGTCCAGTGGTGAGCCATTCCCACTGCAGCTAAAGGAAAACAAATCCATATAATAAGTCCATGTAGTATAATGAACTTCCCCACTATCCAGTTATATGCTCAGTTCATACTCTCATATGTATATGTGTGTAGATAGATAGAGCTATATCCATGCAAGATGTCATTGGTCCGACAGCCAGATACACTGATACTTAGGGTGACCGGTTCACCTGTCTATACTGTCTCTAGTCTCTCTGCTGCCTTTATGGCTGTAAACTTCCTTCCAAGACAGGACGACAGACTTCTTTTATCACTATCAATATGTAGTAAAGAAGACAAGATGAATTGTAAAAAAAAAAAAAGTAAATAACAATTCTTTGGTTGTGTGATTTCTCTGTTGTTGTGCTCTTTTGCATTGTCCAAACGTAGCCTGTTCTTGATGATTTTTTACTGTTCAAGGCACAAAGAATACTACAACTAGAAAGACACCATGCCAAGGACACTATTAGCAGTTTTTGTCTCAGGTTGTCCATGTGGCTTTAAAAGGGTTGAGGAGTTTCAGTTAATGACATTCAGAGGGAATTCATACTTCAGAAAATAGAGAGAGAGAGATTTTTTTCTATCGCTTGGAAAACAGAATTAATTATCACCATAACAAATGGCTGCTGTCTTTATCTGTGGGTGTATGTTGGTATAAGTGTGTTCCTGTACTTGTTCGCCTGTGAGAAGCAGTTTGAGTTTCAGACACTTGGTAAGACGACAGTTTTACAAAGTGAGGCTGTTTTGATTACTCCTCCTCAATTCTTTACAGCTGAAATTTTACAACTTTCTAATTAATGTCTCGTCGTCGTATCTATCTTTATGGTTGAATGTACCGAAACACTACAAAGTGCAGATTTACTGGGGCTGCTAACGCTCAATTAAAAGAGATTGATCAGGTTTGTCAGGTCGCACCTGTCCCGTTGACAGTGCCAATGCTGTCTAACTTCATCTCTCCACTAAATAGTATGTTTGAATCAGATGGTCTTTTTTTTAGGCTATTTTCCCTTCACAAACACTTTAGATGACAATCATTTGTGTTTTAGTTTGTACGTGCAGAAATGTTTCAACTTGAAGGCACTACAATAATTAAGCTTTGGATAAGGACCTCAGATTATAACTAGGATCCAGTTTGGGGTAAATCCAGGGTCTAACGACAAATGTGGAGTAATGTAAATGCACTGTACTTGTATAGCACCTTTCTAGTCGTCCGACTACTCAATGTGACTACTACTCACATTACGGATCACATTTACCCAGACACACACTGATGGCAGGAGCTAACTGCCCATCAGTACAAATTAAACTAATCATTCACACACCCACCGAAGGCGCAGCTTCGGGAGCACTTTGGGATTCAGTATCTTGCTCAAGGATACTTCGACACGTGGTTGGGGGAAGCCGGGATCGAACCGCCGACCTTCCGCTTGGTAGACGACCCGCTCTGCCACCGAGCCACAGCCGCCCCACATATTGCACCAGGACAGTTTTTATCTTTTTAATACCAGACTATGTCATGTTACGCCAGGGGTTTTGAAAGTCTGACTGGACCCCAACCACGTCATTCACAACTTGCGGAACATACAGAGCTCATCGGTACGAGGCCAGAGACCAACTTGACTGATTACATGTGTCGTATGCAATCACAGTTTTATGAATGAGAGTGAACCTGGAAGCATTCATGGTAACTGGGCAGTGAAGGTGGGCTCTCTCTTCTTCCTTCCCCGTTGGTAGACAAGCGGGTGAGTGTACAGCATACATGTGGGCAGAGGTGGTATACACCACCTGACCCGAGGTGTCCCATAAAAGGCATTGGCCGTCTTCCACTATATGACACACTGCACTGGAAAAAAACACTCAACTCCCCACATACAGTATGTCAGGTTTGGACATTATCGGGCTGATACTGTGTAGTCCAAACGGCTTACGATTTTTATTGAAAAATGGCGGGGTTATTCAGGATACTCCATCTGGCGCGTGCAATGATGAGGCAGTGAATAGTGACGATTCTCTCCGACCAATCAGCAGTCTGCAGTGTTTTCACGTGACATTTTAGTAATTGCCTCAGCTCGCTTGTAACCTCGCTGGAGGTGATACGAAAAAAAGCACCTGGAAGCAGGTACAGGTGCAACTTTTACACAGTGGAAAACCAAACAAAGGCGAGGCGAGCTGGTACTGTGTGGTGGAAAAGCGCCATTAGTGGCATCTAGCGGTGAAATTACAGCTTGCAACCATTTCAATACCACAAGGATCACTGTCCCGTTTCAAGCGTGCAGGAGAAACTACGGTGGTCGCAACACTCGCGAAAAACGTGAACAGCCCTATCTAGAGCCAGTGTTTGGTTTGTCTATTCCGGGCTACTGTAGAAACATGGCGGTGCAACATGGCGACCTTCATGGAAGGGGACCCGCTCCCTCTGTAGATATAAAGGGCCTATTCTAAGGTAACGAAAAAGACTCCTATTTTCAGGTGATTATACACGAATGAAAACATACTTAGAAGTGTTATATTCCATTTCTGCCAATAGTGCCTCCTAAATGTTACACACTGGACCTTTAAGCGTAGGTTTAGGTTAGGTCTTGGGTTTAAGGATTAGGACTAGGATCAAAGGAAACAGTGAAGGTTGGAGGTTAAAATATAATCAACATAGTCCTCACAAGTCAGACTAATTTAAATTTCTGTGTGTGTGTGTCCCTCTTCGGGCTCTCCTTGCTCTTCACAGATCAGTAGCAGTCCTCCAGCCCCGGCCCTCGTCCTGATGATGTAATTATTTCCCAGTGGCACCTGGGAGCCACGGCCGCCATTCGGAGGCATCGCTCGCAGCCAAGTATGCAGATGTTTCTAATTGCTTTCCATTACCAAGAATAACAGCTGTTTATATCTATCAGCAAATAATTCACAAGAGTTCCAGACTGTTAGGATAACATATCCCACCTGGTCACCATCACCAGTTGTCAACAGCCGAGCACGCCGCTTGCCAGGCCTCTTGTTTACCGAATCCCCCCGATAGGCTCGGGCTTAGAGTCACCTTCAGCCATCTTGCTTTGCATCTCCCAGGATTTCCTGTTTCGTCTTACAAGTTAATTTTTTACTGTCATCCCAAAGAAGGAAGGAAAATTACATTTTATTCTTGATAAAATACCCTGCGCTGTTATTGTGCCCAGTTATATCAAAGAGGTAGGTGTTTCACAATTTACCCTTCAAGGTGCACTAAGAGGTTTTTGTCATATTACAATGAATCACATGACTACGTGTAAGTGGAAAAGCCTCACTGATAGTGGCAAACCCACAGAATTGTGACCAACTCTATAGCTCTACTGAGCTTTTTAGTCTTTTTTTTATCTCACTGTTTTGGTTTTATGGCACATTTATCATATTTATCAGACTTGGCGCTCTTAACTGTCTCTGATAAGCCCACCATACGCTACCTGCCCAGCACCAAACGCAGACAGATAAAGTTAGTGACTAGCTTGTGATGAAAGGGGGACATCTAACTGTTAAAGAGCTATTTCTTCCAGGATTTGGTGAGTTGGCCAAACCAAAGCAAAGAGGAGAGTGAATATTGGGCTTTCATTCATCAGGTGGACAACTCCAAATGAATGCTAATGTTGCTCCATGTTGGCTGGATGAGTTAATAGACAGCTGTTTGCTACTGTAAGATGTCAGTCAGCAGTTTCATAAGGTGATAATATGTCAGGGTTATGCGTCTCTCAGCTTGATGTGGGACCACTTTTGCATATAGAAGTTAGGCTTAAAACGCTCATTCTTCCCTGTGAGACTGATTTGTAATTTTAGGGCATAAATGACTAATTTGAGAGAAGGATTTTTAATCATAAAATGCAAATACCTCGTCTATAACTTTATGTAATACAGGAAGGTTTCAAGTTTAAACTCTTGTTTACAGTCATCATGTGCTGACCTATCTTGGAGCTCACAATACCACTTTTGTAAAAACTGTAAAAAGTACTGTAGTTTTTGTGTGTTGCCGCAAACAAGCAGACGTTAAGCCTCAGTCTGACCTCACCTTAAGAATGTGCATCTAAAGGTCTTTTTAAAGGGGAACCGCAGGCAGCTGGTTCTACAACTTTCCCTCTTGCCTCGTTTGTTATACCGAGTTGTTGAGTCGTACTGCTGGAGCGAGCAGACTCACCGCGTGTCCACAGAGCTGTTTTATTTCTGAAGTGATGACTTAGTCGCATGGTGCTTTAAATATTATTGGCCTTGCAGCTCCTCTTACATTTCCTTTCATGGGGCATCAACCTTAATTTGGTCGAGCAGTGAAATCAGGGAAGCTCATCAAACAAAAAAGGCTAGCTCCATGGTATAACGCTGAAACCCGCAAATTAAAGCAAACATCACGAAAA
>CM022476.1:3536954-3568029 GCA_011952105.1 Coreoperca whiteheadi | reverse complement strand
AACAAATGTGGAGTAATGTAAATGCACTGTACTTGTATAGCACCTTTCTAGTCGTCCGACTACTCAATGTGACTACTACTCACATTACGGATCACATTTACCCAGACACACACTGATGGCAGGAGCTAACTGCCCATCAGTACAAATTAAACTAATCATTCACACACCCACCGAAGGCGCAGCTTCGGGAGCACTTTGGGATTCAGTATCTTGCTCAAGGATACTTCGACACGTGGTTGGGGGAAGCCGGGATCGAACCGCCGACCTTCCGCTTGGTAGACGACCCGCTCTGCCACCGAGCCACAGCCGCCCCACATATTGCACCAGGACAGTTTTTATCTTTTTAATACCAGACTATGTCATGTTACGCCAGGGGTTTTGAAAGTCTGACTGGACCCCAACCACGTCATTCACAACTTGCGGAACATACAGAGCTCATCGGTACGAGGCCAGAGACCAACTTGACTGATTACATGTGTCGTATGCAATCACAGTTTTATGAATGAGAGTGAACCTGGAAGCATTCATGGTAACTGGGCAGTGAAGGTGGGCTCTCTCTTCTTCCTTCCCCGTTGGTAGACAAGCGGGTGAGTGTACAGCATACATGTGGGCAGAGGTGGTATACACCACCTGACCCGAGGTGTCCCATAAAAGGCATTGGCCGTCTTCCACTATATGACACACTGCACTGGAAAAAAACACTCAACTCCCCACATACAGTATGTCAGGTTTGGACATTATCGGGCTGATACTGTGTAGTCCAAACGGCTTACGATTTTTATTGAAAAATGGCGGGGTTATTCAGGATACTCCATCTGGCGCGTGCAATGATGAGGCAGTGAATAGTGACGATTCTCTCCGACCAATCAGCAGTCTGCAGTGTTTTCACGTGACATTTTAGTAATTGCCTCAGCTCGCTTGTAACCTCGCTGGAGGTGATACGAAAAAAAGCACCTGGAAGCAGGTACAGGTGCAACTTTTACACAGTGGAAAACCAAACAAAGGCGAGGCGAGCTGGTACTGTGTGGTGGAAAAGCGCCATTAGTGGCATCTAGCGGTGAAATTACAGCTTGCAACCATTTCAATACCACAAGGATCACTGTCCCGTTTCAAGCGTGCAGGAGAAACTACGGTGGTCGCAACACTCGCGAAAAACGTGAACAGCCCTATCTAGAGCCAGTGTTTGGTTTGTCTATTCCGGGCTACTGTAGAAACATGGCGGTGCAACATGGCGACCTTCATGGAAGGGGACCCGCTCCCTCTGTAGATATAAAGGGCCTATTCTAAGGTAACGAAAAAGACTCCTATTTTCAGGTGATTATACACGAATGAAAACATACTTAGAAGTGTTATATTCCATTTCTGCCAATAGTGCCTCCTAAATGTTACACACTGGACCTTTAAGCGTAGGTTTAGGTTAGGTCTTGGGTTTAAGGATTAGGACTAGGATCAAAGGAAACAGTGAAGGTTGGAGGTTAAAATATAATCAACATAGTCCTCACAAGTCAGACTAATTTAAATTTCTGTGTGTGTGTGTCCCTCTTCGGGCTCTCCTTGCTCTTCACAGATCAGTAGCAGTCCTCCAGCCCCGGCCCTCGTCCTGATGATGTAATTATTTCCCAGTGGCACCTGGGAGCCACGGCCGCCATTCGGAGGCATCGCTCGCAGCCAAGTATGCAGATGTTTCTAATTGCTTTCCATTACCAAGAATAACAGCTGTTTATATCTATCAGCAAATAATTCACAAGAGTTCCAGACTGTTAGGATAACATATCCCACCTGGTCACCATCACCAGTTGTCAACAGCCGAGCACGCCGCTTGCCAGGCCTCTTGTTTACCGAATCCCCCCGATAGGCTCGGGCTTAGAGTCACCTTCAGCCATCTTGCTTTGCATCTCCCAGGATTTCCTGTTTCGTCTTACAAGTTAATTTTTTACTGTCATCCCAAAGAAGGAAGGAAAATTACATTTTATTCTTGATAAAATACCCTGCGCTGTTATTGTGCCCAGTTATATCAAAGAGGTAGGTGTTTCACAATTTACCCTTCAAGGTGCACTAAGAGGTTTTTGTCATATTACAATGAATCACATGACTACGTGTAAGTGGAAAAGCCTCACTGATAGTGGCAAACCCACAGAATTGTGACCAACTCTATAGCTCTACTGAGCTTTTTAGTCTTTTTTTTATCTCACTGTTTTGGTTTTATGGCACATTTATCATATTTATCAGACTTGGCGCTCTTAACTGTCTCTGATAAGCCCACCATACGCTACCTGCCCAGCACCAAACGCAGACAGATAAAGTTAGTGACTAGCTTGTGATGAAAGGGGGACATCTAACTGTTAAAGAGCTATTTCTTCCAGGATTTGGTGAGTTGGCCAAACCAAAGCAAAGAGGAGAGTGAATATTGGGCTTTCATTCATCAGGTGGACAACTCCAAATGAATGCTAATGTTGCTCCATGTTGGCTGGATGAGTTAATAGACAGCTGTTTGCTACTGTAAGATGTCAGTCAGCAGTTTCATAAGGTGATAATATGTCAGGGTTATGCGTCTCTCAGCTTGATGTGGGACCACTTTTGCATATAGAAGTTAGGCTTAAAACGCTCATTCTTCCCTGTGAGACTGATTTGTAATTTTAGGGCATAAATGACTAATTTGAGAGAAGGATTTTTAATCATAAAATGCAAATACCTCGTCTATAACTTTATGTAATACAGGAAGGTTTCAGGTTTAAACTCTTGTTTACAGTCATCATGTGCTGACCTATCTTGGAGCTCACAATACCACTTTTGTAAAAACTGTAAAAAGTACTGTAGTTTTTGTGTGTTGCCGCAAACAAGCAGACGTTAAGCCTCAGTCTGACCTCACCTTAAGAATGTGCATCTAAAGGTCTTTTTAAAGGGGAACCGCAGGCAGCTGGTTCTACAACTTTCCCTCTTGCCTCGTTTGTTATACCGAGTTGTTGAGTCGTACTGCTGGAGCGAGCAGACTCACCGCGTGTCCACAGAGCTGTTTTATTTCTGAAGTGATGACTTAGTCGCATGGTGCTTTAAATATTATTGGCCTTGCAGCTCCTCTTACATTTCCTTTCATGGGGCATCAACCTTAATTTGGTCGAGCAGTGAAATCAGGGAAGCTCATCATTGTCCCTCCCTTTCACTTAACTGAAAGAACTTAAGATCTACAATGTCTTTCTTTATGCTTCGATCGGATTGTCAAATACTGATCCATCAAGCATCCACCTGTGAGTTTAACCTTTTATCTGTCAGTCATCCTCCGTAACAATTCTCAATATATTTTCTCCTGTGTATATTTAGTGTGCATTTACGATTGGAAATTGGATGTGTTACCTAAAGAGGAACACGTTTTTGTCACATCTACTGTGGCTACTGAATTTAATTCCGTTTGCCACTGGGACTGTTGGGTAAAGCTAGACTTGTTTTCTGCCCTGTGTACATGCTATGCCTGGTTTTGCAGCGGATTTGACCAAGAGCTGATTACAGTGTATGACTATAGTTCGCATCCCATTAACGATTGTATGTCCGCTTTTATGTTTTTAACCACAGTCTTTCCCTAACTTTAACCGTAGTGTTTTAGTTGTACACCCTTACTGCATCTTAACCATATTTTATAACCACATTACTTCCCAAACCTTAACCATACCATAGTTGCCATGTGCAGATATTGTACAAAGAAAATGTTTTAAAAACATTAGCATAGAATGTTAAAAATGCTTTCACTGGAGGTAATCTGGGGTTTTACCGACACCTCCAATATCAGCCTTGTGTCTGGACATAGGGTTGTTTTTATGTCATCCTTAGGCACAAGCAGTAATGGGTAATGTTATGTTTCATTTTGTGTCTTTTTAAAATGTCTTTTAATCATCATCATCCCCTCACAGTGGGGAACACTGCAGCAATGTCAGTCCAACAGCACTTTGCTGTTTTCTTTTCAATGTCTGTTTATGAGGTTCATGTAGCCAACGCCCTCTTATTTCTCTGTTCAGCCATGATGGCTTTTGCTGCTCATACAAACTACCCAGTTTGTCAATTAACTGAAAATAAATTTGTCATAGAATTCGCGTCACTTCCTGTGTACCAGAGGATTTTTCCAGCCCATCACTGTATGTTTGGAACAGTAAGCTTAGAAAAATGTGAAAGAACAGCCCCACAAAACACATTTATATCAAAATGTCACCGATGATAAACATGGCCAAAGTTTCTTGATAAATGTATCTCTTCTTGGTATATGTGTGTGCACGTTTTCACAAAACAATATTCTTGACTGAGGGAAGATACTATACAGTCGGCAGGAAATAACAGAGGTAACGTAGCTAGTACAATGTTATTCTGACAGCAGATGTTATTCACGTCAGTCGGCATTTTTGGCGGATTTCCCACATGTAAGCATATGAACGGGCATAAGGGTTCTGATGGAAAGACTAAAGCCACCGCTATGACGCACAATAAGCAGGAATTGAGCATACTATTTACCGAACAGAGATGTCCTACTATAACCTTTGTTGCTGCGGATCTTCGTGGTGTCCACTCTCATATTCTGGATCCGATTCGGGCTCCAACATGTACTGATGGATTTATGAAGTTGCCATTTCCAATCAAGAACGAGAAACTGTGTTACTTAGTAGGCTTACAGTTTTGCTTTCGGAATCTCCACACCGGCAAGAGGTTGACACGGTGCTCACAAGCAGAACTCCCTAAAAACTTGGTGGCGTACGTCCTGCGTCACACAGAGTGTCGTGTTCCTGATGCGCGTTCTCGTCGGATGGTACTGGGTCGTCTCGCCACTTTTTGGATATGCTAGCAAAACAGAACCTAACAGGACCTCATGCCTAACTGTAACTTCATACAGAGATGATTTTTTTTTTTTTACACTTCCCTGGAGATTTTCAAATGGCTGTTAATAACTTTGACCATCATAACGTTATACTGAAAAATATGTACAACTGAATAGAGCTAGAATACAATGAATTTAGATGGACTAAATTATGTCCAACAACAAAACTCTCCTCAGATGGGGGGGGTCTGTATTCTGATATCAATGTAGTATCTTGCATCAATAGATGCCCAGCCCAAACGGGCTGAGAAGGCCGACTATCCATTTCCATGTACATAGGTGTGAGACCATATATGCAAATTATAGGAAAACATTCAGTCTATTCAGTATATTCTGTATGCCTTCGTACTTGACAAGCATCATGCATCAAATAAACTGATCTAAGTCAGTATTCAGTCTAGTTTGCCTAATTTCCCTTTAGAAATAAAACTAGCCCATACTTCGCCTCGCTTTCATCAAACTAAAATTATTCAGGATTTTTGTTCTGCATTCTTACAAAGGTGCACGCAGGTTATCATGTAAAGTAGCCTACAAAGAAGCTGAGCGCAATTTTTTCAATTTTCAATATATCCCAGGTCGCGGAGCAAATGCACTCTACCTCCCTCACTGAACGTTCACTCAGAGCATGAGCCGGTCACGGAGCTCGCAGAAGCGTGCACTGCTACGTCCTGCAGAACCACGCCCATCCGGGTGAAATACCAAGCTTTTAGGGGGTCCCGCTCACAAGCACTCTGCTGCCCCCATTGGCAGGTTTCCCGAGAAGTTGGCCAATCAGAAGAATGTGGGCTTTTAGGGAAGGGGGCCTTAAAGAGACAGGAGCTAAAACAGCTTGTTTCAGACAGGATGAACTGAGGGGCTGCATAAAGGGCCAGCATACTGTAAGATAAATAAGGATTTTTTTTTTTGCACTGTGAGTCATGCAAAGCTACTCTAGTGGAGTCCCAGAATAAAAGTATAGAGCTGGAAATGAGCACAATAGGTCCCTTTTTAAAAGTAACATGCTGACTAGACTGAACACTGCGGCCTTTCCACAAATGAAGTCTGCCTTTCAAACGCCATTCCTGTTGTCCCCCTGTTTCTGGCGGTGAGGCCCAGCCCAGTATTGTGTGTGTGTGTGTGTGTGTGTGTGTGTGTGTGTGTGTGCTCTGTCTGACACGCTGGCTGTTGGGAATGAGCCATCTGACGGGGAGTGACTGCCAACAAGAGCAGAATGTCATTATGAGTGGAGGCTGCTGCGGGCCTGCCACCATCATAGGGAATTCATCACCACAAGTGATGATGATAATGGACTTTGCTGCAAATGACTTTGGATGAGCCGTGTTTTTGGCAAGCAGCGCAGGGTCTGACTGGAATTTTTTTCTCCATACCTCAGAAACAGAGAAGAAGGCTTTCGGTGTCCCAGCTGGGTCGTGGGATGCCCTGCGGTTGAAGAATTGACATTGTTTAAATACATTGTGTTTGTGCTGCTGGAGTACTGGTTTGTTATAGTCAGTTATTGACTGGTCACTCAGAAAACAGTTTGATTAACTATACTTTCTGAATTTGGTAGACTAAATTAAATATTTACATAGTTTTCAGTGATCACAAACCATTTTCATGACTTTACCACATGAGTCATTCAGTCATGCATTCATAAACATTTCCTATTTGGCCTAATGACATTTCCAACAACATCACAAACGCTGCTATTTTTTCCGCATTTTAATAAATCACTTTCCATAATTGGCCGTTTCCCTCATGTTCGCTCCTCACAGAGCCCAGGGATTCAAAAATAATTGTCCAACTTTGCCAGAGTGCTCAGAGCAAAACTCATCAAGTGATAACTTTAGCCGCCCAGTGTCGCCTCCACAGGAGAACGTAGCTATGGGGAGGTGAAAAACTGTGACGACTCCATTATGATCCACAGGAAAACTAAATATAACAAGGCCGGGGCTCATTATGAAAAGTGACAAACAACAGTTAGTCGGGATCGCGGAGGTTTTATCACTATGCTTTGACAGAATGCCTTTCCGTGAATATGAAATGCCTCATTAAAGCAGCACACACACAAAGCTTGCACAATTCGACACGAGATCAAAATGCAGATTGCCGTCATGAGAGGGGAGATTTCATGTGTAAATTAAATAGAAGGTAAAACAGCTCAGTGATACTGTTGACCACATAATTAGCAGTTTCAGCCCCCTTTTTTTTCCCAGAAATGCGACATTCTGTCATGCATATTCAAATATGCACCCTGCTCTGCCATTTTAATTGGTTAAAGAGTTTCAACTGACAACAGAGAGGAGATGATGGCGGCTCTTTTAGGCGACGCTCTGTCCTCGCCTGAAAGAGCCGTCAGTCTGTCTGTCATGCAAAACATCTTTCGGGGTTTGTTTACCAGGCATGTAGCGGAGTGAGTGCTCTCTGGCAGCTAATGTGACAGTTGCACTCTGGCTTTCAGTTCAGTGGACATGTTGTTTTGGAGAGAAAGCAGGAGGATGGTACCCAACTTATCTGATTACCGATGATGTACATCACACATCCCCGACCGACTTCGCAGCGAGACAGCCAGGCGAGAAGGAAAGGATGTTGGATATCTGTAAACAAGGTTTGACTGACGTGGCGGCAGACGATTTGTGAGGCTCAGCTGAAGATCCGTGCCACATGCATGCCACTGAACTGAAGGATATCCGAGTAAAAGCAGGCACACAACAAGACACTGTGGCTCAAATCGGCAGTCATACGACAGCTGATGAACAGCTTCGTATTCATCTTTGTGGCACATTCCTGACTGCGGACTCAGCTCTTTATTTATTAGCGTACTGTAATGTAAAAGTCCTGATTAATACTGATTTAACATTTATGTGTATGTAAATTCCTTTACATCCACCCATTTTAATACACATTTGTTCATTTCAGAAACGTCAGTGGAACCAACAGAAATTCTAAAAAGAAATTGCAGAATGTATTGTTGTAGGTTCCTACACTTGCCTTATGTAAAAGAGCTAGCAGATGTTTTTTTAAATAAACCCGTAACCCTTACTGGAAACACAAGATCAGCAAAACATTACACCCATTATGTGATTGAACAGCTCGTTCAAAAACCATGAGCATGCTGCTATGACAGCCTGAGCTCTTCTGCTTTCAGGCTTTCCACCAGATTTTGCTCCCATTCAGTCAGAAGAGTATTAGTGAGGTCCAACACTGATGCTGGGTGATCAGGTCGGGCTCACAGTTGGCGTTTCAGTTCATCCCAGAGGTGTTGGATGGGGTCGTGGTCAGAGCTCTGTGCAGGCCAGTCAAGTTCTTCATCTCCAAACTGGGAAAACCATTTCTTTATGGAGCTGGCTTTGTGCACGGGGAGCCCTGTCATTTTGAAACAGGAAAGGGACAAACACAAACTGTTGCCACAAAGTTGGAAGCACACGATTGTATTCTATTGCATTAAGATTTCCCTTAATTCAAACAAAGTGGCCCAGCCCAAACCAAGAACAACACCTCACCAAAAGAACACACTCCTGTTGACATACCTTTGGCTATAAAGTGTCTCTCCTCCTACAAAAAGATCAAAATGTAAAGGACTGGGGCCATTCAGATGACTAAAACATAACTCCAACATCTCTGGTCTGGGTCCTTGTCCCCTCTCTATCCCCTTGGCAGCTGACAAACTTTGATGTGATATTCTCAAGTAAAATATTAGCACATATCAGTTGAATCTGCACTAATAAATGTGCAATCTAGCTGTTACAAAGCTCTTGTTATGGTGCTACGAATGTAAACTGTATTTTGGGTAAGAAGCTACCAATTATTCACTGCTAGATTGTTTTCTTTTTTTTTACTGACTCACTCACAGTCTGTGTTGCTACATGATCTCTAAAACCAAACGACAGAAGCGCGTAAGCCTTGAAACCATATGGAATGGAATAGAACTCCTGTGGCCTATATTTTTAACATGCAGTCAACATGCCACCTGATGTTCAGGTAAATAGCTGCTTAAAACGCATAAACAGTGCTCAGACCCTGAAACAATTTGGGTTCCAATCACATGATGTATCTTCATATTACAAAGCATATGGTCATCTGTCTTCACCTCTTTTACTGTAATAATTCCATCCATGGGTAACCCATAATTCGTTCTGCATCATGTACTCTTATTTTTGTTATGGCTAAATAATGCCACAGGGACCTGTGCTAACTGTAACTAGCCATAATCTCAATTTGCAATGCATATGTTTCAGAAAAGAGCCCCACAGTTAGTACACAAAGCCCCCCATGAGCGCAGCGGCAGTGAATGCTGTGGCAGAGGCCCATTAATATGCATAGCTTTGCTAAAAGCTCCAAAGTGACCTACATGACAAGGTTCAGTATACACTCCAACTGTGTGCTACACTTGTGGGACTTAGCCGCCCGTGTTACCTTAATTAGTGTCTTCTTGCCACCGACTGCTTTTTTCTGGAGAGGCTGTTGAACTTAACCCGTACACTTGTACGCCGGGGTCACCGCAGGTCACCGCGGTCACTCCGAATGCCTGGCCCTTGACAGCTTGGCCACCTCACCACAGCCAACAGAATGGTTGCCATTAGCCTGTAGAGTATGACCGCTAACATCCCCATTAGATGCACTTTAAACTCCTGCAGTGTGTCCCAGCCATCAGACAATGACACTCCAGCTCTTCCAGGTAATCCTCGAGGCCCTTCACCGACAGGATGTATCAATTAACAGATTTGTTTGCTTTCCTCTCCTCCGACCTCATTTGCATAGCAGCCGGCTAAGGCACCGCTCAAGTTCAAGAGCACTGTTGACACTGTGTTTTTCTTTTTTTCCTTTATCCTCTACAACAGGCAGCAGAGGGGCCAAAAATGAAAAAATTACCATACATATTACAACTCAGCGGCTCTGTTGATCTAAAAGTATCCAACAGAAGTGGTTCGGAGCACAGAAAGTTACAAGATGTTAGCAACCACTCCGGGGCGAACCGTTGTTGACACTCTTTCCCGTTCAGTCTTTGTCAAAGGGGAACTTAGCATTTCCAATGCTAAAGGACAGCTGTTGCTGGCAGGCCTCTTTCTCACTGGCGGAGGCACCACTGTTTAGGGCGGTAATCTGTCAGGGCGGTGGCATAGCCAATGTGCTCTACCCCTAGGTGGGAGCAGAGAAATGTGGCTCGGGGCTCTATGCATAGCAATGAGGCCAGACAGATGTAAAAATCCACTGTGGTTTTACAGCCTCAGTGCTCTCTCTGTGTGTTTGCCTGGATCCTCCCTATCAACCTTTCTGTACACAGCCATTCCCATGATGCAACGCTGTTGCAAGGACACATTTATGCTGTCTGAGTGGAGGCCTTTACTGTGAGCCAGAGAATTTGTATATTCCCTGGCATGACTGGTTTACATTTACATCGGAATAACACCTTTAGTGAAAACTGGACACAGCTAAATTGTATATTGTATTACTTGAATTCTTATGTCAGTGAAGAAGAAATGTAATGAAAGGTTTTAAGTCCGTTATTTAATTGTTCCGCATCGTAATCGAGGTGTTGCCAGCCTTGCCTTTCAAAAAACAAGTGTAATGCTTATTTTTTATTCATTACAAAATGAACAAACACAGTTACATTACAGATTTAAAGACCTATTCACAACCACATGCTCGCAACAAGCATGCAAGAAACACACACACAACTATTACCGATCAAGGAGCACAGCTTTGTGTGTGTGCTGTTTTAATGAGGCATTTCATATTCACGGAAAAATATCTAGGGATTATTTATTTATGTTAATGGATAAGTTTTGGGGTATTCTATATTTTTCTTATTGTCAACTCATCCCATGAAAAACCCAAAACCAACAATGAATTGATCCTGCTAACAACGTACTACTGGCCCTTTAGCTGCTCGATGTCCCACTCTCGTCACCAGCTAATCTCCAGCCTTATCTGTCCTGCAGTTTGATGCTGGGCAGGTAGTGTGCAGTGGGTTTATTAGAACATCAGCGTAGTTTCCTGCTGCTGCTGCTGCTGCTGCTGGAAACTCCGCTGATGAGAGCAGTGACTCTGAACCACAATGTCACCGTGCCTTGAAACCAAAATAATGGGCTAAAATGGGCGAAGAAGCTCCATAGAGCTACGCAGAAGGTGGCAGTTTTCTGTGAGTTTGTTACCTTGATATTGGGCGTTGGTGTATTGTGAGGCTAAACCAAGGAACCAAAACAATGAAACTAAAAGAGGCTAAAACAGTTAGTCATAATTAAGCTCCCCCGAACAATTTAGGGTCTTCTACGAACTTTTACACGAAACACGTTTGTTTTGCGTATATATTTGTTAGTATTAGTACGTGTTTTTCACTACAGTGCAAAAGATTAGTTAAGAAGAGAATTTTTATGATATTTGGCTGCATTATCGGTCCAGTTTTTCATTCCACAACTTAAAAACACGGATTCCTTCTTTCACAAAAAGATTGATTGCAAGCATAAAATATAAACAAACTGTTTGAGTAATTAAAATCTTTGGTTGTCAGAGGTTACGTCATCAATATAAGACATGATGCTTTAAATGACTTAAATAAGTATATAGTATTTAGTATATAGTATATGGAAACAATTTGACTTCCTATACAAAAATGACAATTGTAGATGTGATTATTATTATTAATGCTTTCTAAAACTACAGTGGTCTTTTACAGCCAAGGATGATTAGCATGGGATCTGCAACTAACTTGCATTTGAGAAAGAAATACCCTACACACACACATACACACTGACACTCCCACAGATAATTATCAACACCACTTGCATACTGTTTTCATGATTAGGTGTCAAAGTTCAGTATTCGATAATGATTGTCACCACGCATCATTTCCTGGCTGTGCAATTTGTGGTTAGTTGGGAATCGGTGCACTCAGGCCCTATACATTTAGAAATGTCAATCAGAATGAACGAGCAGGAAAGCTGGAACCAAATGTAAACACAGAGTATTTTTGAGACCACACATGAGAACGCGAGGCAAATTAGCCCGAAAAAACAACGCCGTAAATATGGAGCCTATCCGGCTGCTTAATTTAGCTAAATATGCTAAGGTCTTCTTAATTATTACCACAGCAATTTCCATCACTGCTGCTGCTGGTTTAACTGTCGCATCCTGCAAATCAGTAAATTGTACAACTTTTCTTATTCCACACAAGCCTGCAACTATACTGATTTCTGTAATTAACATGTATGTTTTTCTAATCAGACAGAATTTCTTGGACAGCAACAAACAGAAGGTCTTGTAGCGTTTTTCCTCATCTTCCATCTTCAGTAGCTTTCGTTTGGCCTTTTATCATACAGAAAGCCTGTGGATGCAGGATGTTTTATTGTCATTGGTCTTTTGTGCTGATTAATACATGCGGCATTCCTTACTATTTAGACGCACAAACGTGTTCTCATCACCTCAGCTGTATATTTCTAACTTAAAAAGGTTTAACACAACAGCTGACCAAAGAGCATATACACCCATAAAGGTTTTTGTTCCTTGTTCAGGACAGTAATTACATATTTGGGGTTGGGGACTGTTCATTTTATTGTAGTCAATGTGTGCAGTAAATGTGAACACATTTAACTGTCAAGAAATGTCTGAGTTTAGTTCAGTTTTTTCCAACTGAAATTCTGGTGCATAAGACAAGATAACATACAGCGGCTTTCAAAAAAGCAATCCTGTCTACTACAAAATACGTTAATATACTACCAATTATTTTTGCCAAATATGTTGAAGGGCAAGCATCATTTCTGCCTGGATTACGTTCTCTGGCAATTTTTTCCCCCCTAATACAGAGAATGTTTTCTCCTTATTCCGTACAAGGTCATAGAGCCAAAAACAAAAACACGTCTGTCTTTGTAACTTCAATACTAAATAGCACAAAAGTTAATTTACAGTAAAGTACAGTTCTACATAAAAGTTGCAGATACTGGAGTGAGATTTGTTTTGATTCTGTGCTGTCATCCTGGTGGAATAACGGTTTACACCAAGTGTTCGATAAATAAACGGCTTGTTCATTCATGCAACCCTAGTTTGTTTGGTAGCTGGCGGAGGTAATCCCAAATGAAGCAAATACAGAAACGTAGCAGCTTTGGCTGTGGTTTAAAGAGAAAAACAATATAACTGTAGGTGAGACTACACTTGTACAAAACCCTATTCAGCTGACACATCTGAACAGGACCCATTAGAAGCCCACAGCGTAAAATGAAGATGGACTACGGGAAGTGACAGTGTGAATCACAGGGGAATATAAAGAAGCCTCTCAGCCAAATGCTAATGATTAATGAGGCACATGGGTAACCCTAGCTGCAGATTCCTTCTTCCCCCACATGCACTTGTCATCCGCAATGAAGTTTGCTGCTTCAGTTTGGAAACTTAAAAAAAACCATTTAGTATGACACAATTCCCTCAAGTGTGAGGTCACGTTTTAGATCTTCAAACTAACAAGCAGGCGGCGTCGACTGTAAAATGTAGAAGGGCTTTAAGAAAACTAGAAATCCCTACTTGCAAAATCAAAGACTATAGGGATGCTGCAAGAAATTCTTTAGGGCTTTATGGCTTTTAAAGAAGGTGCATATCGAGTCCCTCTGGATCTTGGCTAAATCCCCAGTGGACTCCTAGTTTTTATGGTGTAAGTCACACGTGGTATGTTTTCAAGCCTCTTATCAACACTTCAGATTAGCAGGCCTGCAGTTCACACATTTTAGTTCTTGGCCTGTTAGGATCCTCAGAAACATGGTCCTTTGGACATGGTCATACTGCCAGCAGATGGTGAGAGCATCCCTCGCACTTAGCGGATGGACACAGACAGCAGATAGCTGAGTGCTTTGGTTAAAGAGACCCTTCCCCATAAACAGAAACTCTTCAAGAGGGT
Organism: Coreoperca whiteheadi; assembly: GCA_011952105.1. Lineage (NCBI taxonomy): Eukaryota > Metazoa > Chordata > Actinopteri > Centrarchiformes > Sinipercidae > Coreoperca > Coreoperca whiteheadi. Next base: position 3,554,314 of record CM022476.1, on the reverse strand, counting down.
GACATGAAATGTATGTTCCCCTGAGGCATAATTACTATCTGTTTTTTAAACTTGTGTGACCAGTCAGGGATGAAGCCTTCATCAGTAACTAAAGGAAAACTGAGACATTCTGTATGAAGGCAGGCTTCGTGACAAGTCGATATGAGGTTTAGCTCAAAAGGGGTTAAGAACGCTTGAAGGTATCATGTCGATGAAGAGGACACTTTATGGTGTTCAAATCATGGATTAGAAAGCGAGCTTTGTTTGTCTTGGAGTTTAATCGCTTTAGTTCTAAAATTAAATGCCTGATACTGTTTTAAGAAATAAGATAATAATTTGTCTCTATGAGGCATCATAATTGGCAAAGATATCACATCTCTAGTACACACATCTCCTAAAAACTTTTGATAACGTTTTTCATCAAAATGAGGAAACCTTTTAATAAATCTGTTAAGTTGTGAAATGTTCATGTTGAACATATCTGCAAAATGATCACTGTCAACATATTTCATTTGTTTCTACAATAATCCACTTGTGACAACTACGCATGATTACGTTATGTTTAGGCAAATGGTAAATGGACTGTACTTGAATAAGGACTACTGGTGGCGAGGAGACACGCCTAGCTTCTAACTCCCTTCGTCCAAGCGTCTACTCTGCTTCCTCTGATGTGGCAACCGACCGAATAGCCCTTAGTTACCAATACCAGCTTCGCTCGTTTACATGTAAATGTAAATGGACTGTACTTGTATAGCGTCTTTCTGACTACTCAAAGCGCTTTTACAGTACATATCACATTTACCCCATTCACACACTGATAGCAGGAGCTAACCGCCCATCAGTACAAATTTAACTAATCATTCACACACACTCACACACACACCGAAGGCGCAGCTTCGGGAGCGTTTTGGGGTTCAGTATCTTGCTCAAGGATACTTCGACACATGGCTGGGGGAAGCCGGGATCGAACCGCCAACCTTCCGATTGGTGGACGACCTGCCACCGAGCCACAGCCGCCCACGACAGCAGAAATCAAAGCACATAGTTAAAGAAAGTCTTTACTTTTTCAACCTCAACAATCTGTCATCCCAGCCAGGATGACGGGCAAGGGGCCAAAACATATCTCACTCCAGTTCCTGTAGCTGCCAGAAATGACTGCACACTTTGCTGTAAATTACCGTTGGTCCTATTTAGTATACCAGTAACAAAGAAAGAAATGATACCAGTCAGTCCTCTCCCGGTCAAAGACCCCATGGGCTGCGTTTCATCTGCGCATGCTGATCATAAACACTCTGCAGCTGATCAGTGCTTGTGTGTAAGGGCAGCTAGTTGAAGAAGAGCGTCTCCGTGAGTCCCGGCGACTCACAATATGCCTAATGAGGCAACAGGATGAAGTAGTTTGTTGTCTCGCGTAACCAGATGGATGTAGGCTGTGATTAAAACCAATTAACTCTCGCCCAGATCTAAATAACTTTTCTGTCATTAATGCACATATTTTACACCTCATTAGAGGCACGGTGATTGGAGGTAGAAAAAAAAAAAAGAAAGAACGAAGAAGGAACAAAAAGAGGGAGTGATTTGCATTTTAGATTCACAATATGCTTAGGATGGGAAAACAGGATATGCATGCAGGGAGGAGAGAGAGAGATGATGGAAGGGGCCTTAAAACACTCCGGGCCACATCTGTGTGTGCTGAACGAGCTTCAGGAGGTGACACATGACTTCTTCTAATTAACTTTAAGGTTTTTTTTCTGTTTGTTTTTTTTTTGGTCGTTGTAATGTGAATGGCCGTCACAATCCTTTCCCCCCTCACGCTCCTGCGCTGAAATGTGCATCGTGGGGTGAAACAGGCAAGATGTTAACTAATTTTATTTTTAATCTTCCCTTTCGCCGCCGAGCGTGTCGTCCGGGCATCGCGTCTTCTGAAATTTCCTCGCCTCTTTCATGGAAACATATTGGGGCAGAATTCGCCAGCTGTCAGCCTCCTCTCCCTTCTGCTGCCATTATCCTCAGGCCCCACCCCGCCTTATGGCCGGCCAGCCTGCCAGGAACCGGGCCCGTCCAAAATCAAAAGGTGGCTCTTTTCAATTCAGGCCATCGTCACACGTCCCCAAACCGTAACCCCCCCAACCCCACCCCCCAAAACACACCACTAACCCCTTACCCTTCACCCATCCACCACCCGTACATACAACCTAGACGCTTCAGAAACACGCGCTCCATGTTTGTTGCCACGATGCATATCATGCACAAGGCAGGGCTTTGGCTCTCAAACCCTTGATAGTGCCTCTCATGTGACCATATGCCAACCCCCCCCCCCACGCCTCGCCACCTCCCCTCCTCCCGCTACTACTATACTGCCCTAACCAAGCTCATCGTCCCTCAATATGTCTGTGCCTGCATCAGGATGCACACAAGCAAGGTTTCACGAGTAAAACACCCCTCCAGCTTCCATTTCCTGCTCCTTGGTATGTTCAGTCTCATTCACGCAAATCAGGACTTTTTCCTTCACCACAAACCCGATCGATAAGGAGCCAGTTCTAATAATTGTGGAAAAAAATAGAAAATATATGACATTTGTGTATGACGTTGTTCATCACTGCACGTAAATTAGGCAAAAATAATGACAAATGTCCATTACAAATTGATTAAAATGTTTTATTTTGTGTGATAACATTTCTCCATTGATTTTCTGTTAATCTGTTAATTAATCAACTTCAGCACTAGTCTGAATTTGCTGTTGGCCAGTAGAAGTCAGTTATGAAGTCATTATTATTAGTATTAGTGATGTCACTGCTGCAGTGGACTGTTGTCCCCCACATTAAGTGAGTGTGTCTCCTGTGAAGCTCATCCAGTGGATTATGTAAGGCTGAGTTACTTCCTCTGCCCTCAGGCTCCGTGTCATATGCTGCTTTAGGAACAGGGGGACTGAAGGGCCCGTCCCTGTTGTTCTCTAATGGAATCCAGCTTCAACAGAGATCTCGGAAACGTCGGTGTACAGTGTTACCGCTCGTCACATCGGGCCTTGTCTTGAATCCGAAAAGCTTTGTCAGAGTGGGTCTTAGGAGAGTGGGACTTGTCTGGGCAGTGGTTGTCAAAATGGGGTCTGGGCACTTCCAGGGGTCCCTGAGGGGACTCCTGAAGGTCCCCAGGAAACAGAGGAGTATAGGCGTGTACCTCACTAGAGATGATCCAACTAAGAGAAAGTATTGAGGTGTGACAAATATACAACTGGGGCTTTCTATTTCGGTCGAAATCATCAAAAAACTTTGTAAACTTGGTTTATGTGGGTCGTTTTTAGGTTCTCATTGTCCAATTGCAACCAAACCAGAACTTGTAAATTGAAAACATGAATGAATGTCTGTTTTCATCTACTATATTTCTGGAGAAACCGGTCCATATGTGTCCTAAATATGTTTATTCTGGACTCATACAGATTATTATTTAATTTTTTTTTATCTTTTCTGAGTTCATTATAATGTTTCCTAAAGTTTGTTTTGCCCTCTACTCAACACCACAACCTGTCCTGTAGTTGGACTGATACCAACGTCTCATGTTTACTACAGATAGCTCACTAAAACTAAATGAAACCTGGTGAACTGGAGGCCTTTCAATGCTAAATTATTGACAGAAAGGACTAAAACAACATAGATTTCAACAAAATTGTAGCTGTTTTGAATCTCACCTTTTTTAGGCCTGTTTTCCCAATAAAAATGTAAATTCACATCACAGATAAACAAAGCAGTTTTTTTTTTTATCCCTTTTAACTTTGAACAAACTCTTGATCCAGAAACAGACACGTAAATGATTTGTACTAAACGTGTTGACAGATTTGCACTGAACATGCTGGTGTTTCAGTTCGAGCTCAGGTATTCGGTGAGTTTTTGCTGCAGCTCGGATTCCCCTCTCTCAAGGCCAGCTATCTGGTGTGGTTGGAACGAGGGAACATGGCTGACATTTCCTCATTAGGATACTCGTTAGCCTCATTTTGGCGCTGTCAGAGCCAATCTCCGTTACAGCCCTCCACCTCCATCGTTTCTGAGAGGGAGAAAGACAAGGGGTACGAGAATCCATCTAAATATCTCAATAAATACGCTCTCCTCTATTCAAGGGCTCAGGGCTCATTAGTAGAATGAGGGGATTGTAAAAGGAGTCTCAGGTGGTTTGGGAAGATGGAAACAGTGTGAAGACATTTTTATATACCAGGAAATATGGACATAACTCATGTAAATAAAGCGTTTACAGCATCTGTAAACATTAAACATTTGGTATTGTCTAGTGTTAGTAATCGTGATAAGAGAGCTGTTGCTCAATGTGAAAGTGGAAGCCCATTGGTTACTTTTTGATCCTTGAATTGTTGCTATGAAGTCCCGGTAGAATATCCAGGCTATTGAATTGAAATAAAATAAATTAAAATAAAATCTGAAATGCATAATTTATAATGTAAAAACAGCATTTAAGAAATGTAGCAATTCTAAACCTGTATATTTTATAGATTATTGTTTTTAATGCGTTTGATTCAAGTTTTCCAAACGTGTGGCTCTGGTTGCCTCCACTGTAGGTATAACAGGTATAACTGTTCAGTTTGACACATCGAACACATTTAAGGGGACGTTATTCATTTTCGGTCTGTGCCTGGGTCAGTCTGTCAGTCAAGTATGTGTGTGTGTGTGTGTGTGTCACAAAACTGTTATGCTCTGACTCCTTTATATATTTATTATTTTGCTTGTGTACCGGCGTTAATTCGGTCTAACGAAAGCGCTCATTAGTTCTAATAAATCCTGTGACTTTGCCTTGTTCCACTGGAGCCTGACCTTTCTCCGTGCACTGCCCGTAAAATCTCCTGCTAGGATTTTCACTGTTTGATGCCTCCGTTAATTGGGCATGATTTGAGCTTTTTCTTCTGCTTTTGTCGCCAGTCGAATTCAGCATGGAGCTAATGGCAAATGTCACTGTGAATTGGCGGCTACATTAGCTGCGCTAGCGTGTCATTTTTATTTATTTATTTTCCCTCCCAGACGATGTATGTACGCCACTAAACGGACCTTCGGAAGGCCATCCGCCTCATTAATGGGGGGCTTCCTTGGAAGCAAGCTACGCAACAGTTGTGGACATCATGTGGAACTGTCAGAAACAACAGGATTATTTCAACCTCACTAGCGCATGTCATTAGCCTGTGCCCTCCACATCTTAAACGCTGCCGCTGAACAACGGCGATTTGTGGTGCAAAGAATTGGCTGGGCAAAGATTAGAAAGCAACAGGACGATCAGATCTAATTAAGCTTGTACACCTCAAACAGCATGGCATTTGGCTGAAAGGTCAAGAGAAATCCCCCCAGCCTTAATCCGCCGAACCTGTGCCTTCTAGCCCTCTTGGATATCGGCTAATAGCAGTGAGCAAGAAATGAAATTGAAACTTAACCCCTGAAAGAGAGAAGCAAAACTTTGCTTTCTTTGAGAAAAGGTAGCAGCATTTCTTGGGCTTCATGTGATCTTGAGCGGTTAATTTATTTTAGGGGCAGTGATGTGTGGAAAGCTGTTCTTTATTACAATCTAATCAAGTGTGCTGAACACTAGCATTTTCAACATAAATATGATGCAATTACTGGAATTAAAGAAACACACTAGAAAGCATGAGACACTTACACTCCCCAGTAGGAGCAGTAATTATTTCCACGTGTTTGCAGAAACTGTTGTCCTCATTTTGGTCCCAGACACACTGCAGACTTCTAACTTTATTCGTCAGCTCATCCAAATAATGTGCTTTTGTCCTTCTCTGTATACTCAGTTCCTCCCTCAAATTGTATTTAGTTAACAAACATGAAAAATAGCAGGCATCAGATTGCAGCCATTCAGTTACACACACACACACACACCCTTGAGACTTTGTCCTCGAAGCTGATATTGCCTTCCATCCCAGCGGATCTATTTGGAGATTGAGGATCGGGATGGGCCATTTTCAAAATGCTATATTCACCCATCATGTGCTAAAAACATAGTCTGTCATAAAACTGATTATATTTTTTTGCTGTTAATGTGCATTGTGGGGGAAAAAAGAGATGGCAGCCAGTGAGATGGAGGGGATGAGGGGGGCATTATAGGGTGAACCTTGATTAAAGTAAGATGCATGCGCCTGTATGAATCAGAAAATATAAATCACGAGTCAATGTGGCAGTGTGGATCTCGGCAGGCGGTGAGCAAACAGCCCATTAGATTTTACTGAGCATCATCACGCTCCGAAGTCTCTCTCTTCTCTCTTTTTGCAAAAGCTTTTTTTTCTACGTCTCCTGATTCCTTAATGCTTCAGCAAACTGCCTTTCTGCTTGACTTCTATAAATATGTAGCAGTAAATATGTTGCGTTATACATCCTTGAGTTTCCTTTGGGAGAGAAAAATGTGTGTGTTGGCATGGTAAATAACTGCAGTCTGACAGACTCTGCCGTGACTGAGTTCCCCTCTGTGTTGGGTGTCTCTTTTGCGCCTTGTCTCCTTTAACATGATTCACCAGAGCAATAATGGGGCACTTAGGCATGCTCCGCTTTCTGCTTTTGCCCACATCATCATCATCACACATTGATTTTGTCGTACCCCCTGCACATTGGGCACTAGGGCAGCAAAGGTCCGTTTCAGCCACAGCAGCAGCTGGACGTTAGCAGATGCACTTCTCCGAAAAGAGAAGCGAGCGCAAGACGTGTGGCAGAAATCTGGGGGAATGGGGCGAGAAGGCGTCGTCGGGGCCCGCTTCATCTCTGCTGCTTGTCTCGTCTCGTCGAGCGTGTGTGTGTGTGTGTGTGTCTGTGTGTGTGTGTGTGTGTGTGTCGTCCTCCCTGCTTCTTACAGACAGCAGCTGAGCCAGTCGCAGTGGGGTCTGTGCACTCCTCACTCCACTCAGCCTGGCGTCCGCTGGCTCGGGGGCTGACATTTCCAGAGGTGCTAAGTCACTCAGCATCTTGTTACTCCCACTGACAAGTCAGGCTGCATCATAGCGAGCGCCAGCAGACTTGAGCCGAGGCCAGGAGGAGAGGCCTCTTTCACACAAGTCACTGATCTTCCCTGCTGGAGGTGCCGAGATCTCAAGGTGTTTACAGAAGATCGGGCGAGGTGTCAATCACGCTTTTGGCCCGGCATGCTACCCCTGGTGCCAGTCAGGTGTGAGGAGCGGTGCGAGGTCGAGGCGGGGGGATTGGTTGACGGAGGGGAAGGGCATCGCGGTGACAGCTCCGCGGTGTCAGCGGTCAGATTGCCCAAAACCAAACTTCATGGTTGATTTTCTTGGGTGCAGTGGTCGAGAGTGACACGAGTTCCCCACCCGGAGGTAAAAATAGAAGCTTGATTCACTTGTCATTTTGCACCGAGTGCAATCGCAACACACCATGAAGGAGTCCGGGATCATCTGCTCATTCGGCCTGTCAGCTGGAGAGTTATTGTTTAGAGAAAAGGTCACTCCGCTGCTGAACTGACTCTTCACTCTTTTAGCGAAGGAGAGATGTACAGACGAGTCCAGTCATTACTGCATGTTGCTGCAGTTTCGACTCATTTCCCAAGAAAAATTATTTTAGAAAAATCTGGTTTAACTTCTTTTATCAGACATTAAGCAGAGTAGATGTTGGATGAAAAAAAAAAACATAAGATATTTATATATTTTCTACATTACTTATGTAGGAAAAATGTATTATATATTGACAGAAACGGCCTGTGATCTAATGCGGTGAGACTTTATATGCATTCAAGCCTATTACAAAAACCAAATCAAATCCCCCCAATTTTTACCCTTTTCACGAACTCGTTGAGTTTATTCGTCTCAGCCTTTCACTGCGTTAGAGAGACAAGCCGAGTGATATGATCCACTTTCCTGGTCCGAAACAACAGTTTGAACAAAGTAACACAACAGATGTAATTTGATGGCTTCATTTTTAATTCCTTTGAAGTCCCACAGACGACGAGGGGAGGCAGAGAACCACTGTTCTATTATGTATGTGTTGCCATTACCCAGTGACGAGCTCGGCCTGACAAGGTGGCGTATCCCATCATGAATTAATCACCCTGTGCCATTCATCAGAGGTGACTTTGAAATTTTGAACATCACCAGTTTTAAAACAGCCAGAGAGATTTTTTTTTTTTTTTTGGAGGGCGTAATTATTTCTAGTCAACTTGTTGAAACTCGTTTACACAGTGCATTGTCAGCCATGCCTTGGCGTCCAACTGCCAGTACGGTACCTCTGAAGGATTCAATACTCTGCACACAAAGATGAACAAAAATTAAGGTTAATAGGAGAAGAAAGACAAAAGAAAATGTTCATTTTTAGTCTCCTCTGAATTTATAGAGTGGATTCCAAGTGTTTAACTTTCGTTCTGATAATGGTAGGCCTACTTTCAGATGACTTCATACCAGCGTTCTTTTTACTGAAAGCTATCGCTACACAGGACAAGCAAGGCCTGCCTGATAAGCCTCACTCTCAAATGAATGTATTGGAAAAGAGGAGTATTTGGCTATCAGCTCTAATTGTAACATGTTCCGCAAGGCTGATAGTAGTGCATGCGGTGTGGACTACTAATTGAGACGGTGGAGACAAAGGGAGCGTGCACAATAAAAAGAAGTGCAATGAGCGTGAAGTGAGAGAGAGCCAGAATGGAAGGGAAGGAGATGTTAAAAACAAAGTGACTGCTGGGGATTAAGGTGCACAGAACAACAGGACATTTTAGGTGGAGAACGAATTAGGTGGACGACAAATACTGGCTGTGATGCTGCAGATATACCTAAAGGAATGTACGCATTTTTGTGAGGCTTTTCAAAGATAAGGTTAGATTATTAACACCATATGTTTTGCTCTGGTCCAGCTGAGAGTACAAAGCTTTAGCATAAAGCACACTATCTTGAGTGATATTTGGCTACAAGCATTTTCCGACGTAAGAAGTCTACTTATTAGATAACCTACAATACATTTCTCACCTGTGAGAAAAATGCAGGTGCTGGCAATCACTTAACATGCTAACATTAGCATGCTAAAGTATTCGCATAGTAATTCATGTCCCTCAACATAGTGTATGCTAATGTGTTAGTACAAGGCCTACTACTACCAACCAACAGCTGTATAAAGGAGGTGGTGAAACTGAACGTGTCAGAATTATTATTTTTAAAACTCAAGGCACCTCAGAAATACCCCTCAAAATGGGGAATGCTAAGCTGTTAGCATGGAGTCTACTGTAACAGGCAGCGTATACCAAAGTGTAAACATAGTGTACTCCAGAGTGTTAGTATGGAGCCTACAATCACTCACCATGCTAACGGGTTAGCAGGCAGACTAGAATGAGCCCTGATAGACTCCATAACAGATGCAAAAGAGGACAGTAGCACAGACAGCCTATGCACAAGCATTTCTTGGGTGTCAGTGCATGTGAAGGCATTCCTCACATGGGCACTTGGTGGGTACAGTCCATGTAGTCATACAGGATTGTTGGCACAGATATCCCTGGCATTATGGGACCTCGTAGCTACACTGAAGAGGAATTTGCAAATTGTCCATGAGGTATGCTAAAATGAGCCTGCTCACTACACATAGCATATGCTAGTGTTAGCATACAGTCTGCGAATCGCTCACTATTGTCTACCAAAGTGTTAGCATTTAGACTACTAAGTAGTAGCATGGAGCCTGCAACAAATTAGCATATTGGGTAATGTGTTAGCATGACTACCAGTGTTACTGCTACAGCATTTGCATGCATGCTTTTGTCTCATCTCATCTAATTTTCTACCGCTTGTTCCCGTTAGGGGTCGCGGGTGACTGGAGCCTTTCCCAGTGACTTTGGGCCTTAGGCGGGGTACACCCTGGGTAGTGGCCAAATCGTCACAGAGCTGACACATGCATGCTTTTGTCAGCATTTTTTTTAGCTGCAGTACTTGTTAGTTTTAGCTCGCCGATTATTGTCACACAATATGGCATATAATAAAATGGTTGCATGGAGCTTATTGGCTCTCAGCAAAGCGTTAGCATGCAGACTAGGGTGACCAGACTTGCTGAAAAATTTGGGACAGTCCCAAATTCCAAGCGGTTGTCCCGAATCCTGTCCCGTTTGTGTTTTTTACCTGAGAATGAACCGTTATAGATTATACGAACAGGCGTAAACGAGAGTGGGCTGCAGGCTGCGTGACTCGACTCGAGACTTGAAGGCAAAAATGCCGAGGAGACCTGATTTAGTGACACAGTAATATCGAGAAATGCGGTACAGAGAGTAGTGTGTATTTTGGTTCGCTGCCAAATTGTAATGAATAAATTAAAACATAATGTAGTGGGTTAGGGTTAGCTGCTGCTGTAGCCAGAATAAAAAAAGACTAAATTCAAATGTGAGAACGCTTTTCGTTAAATGATCAATTAGTCTGCATTAGCCTAGTAGATGAATCTTGTTTTTTAGTCTCTGATTCCATGAAAATATTCTGATCAAACCACTTACTGTATGTAGGCTATAATTTCCTGCTTTTAGTTATTAAAAAATGCCCTGTGCGATTTTGTTAAATATGTAGGCTATTGATGTCTTTTCACTTGTCTATTGTACTGATTAGGCTATCATAAATATTGGATTGTTGATGTCATTCGGCCTGTTTTAAACCAGATGACGGAGAGTGCAGCCACCACAGCGGGAGGACTTTGTGATAAATATGCGTTTGTAAGATCCTACAGCTTAATGACAATCTCAGCTGCTGAAAAGGGTTTTAAAATGATTGCAACATACCTGTCACCTGTCCGTGACGGTTCATGCGTCTTGTAAACGCAGCCAGGACACTGTGCTTCATAACCTCCTCAGAATCTGTAACTGATCTTAATAATATTAATAACAGATGATCGGAGTTAGAGTCTGATGTTGCTCTAAATTATTCTACAGGCTCCATTTTAACCCTGACATTTAAAACCAAGCCACCCGTTTGAGTCATTGGTTCAGATGTTTCAACATGAACTGAACTCGGCTATATTGTTAAACACTGAGTCAACTGAACTCAGAATACGACTTCTTTCCAGTGAGGTATTAGCTTATAGTGACTTTATGTGGTAAACATAGATATTTTGCTGCTCTATAGGAACAGTTATCTTTGAAATCAATATTACTTGTAATCCGGTTCTAAAGTCATTTCATGTGGCCTATACATTTTTTTATTTTAGGAAACAGATAATGTTTTACACTCTGCTACATAAAACACAGTCCATCGGTGTTTATTTGTCCTTATGGCAGACAGTTGACGTCACAAACGAAAGTAGTACATCTTAGCGTTGAGTTTTGATTTTCACGTGTTTTACCGTTCGGTAAAACTGAATGTAATGTGCTGCACTTGGCCACGGCCACCTTGGCCACGTGACCACGCCCCCTTCCTCTGCCCAACTCCCCTGTCCCGAATTTCACCCGTTCTCATCTGGTCACACTAATGCAGACATAGTGTATTCCAAAGAGGTAGCATGTAGACCGCTATCAGTGTACAAGGCGTGGGCTTCAGTGCTTGCATGGGACACCTGTGTGAACAGTCCAGTAGGGACACATGGACGATTTTGTTGCCTGTGTTCTCAATTAAGAGCTAAGTTGGCTGCTGGGATAATTTCTTAATAACAGTCCAGTGACATTTTGTGTCCTCTCTCGGTTAGCAGTTGTTTGGGTCTCCTTTCTCTTTGTCTCTTGATGTTTGTACTTTCTCTGTATCTCTCTGCCCTTTTCTTACCTTCCTCCACCCCCCACTCTCTCTCTCTCTCTCTCTCAGTCTCTGAGAGAGGTTCAGTTTGGGGAGAGGATGTGGGGAACAGCTGGGCCCCATCACTTCTCATTGCGGGCCTGGGAGAGACATAGCTGACAGAGTGATGCACAGAGCCTGTCCTTGCTAATGACTGCGCCATTCTCCATCATTATCACCATCATTAGGAAATTAGGGGGACAGAAGGTATTTACTGTAAACCTGCCACCTCCCAAGGAGAGATAAATAGAAACTGATAAATGCGATCGTGTGACGCTGCCTGTCTATTAACCTTCCCATTTTGCCACTCCAGCATATGCACATTTAACAATCATTAATATTCTCTAATTGGGCCAGATTTTAGTGAGGAAAATACACTTGAAGAAGGACTCTGTGTTCGTAGCATACAGTTCCTTGTTACTGGTGTAGAACTGCAGCACCCTGAACACACCACACAGCTTACAGACTTACTGTGGAGATTCAGATTCATGTTCTAGACAGTGAAATAACATTGCAATGTTATTCCACGATCCCCTGCTCCCAAACAAATATGATACTTTGTCTCCCCTACCCGTGCCTTTCTTATTACACTGTGAAGGTCACACTTTACACTCAGAAGTCAAACAGCCCACGTTTTACTCTTTAAGATGGTTTGGTTTGAGAAGTGGGGAGACACAATTAAGTTAGCTGGAGTCGGGGGTCCTCCACCAGACTATAAAAACATACAATAAGGATCAAAATTTTGTATGTGCAACTTAATTCACAGATAATATATATAAAATACAGTTTTCATATCTGCTACCCATCAATTCTTGCATTGAGAGCTCTGTCCATTTCTGCCTGATATGTAGTTTGCATGGAGACACCAGTGTTCTGTGTTATATTTGACCAGTTTAGCTCTACTGTGTGACAGACTATATGCTAATTCACATATTGCTAACTGCTTGGCAGCACCGCAAGCGCTTGATTGTTCAGTGTTTGACTGCGTTACAGCTGGAAAACAGCAGGTCAGGACTGCCGTCAAGGGCACACACAGACACACCCGCAACAAGCACACGTGCACCCAGTTCTTGTCGGTTCTGAGGCAAGATTAGCTTGCTCAGCATACAGTGTGTAAGCTCTGTGTGGATGCTTACTGTATGAACCACACACACACACACACACACACAGACAAAGACAGAATAAGCTGGGGGCAAGGAGACTGTCGATTGTAGGATAAAGTAGGCTTTCACAACAGTTTCCAGAGAGACGTGTAACCTTGTTCCTGTCTGGACAGCAGAATGTTTAACAGTTGTTTTGTTCAGTGCCGCCGATTCTCACTTTCACTGCATGTGGTCTGATTTGTCCTGAGTTGTCCTTTAAGTTGAAAGTTTTTGCCCCTTTTTCTTTCGGTTTGAGCCTTGTTGTCTTTCAGTTTCTTTTTACCCGATTTCATCATGAATAATTTGCTTTCATCTTCTTTCTCTGTCTTTCTTCCTCTTTCTTCCTCAAGTATTCTATTTAAACCCGAACAAGTTTAGGGGACATTTCAATTGATCAAATAGAGCAAATATGTTATATTGTCTAACCACCAGGTTGGGAGCCAGTGGTCTAGTGGTTTCTCTGGATTCTAAATTGTCTTACAAAGAAAAATAGAACCGGCGATTCTGTGACTTTTCCAATAGGGGCATCCTTTACCTTCCTTACATTGCCTGCATGTGGATCAAGCCATTTTATTTTTCAGCGTGATCTGAAAAGGTTCAGAGCCACAATGAATGCAGACGTTGCCACTGAGTGGACTTTATTTGGCATTAAATGGGCACAGCTACCCCTCCCAGTGATTCATAAATCATCCATACGAGAATGTTTTCAGCTTGGGCGTACTGCATATATGTGGAGTTCGATTGCACTGTGTTTATGGTTTGCATCAACACCAGAAAGTGATTCTGGGGCCCCCATCTGACCGACATCTATCACATGTTCAATAACTGGCTGTACGATGATCTGGGAGTGTGTGAGAAGGTTGACGAGGCAGGGAGGAAACAGTCTCACCAAATCCCTGACAAGGCCTAGGTGGACGACGTCCATGCAACTGATGAAATGAGATAACACAAGTGTAATTTTACAATGAAAAACAAAAACGCTGATGTGCATTTGATGCAGCAATTAGCGGGGGGGAGGTTCCTAATGATGATAATTTGAGTTTTAATTCTGAACCCACTAGTGACTGGCAGAGTCTATCAATTACTGCATTAAAACAGGCCCCAGCTGCAGGAACCGCAGCAGCCGCCTCCCAAATTGTCGTCTAAACTGCTGTCGTCTCCTCTCCCATCGCTCACTGGCGTAATTGCTGTTTAACCAGTTCATCATAATCACACAACAGTTTCCCCCGCCTGGTAAAACTGGATGTGATTTTCACTTGAGAGTGAGTTTGTGTGTACAGATGGCTGTATCAAGACATAAACGGATGGAGGTGTGTGTTTGTGTGTGTGTGTGTGTGTGTGTTTACACAGTGTTTAATCTAACACTGGTTATGGTTAAACTCCTCAGTTAAGTCATGGCTTTAACCACTATTTCATTTCTGTGACTGTGTGTTTTACATCCGTCGTGAGGTTCCACAAATGACATACTGTAGTTCATGAAAAAGAGGTATCTATTTAAATTCGCAACTATGTCATAAGTCGGGACGTTAAAATAGAAAACTCTGAAAGGCTGAGTTGCAGAGTGGGAGGAGCTGCTAGTTGCCAAAGTATTTTCACCGCTGTAAATCTCAAAGTTGTCTCTTTTTTTTGTGACACAATTTCTCTGACTACATCTTGTGAACATGCACACTGTGTATAGGTGTAGCAATTAAGAAAATGTAGTATAACCACAGACATAGATCAACATACTATATACATGACATTGACATTCCCTAACCTCCTTACCCCACCCTCACCGCCATTCCCCACTCTACAACCTCAAATTAAAATAAAGAATGTCTAGGATATTACAGAGAAAGGTCGAAATTCCATAATAAATAGATAAATATGTAAATGACAGACGGCCATGAGCCCATTTCCACCCATCACCTAATGAAGATACATACATGCATGCATACAGAACAGTGGTGAAATTAGGGGAGAGGAGAAAAAACTTTTAATAATGTCCTCGATGTTCGTCAACATAGGAACACTCTCCTTAATTATTTTACAGTACGACAGGTTTTATGTTGTGTCAGTCAGCTTTAATTATTCCGAATTTCTGAGAAATCATGTTTTTGGCTCAAAATACTACAGTACCCATGAGTGTCAGCTGCAGTTGCAGTCAGAGCTGTAGCAAATTCAGTTTTCCGTTGCAATTTAGAACGAAGCATTGTGGTATCACTGCTGAATTCATCCAAATCTGTCTATGAATCCAAAACTGAACTGTTCTATGAATCTATTCTGTACTTACGACATCTATTGCATGTCTGTCCGTCCTGGGAGAGGGATCCCTCCTCTGTTGCTCTTCCTGAGGTTTCTATCGTTTTTTTTTCCCCTGTTAAAAGGGTTTTTTTGGGTAGTTTTTCCTTAATCGAATCGAGGGTCTAAGGACAGAGGGTGTCGTATGTTACAGATTGTGAAGCCCTTTGAGGCAAATGTGATTTGTGATACTGGGCTATATAAATAAAATTGAATTGAATTGAATTGAATTGAACTGATTCAAACGGCTGAATGCTTTATCAGATTTGTACAAAGTGTAAACTTTAGCTTCAGCGTTTTATGCTCAGGGACTGGGTGTTTCAGTCATGCACCTTGGGAGTTGTAGTTATGCTATTTCTTTGTGTTTTTTTTCTCCCCAACAGAAATGTTCACCTTTTTTATTCTGGCATTTTTCACCAGGAGATTTTCCATCCTTGAAAGAGCTCCACATGCCATATTTTTAATTTGTTATGTAAAGCAGTTTTCTGGGTAAAGCGGAGTATCTTGAAAAGCACTATATTTAATCATCATTATTATAACTTTTTTATTATATGTATGTGGAGAAAACAAATAGGACTGTTACGTACGGACACCTGGACTAGCTGCTCCCACCTTGCTACTCTTTAAATGAGGTAAACTAAGTGGAGGCTGTCTGCTTGAAATGCAGCAAATTGGCCTGGCTGTAGTGATCATTTACAGAAGGTAGCCAATTAGTACCTAGTGTAGCAGCGATACATTTATACCTAACCGGTATACACATAATCATTGATATATACATAGAGAAATGATTCAAATCTAAAAATAGGGCTTCTGTAATGCCTCATTTGGAAAATCTCGTTCTCCTCCCATAACAAATTTTTCTCTTTCAAAGAGCAAAAGAAAATTTCAAGGTAGAACTGCTCAAGCGTGTTCCTCCGCATCTCAGCCACATGCCACTTAGCATGATAGGCATTTCCACGGCCAGCTGCAGGCTGGGAAACAAACCGTGCGAGTGTGTCACGCCGGATACAAACCAAGGCGAGCGTGCGCACGCGCTCCTCACTTATTGGCCGCTTGTAGTGTGGGTGATCTGTAAGACGAAGCCCATTCTGCTGTTTCAGGCATCGTAAAGCGCTGTGGATAGAAGCATCAGCTGAATGCCTACAGTGCCAAAACGCTTCTGTTCAGCTGAGAGGGGAAAATGGCCATGAAGTCTGGTCACTGTGCACACTGCAGTGGCAAGTTATTGATGATAAACAAGGGGATAGGAATGCTACAAAGAAAGGGCGGATCCCACTTTACGTCCTCCGACGTGTCCTTCATATGTGCGGAGACCAAAGGAACCAATTAGAAAACTCACGGGAGTGTCATCATTTTAACATGAGAAACATTGTTAGACGTTACTATGCTTTCTGTAGTCAAAGGATACTGTTGCTCAGAAGACTGTCAATCTCGAGCGGCCTCCATTCTGCATTTTACATTGTGCAATTTGGAGGGAAATGCGCTAGATGCTCTTATGGCGCAAAACGGGAGGAGGGCGCTTTTCTTGAAGAGGAAAATTATCGAAGTCTTTTAAAAAAAAAAGAGAAAAATACCACTTTTCAGCTGTAGAATTATCATATTTGCATGTTGTATCTCGTGTCATACTCCCCACGCAGCTGCTCTGAGTTTCTCTTGTTAATAGAAATACTGTTTTTATCGTTTCCAGTCGTGTTCACTTTGCTGTTTTTTCCATCACTGTCAAAGGGAAAATTTTCCATTTTTGTCCACTCTGTTGATGGTAAATGTGGTCAATCGAGGCAATAGATTTCTCAGTGAGTACTATATTGACAGAGATTGGTATTGATCTTTTCATTTAACTTTCAGCAAGAAAGTAAACAGACCTCGTTTCCAAAATGTCAGAGTATTGCTTTAAATACTTGCACTCGAGCATATGCGGCATAAACATACGTACACACCATCCGAACCCTTCACTCAATGTGTCATTAGTCCTACATAATCTCTCTCTCGCTCTCTCTCTCCAGCAGGCCCACGAAGCCCGACCGGCAACGTTCAGCTTGCGTCCAAACATTTCCAGAAGAGCAGACGAAGAAAGAAGTCGGGAGGCTGGATCAGCTGGCCTGTGATCTCCTGTGCGAGCCAAGCTGTCTGATTGGCTCGAGGGCTGGAGGGCCATCTTGCCTCCCTGGCAGGCAAGTGGCTCAAGCAGTTCGGTTGAGGAGGTGTGTGTACGTGTTTGTGCGTGCGTGAGTGTGTGTGTTTGGGCGGGG
>CM022476.1:3507291-3536929 GCA_011952105.1 Coreoperca whiteheadi | reverse complement strand
GGGGGGGGGGGGGGGGGGGGGGGGGGGGGGGGGTTGGGGGGGTAAGATAAGCAGAGGGTGAAAATGTGTGAGTGTTGGAGTGTTGGGAGGGGAGGGTTTATGACAGAACTGTGAAGATGAGGAAGGGATGGCCTTTGTGTGTGTTTGCATGTGTGCATTGTAGCATATGTGTGTTTGACTGTATATGTGTGTGTGTTTTTGTGTGTATGTGCATAAGGGAATCTGCAGGTCCCTAAAAAAGGTTAAAACTGTTGTTTTTCTCCTTGTAATGATAGGTTTCTTTGAGCAGAAGGTCATTTTAGATCAATACAGAATGGGTTACAAGTACAATCTGTAGTCTGTTTACCAAACATAGTTGACTGATACTGTTAATTTCCTTCCTACCCTTTTCTTACTTTGCATATTTTCATTTCATCACAGCTCTCATTTGCTCATGTAAACAAAAGCAGTCTCAGAAGATGACGTTTTCAGGTTCCTCTCCATATTTCTGCCTATAATGTTGGCCTAAAACTAAAACTCCAGATGTCTTCAAAAGTGTCAGTCTGCTTTCTCTGAAATGGTGGCAGGCAGGTCTGTTTTAAGTATTTTGATGTCCTTCTTCCTAAGGAATAACACATGAAACGGTGGAAGCAGCACATTACACACAGCCCAACACAGTAAAATGACACCGGCAGGTCTGCACATGCAAGAGACTCACACGCTCAGGCTCTACATGCATGTCTGTGGGCTTGCTTGTGGGCGGGTATTACTAATATTGTGGGGACATAAATCTGTTTAGACAGTGGGGACTCACCTGTGTGAGTGTGTGTGTGTGTGTGTGTGTGTGTGATTCTACAGGTAACAGATTGTGATAAAACCAGATAATCTAATTCTTCCATCCTTCATTCTCATAAAACTGCATGTTTAAAATGCCTCTTGTTTCATCTAAATGAAGTTAAAAAAAGCTACAAGATTTTGTTTCATAATTTGCTATTGTCTACACTTGCGTGTGCGTATATATAGACACACACACACACACACACACACCTGTGGTTTTGTGCATGGAGGCACGGTGTATGCACCATCCCACACACTAGGATGCACTCTTGTTTTTAAAAACATTTTCTTTGACTTTAGCTGCACTTTTTGTCAGTCATTTTAATTGTTATTCACTTACTTATTTTACATGGTCAAAAGTTTGTGGACAGGGATTTGCTCCCATCCAGCCACAAGAGCATTTGTGTTGATAAGGTGTGGCTCACAGTCAGCGTTTGGGTTCATCCCAGAGGTGTTGGACGGGGTTGAGGTCGGGGCTGCGTGCAGACCAAGTTAAGTTCTTCCACACCAAAGTGGGAAAACCATTTCTTTATGGAGCTGGCATTGTGCACGGGGGGAATTGTCATGCTGTAACAGGAAAGGAACAAACACAAACTGTTGACACAGAGCTGGAAGCACACTATTAAAATATCATTGTATGCTGTAGCATTAAGATTTCCCTGTATTGGAACTGAGGCATCCAAACAATGAAAGACAAGGGCTTTATTTTGAATGTAGCCCATCCCCCCTCTTGTTGAACCATATATTACATTAGAGTGAGAAAATAAAATAAATAACAACTTTATTTGAATATCCATTTCCAAACCACACACGAAGTGTTGGTTTGTGGACAGTGAAATATTTCTCATGTTTTATTTTTGTGGACTTTGTACATGTGCAGCAAACACGTTTCCAAACCTCAGATGGTGAAGCAGAGCCCGTGGATGGGCGCGTCGGAGTGTAGCAGCAGGCCAGTGTTGGCTCTGCTCTGGGCTGTAGCACGGACACAGTACAGGCTGAAATGTTAAACCAAGGTCCTTTGTGTTATTGCTGACATTATGTTTCATTCCCTAATCCCCCCCCCCTCACCATTCACTTTTGATGATCTTACAGCGCACGCAGACACACTGAGTGGGCGTGGTGGAGTAGGACAGACAATGACCAGTACTTGTATCGTACTAACCGCTAGCGCCAGAACAGTGGGGGGTTTTGACCCTCCCACTTCAGCTGATATTCCCCCAGTCATTTCACAGTGCATGTGGATTATAGTTTTACTTTGTAAGATGTCATTTATTGTAAACATACAGACGTTGCAAGCGTCAGTGCTAGCTTAACAGTGCAGTTCGAGCTTACAAAGTGATAGATTGTCTCGCTGTGGAATCTGTTTTTCATACTGAATAAAGAAAGATGAGCCCGATGGCTCTAAATTTAATCAAATGAGCATAATGTCTTAAAATCGTAGTGTGAGAGGAATACGTGTCCGCAACGCAGACAGTTCGTGTAAGGATCTTTTGCACACCAAGCCAATCTTGAAACACTGCCCACTGATCAAGTGTTTTGCATCACCTTACATTTCGTGTTGAATGTTGAATGCACCACAAACACGACAGGCCATGGACGGACGAGCAGTAAGTTCTGTGTCTGTGCAAGTGGAAATATCCTGTCAGGATCCTGTACTTGTAATCCAAAAAGCCTCACGGAAAGACGCGCTAAACGAGCAAACCGACCAGTTTCACACTACTGTGAATCTGTTCATGCAGTCGCATTATATGCTTGCAATAGAAATTAAGAGTATGTCTGATGTATGGAGGTGGCTGGTACTGTAAGGTTTTTGCTTTACAGTGCCAGAAGAAAAGCCAGAAGACAAGACAAAGCAGGGGTGAAAAATAAAAAGAAACCGAACTGAACTTCGCTTCAGACAGAACAGCAAATCAGGTAGCCCACAAGTTTTTCTGCTGCTGAGTCATCGTTAATTGGCCAAACAGTTGACAAAGAGGGCCAACTTGAGCCATCAGTGTATAAAACATTGATTTGAACAAAAACCCAGGTTACTAATTTTACCCTAAATCCTGATAGCCTTTTTTGTTTTAGGGCTGAAGAATGTAAGCCCAGCATTCAGTCTTTTGGTTGTGGTCTTGGTCTCTAACTGGTCTCCAGCTGTGTCTGTCTGCTTTGTGGGCAGTGTACTGCAGCTAGTGTACTGTGGGCCTGCATCCCAAAGTGATGCTATGAGAGCGGTGAGAGTGAACCAAAACAGTAACGTTGCGACCAGACAGCTAAACAACGAGCGACCCCTTTCACATCGTCACATTGTTTTCACATTGTCATATGATAAGCAGTTATAGCTGCTTTAAGCCTAACTAGAAGAACATTTGCTTCAATTGCCCAAACTTAATGTCAGCGAACTGTTTCAAAGTTCATGTGCAATTCTTTAAAAGTCAAATGTGAGTCTGCTTAAAACAACAAATATACATTAATGGATAAACTGGACACATTTCAGTCAGCCATCCATTTGACATCTATCTTACAGTGCCATTTAAGTTGAACTCTAATCAGTGCAGTTGTCCACATGAGCCACATGCCCTTTACGCACGTAACTGCAACCCGAAGTATCTTTTTAGGCTTCATATCTATTTTCTTCTGACTTGAGGCATGTGGGTCGGAGGAAAATTCTGAACAGATCCACTGACAGAAGACTGCAACTGCAATGCTTCTTTGTAAGTGGCCAGTGCAAGAAAAGGCGTGAGACCGAAAGTGGACACATTGACAGGAACACCTGCACATTATGTTGCAATCAAACGCAATTCATATTTTAAACTTAACGCTAGACTCAACCTTTCACAATCTCCAGTGGTGGTGGTGTCAGTCCCTGTGTTTTGTGTGCGTGCTTGTGTGAGTGTGTGTGTGTGATATGACATCATCCAGTGTGGGGCTTTGTTGCCGTGACACCCATGGCCTTCTGGAGCCCAGACACCCCCTGTGGAGACCAGAGAGCCGTGTCACCTTGATCACTGTGTCCCCGGGAGACTTCCCCACACACACACACACACAAAAACATTTAAATTACTATGGTTGCGGGGACTTCCACTAACTACATTCATCCCCCATCTTGATATTAACCTTTTAGAATGCTACTATAAACCCTAAATCCAACTCACTAAAAGTTTTCTTTATTCACCTCTGTTTGCATTTAGTCACAACTCCATTCATACTGTGAAGCAGAAATTTGATATTAATGGGTATAACTAAATTATCTACCTCAAAGATTATCACATTTTTATAGTTTATTAATATCATAACTGACGATAAATAGAGGGTTGTCAAAAAAAGTTGAACTTGTCTTTAATGTCGGAAAATACACTGTTGTCATTGATCAGAAGGATAAGAAAGCACTGTTTCTTGTCAGTGGACCTAAAAAGAGACGATGAAAGAAACTGCACTCTTAATGTATTCAAACAAGTGCAATATTTTTATATGTAAAGCAGAGAAAAAAACTATTTTATCATACAGATAATACCACATTATCATTTCGGCCCAAGATGGTTATACTGTAAATATATCGACACAGATTAGATCATTGTCCCTGCGAGGAAAATTTAAAGAGATTCTAGAGGTAAAGCAATGACACAGAATTAAAAACAAAAACACTTGGGTGGGTTTGCACATACGGAAGGATGTAGGAAAAAGGAATCATCTAGCTTTGCATGATCAAGATGATTTCACAGCCCTCAAATCAATTAGGAGCCAGAAGACAATATGGACGTCGGCTGGCCAGCGGCTGCAGCCTCCCACTGGGGAAATCTTTGCCTTCTCTTTCCAAGCACAACTTCCAAGGACGGGTGTGATGTCTCGCGAGCGGCGCGGAGGGGCGGAGGGTAGGGAGGACCGGGGTGGCGCGGGCAGGGAGCAGCGCTCTCCAGAGCAGCCGGTGTCTCTCTTGTGACAGGTGATAAAGTTTGAAATGCCAACCCAGTGCACTCTGGGCGCAGGTGTGGAGAAAAAGTCCAGAAATAGCCAAACCCTCTGTTCACAAGTCTCATGACACGGCGGCAACAAACATCGCCCCAGCTGAACAACCGCCGGGCTGGAGACAGTGATGCGTGTCACCTTCGGTTCTCTTTAATTGGTCGTCTTTTTTGTGCGCTTGCTGCTGCAGCATTGGTTTGGATGTTTGCATCAGGCCAGTAGTGATTTGTTTACCTTTTTATTTTCACAAGTAAAAGAGAGTCTTCATCTAAGAGGTCGAGGTGATAATGGCGTTCGGAAAAGGACAGAGGCATAAATGTCTTTTTTGTATTGAAACGGGCTATACAAATACACCTGCCTTGCCTTACCTTGCATATTGGTGCTTGTATTGTAATTATAAAAGTCCAATCCATAATTTGTCCTAATATAAAATCACATAAAATCCTAATTTTCCTATAAGACCAATATTTAAAGTGATGCATTGTTTGAACCTGATTGATTTGAATGGTTGTCACAATGTTAACAGCACTATATTTAAAGTGACTGCTTGAAATTTTCTGAAATAACGGTAAATAATAATACACTTTCTTTACATGGCACGGTTCATGCAGGGAATGCACTTCAAAGGGCTTTACAATGAGGTAAAACAAAAGAAAATTCTCACGGAGAAACATGTACAAGTAGTGAAATATAAATTTATAGAAGCACGAAGAGAACAAGTGAAGAGTATAATCGTTAATCTATAAACTCTATATAGTCAAGAGTTTGAAATAAGTCTCTAATTATTCTTGCGTGTGAAAGTTCATATTTTCTGTTACAAAACAGGAGTTTGAAAAAAAAAATCTCAACTCAAGGTCGCATCAAATGGCCTAACATGAGGCTAGACCATTAAAGGTTATCTGCCTTCCTCCCCCATAATTAAAATACTAAATACCATAATAACTGTAATAAAGGCACCCTACATATGTTACAATATTACAGAGTTCAGCTTTAGCACATCTTAGGTTTGAAATTGCTCTTTGTTGAATAATGAATAATCTCCATATATATTGATAGGCAGGGCTAGATCTCTACTTTGATTGGCTTGTTGTTCCATTTCAGTAACATCATCTTTGGCCCAAGTAAAGCCTCAGCAGCTTTCTCATGCACAGACAATAGCCTTCTGAATGTTACACTGTAGACCCAAATAAATACACTGTAGCATGGAGTTCCTTGTAATTTCTGACAGCTGTTGTTCTTATCGCCGCTCATTTTACCATTTACGCCGGTGTTTTACTATTCTCACATTAGCCTCCTGACCACAGTCTCTGTGTGGCGACAGGGGCTTCAAGATGTTTTCAAATCTCCGCTGCTAATGTCTTGCTGGGGCTGGCCATCTGTTTTTGCATCGCCCACCGAAGCTGTGCCGGGGACGGGCTCCTGGCTCCTGCCTTCGCTCGGCTTCTGTTGGGGGCAATAATGTGTGCTGGTTCTGGGAGCCCAACTGGTGTCCATGAGTTTGTCCTTTACCGCCACTCATCCTTGTCCCAGTCACGCCACAGCGAGGGCAGCGAGCCATGCCGTGATGGAGTGGACTTCAGGGGGCTGCTTTTCAGCGCTCTGAGAGGATTCTGGGCAGCCAAAGTGGAGTCACTCTCTCCACACTGCAGTATCCCTCCTTCGTATCATGTTATTAATGCTGCATATCTTACATTGTAATGCGACATAGTAGGCTCTGATCATTACACTCTTATCCAAAGGGACATGTTCAGATCATGATTGCCGAGAGTCTATCGAGCTTTAGGGGCATTAACACAGTGAACACTGCTTTAGAGTGAGCGGCAGGTGTAAACGTATCCATGCATCTGGCTAAACAGGCTACATTACATCCAATTGGAAGACAGAAGTTTCTTTCTTTTTTTCGAATGCATTTACCTAGTGTTTTCGTTTGTAGTAGTATCTTCCTTGTGTGGCAGTCACCTTGCTCTTACCATTGAAATGTAGTTGAAACAATGGTTATATGCAACCTTGTAACATGTAGACATACTCTACACGAAAGGTTTCAACAAAATGTAGCCCAGTCATTTCAACTCCAAATCACAAAAACACTGTCCACTTGTATGTAACCAGATTAGTAAATCAATGAGCAATAAGTTATTGCTTAGTAGCATAATACCATTGTTTTTCTGCTAAATGTTTGTGGGCTTAGCGATCAATAACAGTGACTTAACAATTACATGTCTCGATGGAATCACTCTAGTGCAAAACTTTACACAATGGTCTGTCCAGCCGACCGTCTGTCTGACCCGCACAAATTGTACTGCATTCTCACTGTAACTATATTAACCTGGCAATAATAACTTGTTAGCATGCTAACATGCTAGATGCTGGCCAAATTGTACATTTTTCCCCTGACTAGTAGTAAAAATTGAAGAAGTCCAATCTTGTTTTCTGCTGTGTAGTGAGCATTACAGCTTTGCAGGCTCACTAATTACATATAACCAATAGAGAATAGTGCATTAACAATAATGATGGAGCTTTGTATAAAAATATAACATGAGAAATAGCTAAGGGAATGAGCAAACAAGTCTGTTTAATTTCAGATTGTAACGGAGCAAATGCAGGGGGAAGAAAGTGAGGTGATTCAGGTTTTTAGCTCATTCTCCACTTTGTGTTATAGTTTTATTAAGCGCAATCAGTCTAATGCATTGGACTATTATTATAAACATTATGACGTTTGTAAAGGAGACTGTAGAATTTTTATTTCAGTCTTTATTCAGCTTTATCCGTGAAGTTGTTTGGTTTGCCCTTAACTTCTGGCTCATCTGGCAATTCGCGGAGCAAAAAAAGCCGTTCCCAAATCAATCAAGCCATCATTGGAGCAAAGTCAGGACTTCCTCTCAGGCCCTTGCGTCTGCAAATGTGCTGATTTTGACAGTGAGCCATTAAAGGGGTGACTCGAGCCATAGATCAGGGTAATTGTGGCATTAGGCTGCAAATTGGAGCTAAAATAACCAGATGCAGGGCCAGATAGCCACGTCCCACTCCAGCAACGGTTATCCCAAGTTCAAGGAGAGTTCAAGCATAGAGAAGATACCGTAACCCCAGCGGGTCGGAGCACGCAGACTCCTCCAGAAATTATCTTCACAAATATATGATTTCCGAAGGGCGTAATTGTCTTCACGCTTATGGTCATTCATGCCTCATTTCATTTTCCATAAGTCCATATTTTCCTTGGCCTATTACAAGTGTGCATGTTGCACCCAAGGCTGGAAGATGATATGTCCCCCTTTTTTTCTTTGCCTGAGCTTCAGGAAGCTTTTCTCTGAAAACTCCTGTCAGTGTGGATTGTAAGAGATGGCGGTCGTGTAAACTTTTATGATAGCAATAAAAAAAAAATTAATTCGCAGCACCGCCCACCATCAACTCCCAACCCCCCATTTCCCACCCAGTGCCACGTCTCTGCACCCCAGCCTTAACAGAGAGAAACATGGGATCTGACACTGGCCATTAGGAGGCTACTGTCCAATGATTTTCACCTCTGACATCAATCTTTACTAATTTCTGGTATGTACGTCTGACAGGAAATCATTGGAACATGTATTACAGCGTGTTACTGCCACGGTGAGGACTCAGTCACTTTCTAATGAAAGCTGCTTTTGCTATTTGGGGGTTATTAAGTAGTTTACTGTATTTTGCTTGATGTTACAGTTGCATGCAGAAAAAAATGACCTAAGAAGTATAGGAGGGGAAATCCTTCTGATTAATAATTTCCACATCATACTTTTTGCCAACCAGTTATCCACGTAACTGGATGTCTATTATGTAATACTATAACTTTAAAAACAATCCCCCCCATTTCATTTTGGGCTACATTTTGTCATTTCTTTTTAGAATGTAGGCTGTAGGAATATAATTTAGAAAACCAACACAATGTGGAGAGAAGTCCTTACATGTAATTTGTAGTTATTTCTGCATCATCAATAAGCTCGATGCCAGGGGAGCCTTCAGCGTGGCCTTTATTATTAGCCATCAAAATCATGAGCATTTGTTTTCATTTTCTGCTTGATTTTTGTTTTTTAAACTGGTGGATGCATCATTTTGCAACAGATCTCGTGTTGTTTTCTTGAACATCATGGCATTATTGTTATTCATAAACTGTCTAAGGCTACAAGCTGCTGAATTACTTTTAAGACAATTGCAAAGGATCATCCTTTCAATCGCCTCACTTCATTAGCTTCTACAATGGGACAATGAGTCCAATTACCCAGAATCCCCATTCCCGCTCTCTATGGCTCCATCTCTGACCGTCTGCGGGGGCTGGCTCGGTGCCACGGTGCATTCAGCGTGCTCTGAATCGCTGTAGTTATCTAAAATGTTCATTATTTTGCAATTTATTCGGACGGTGTGACAGCGTTTAAGTTTTGCCCAGTTTTCTCAAATTCAGATGAGGCCAGAGGCGCAATGGCTAAATGAATGGTCTAACAGATCGGCTAATATGGAAATGTGGCAGCAATTGAGGAGGATGTGAGGTTAAATGCAAAAACGTATATTTTTATGGCAGTGTAAATTAAAATATTTGAACAGAACATATCATTATCCCCCAACCACAAGACAAAAAAAAAAAACTGTTAAGGAACAATATGTGTGGCCTTGCATCAAAACAAATCAATAGTCATCTTGTCATCGGCCACTTTGACCAAAGGAACAGAGAGGAAGCCAAGCTTGACAAAACTTTTTAAATGGTGGTGGGGGGGGGGGTTTCCGTGGCTTTAGGCGATGACTAAAACACAATCAACCTTCTCCCCCATCTCCTGACGCTTCTGTGGCCCACAGCCCCCCGCTAATTAAAGTGATACAACATCTCACAGGCCAGTGCGCACATCTAATGGGCTGGGTGAGGCCCTCCTGCCTCATATACTCTCACTCTATAACTGTGACCACACACACACACACACACACACACACACACACACACACACCCAGCTATCCCCCTCCCTCCAAAGATCATGAACCCATCATGGTAGCACCGATCAAAGCCTCTTGACCGCGACATCTAATGCGTATCTGACCTTAAATAGGGGCCTTGTCATGTCTTTAGGCTCATATCAGTCTGTTACACTGCTACAGAAACACATGCAGCGAATAGGGTACATGTTGGTGGCACCCAGTAAGCACATGATGTGTTCTGCATGAGATGGACGCGAGAACAAACAAGAGAAATAACCAAGAAAAAGAAACGATCTGTTTAATTTCCGGCCAACATATCAACTTTTCATGAGCCAAGAAAAACAGCCTTGTTTTCAGCTTTGTGACAGTTCATTTATTTCAACACCTGTGTTCTTTCAGGTCATCATTTAGTTAATTCAATTCAATTCAATTTTATTTATATAGCCCAATATCACAAATCACATTTGCCTCAAAGGGCTTCACAATCTGTAACATACGACACCCTCTGTCCTTAGACCCTCGATTCGATTAAGGAAAAACTACCCAAAAAATGATAGAAACCTCAGGAAGAGCAACGGAGGAGGGATCCCTCTCCCAGGACGGACAGACAGGAAATAGATGTTGTATGTACAGAATAGATTCATAAAAATCATAACATATACAGTTATGATGGCAATTGCAAAATTGTAGTATATATATATATAATTATGTTGAAAAGTGTGGGATGTAAAACATAAGGGAAGATGATGGGTCCAGACGGACAACCGAGCAGCTCCAGGTGGAGGCCACTCGTCCCCTCCACCGTAGAAACAGCAGCACTGCCCCAGCAGGTCGGCATAGTCACCGATCCATCTGCGGACACTGAAATACCTGCTGAAAGTGACAGTAAGAGAGAGGAGAGGGACGAGAAAGCACAAAACTCCGGGAGAGGGAAGAAGTCGAGTTAGTAACATGCATTTATGGGATGAGCATGCATACGGATGGAGAGGAGGACACAGGTGAAGAGAGAGAGGTGCATCCTGGGAAGTCCCCCGACAGTCCAGGCCTATAGCAGCATAACTAAGGGATGGTTCAGGTCCACCTGAGCCAGCCCTTACTATAAGAACTAACTATAAGACAGCAGGAAAAGTTATATGTTTGCTGTTATGTGGAAACCCTACATTTTTAAATTGTCAACTTTCTGGCACCAGGAACTGCAAAAAATGCTGTTAAAATGAACTGTGATTATAACTTTTTTTTTCATTATGTTGACCATGTTTTTCATCTTATCCAACGCTTTGAGGAGCATGTAAACCTTCAACCGAGGTTAAAATGCAGAAATCATCCAAGACTGATTGATTGATGAGGCTTTAACAATATTAAAGTGATTGTGGTATTATCTCTCTCCATCTGGACGGCCAGGATCATATGTGAAATAGTCATTGCAAAAAAAATAAAAAATGGAAAGGAAGGAAAACTAGAGCAAGATTCCCCAAAACAACGACAAAAGTAGTAAGAGATACAAATAAAATGAGAAATAAACAAATGATAGAGAGAGACAGTGAAAAGAAATAGAAAGAGAAACAAAATAGGAAGAAAAAACACGGTATAACGTAAAAAGAAGGCTAGAAACCACAAAGATAGCTAAAATCTACAACAGTGATTAGAGTGTTATTACTCACTTTGTGTATGGATGGCCAGCATCAAAATACTGTACTCAGCAATTATAAGAAAGGAAAGATAGATGAATGGAAGGACTAAAGCAAGATGTGACAAAAAATATACAGGCAACAAAACAGAAAACGACAAAAATAAAACAATTGAGAAAGGAAAAGAAGAAAGGAAGGAAGCAAGAAAGACGGGAGGAAAGAAACAATTTGCAAGGAAGCAAACGCAGTACGGATGGACACTATAAAGAGAGAGAAAGACAGGCACTAAGGACAGAAAGTAAACGCAAAGAGAAAGTAAAATCTAAAAGAAAGTAAAACAGCGGGAAAGAGAAAAGGACAGAAAATAGGAGAAAAATACATAGACATGCTTCTTAAACAAAGAGGAAAAACAGCAGCCAAGAGCGACAGAAAATATAAATATCAATACAAAGGGAAGAAGAAAGAACGGGAATGAAAGATAAACAGAGATACAATGATGGACTTCTGAGATAGAGATGGAGAGAAAACAAAGAAGAGGCGAAGCAAACACTCATCAAGCAGCCTGTGTTTGGTCATTTGGAAACTCTTCTTCTTCTTGGATGATGCTCCTTTGAAACCAGTGTGTGTGTGTGTGTGTGTGTGTGTGTGTGTGTGTGTGTGTGTGTGTGTCTGCGCGCACGCACACACACATTGGCTGCCACGACTAGAGTTTCGCCTGCCAACATCAAAAATGAAGTGGTCAGCGGACAGCTTGGCTTGTCACAGGAAGCAGTAGGCAGCCGTGCCACATGTAGCTCAGAGGACAGGCCAAGGAGGGGCGGGGGGAGGACGTGGGAGGGAAAGGGGGGGGGGGTGTCTGAGAGGAAAATAAAGGGGATGGGCAGTAAGGACGCATCTTCGAACGCCCCCTAACCTGATCTCATCACGCCACATCTGTTCAGCTGTGAACCTGTGAGGTGCAGGTGCAGGTGCTCATGGGAAGGTGTCGTCATCCATATTTGATGAGTGTTACGGGTTTTCTGTGTAAGGCCTAAATGTTACATTGGTTTTATTAACTAGAAGACTGACTCCAGTTATCCTCCCCCCCCTCTGTGTTAGCGATGAACTCTGAGCGTATGCTTTTTGACTTTGTTAACTTGGACTTTTACTTGGCAGGTTTGATAATACTTTACAAAGTGTCATCCAAGTGGCAAACACCAAGGCTGAATATTTGACGCTGATTTGGAAGCTGCTGTTCTTCTAAAGGCCACTAGACGCTGCCTCTATAATATAATAACAATTCAAGGAATTTATAGAACACTATTCTTTAAAAGAACAAAGTGCTTCACGACATAAAAGCAAAAAGTACAACGTGCAGTGCAACATGAAACCACAGCTGACAACCACAATGGTGCAATAAAATACAGACTAAGAAAAGACTTAAAAATAAGTGGGGGTAGCCAAATGAACGAAAATGAGGGTAAGCAGTACAGTAAAAGTGTGACGTGAGAGGCAATTTTAAAGAGGATACAGACTCAGCTAAGTGGATCTTCTCGGGCAGTCTTGGATCCTTAAACGAAAACGCTCGGTCAACCCTGCTCGTTGGCAGTCCTGGAACGTTTTGTAACGACTTGCTTTAAAAGTGAGCAATACTATTTTTTAAAGCAGGTGTAATCTGAGCCCATCTCTTAGTCATAGTTTAAAAATGGGGTGCTTTCACACCTCAGCCGTTCGGTGCGGTTCAAACAAACCGCGTCTTTCGTCAGTTTGATTCGGTTCATTGTGGCTGCTGTGAAAGGTGATGAAACAATCAGGCCAAGACTGTTTGAAAAGGGGGGTCTTGGTTCAGTTCTTATCAGACTCTGGTGCAGCTGATTTTCTTATGTGAAAGCTACCCGACCAACCACAAAGGTATTTCAATAGTAAATATGTGATTTTAGAATGAATTCAAAAGCTAAACTCTTAGTAAATCCATCTGCAGATTGAGGGACCTTTCAAGGAAGCAATCTTCTAATATAAGTGATTTATATAATTTGGTAACCATGGTAACCAGCACGTGTGTGTGATGTATCGTGGATTTACAGAAAGTGAGAAGATGTTAAAATAGGGGTGTGTTGAGCTGAGTGTGTGTTGACAGTTTATTGTTAAAAAGTAGTCACCCCCCCCCACCCCCCAAATGAATGAGTTACCTGTCAAATATGCAAATATGCTGCATTTCCTTTAACAAACTGTTATCTTACTACTTTAGTAATAACTCTTCTGTATAACTCTTGTATTAAAATGTGCAGGTGTAACCTTTGTAAAAGCTGTTCTCCATTTATTTTGCGTACATCTACAGTTTATTCTCTAATGTTATCCAGAAGAACCAAATTAGGAATAAAGCGCAAATGGAAACCAGTTATTGTCCTAACAAGACCATCAACTTGTAACATCTTCTAAGTTCAATTTTCTTGACAACATCGATGTTGCAGAAGTGCAGCAGCTATTCAATTAAAAAAGGCTCTATCTGCAGACTATAGACCCAGTTATTATGTTATATCATCTGACTTTTGTAACAGCAGGAGCACAGCAGCCTGCCCCTGTCTGCATGTTGAGGTGGCATTCAGACTCAGAGGGCTCCTGTAATTGGGGAGACAAAGAAAGAAGAGCTAGCGAGATTTTAACAGTCCCACGTCAGCAAGGCTCCATCAGCCGTGAAACAAAAGGGAGCCAGTGATTTATCCAGCAGAGGGCGGGGGGGGCAGCGAGGAATTATCCGGAAAGGTCATCCTCAATTTCTGTCCAGAAATGATCTTTTCCCACTATGTAATAAACATTTATCTGATCCCTTTATTGGCTTTATTAGATCTGACAGTTTAGTTAAGCCATTTCCAGCCGCCGCCGCCTCGGGTCGTGACAGTTAACGTTGCGCAAAAAGTTCCATTGCCTGGATTGTATTCACTGGACTGAAGGGGCAAGGACAGTAGGTCTGGGCCTGGCAGCACTACCACTGTGAAACAAAGGCTCTGCAGACCTGCTCATGCCCATTTAGATGCCCATAAATATCCCTCCAGCACATGGCAGAGCAGGACATCCCGACACTGGAGCAGACTGGGCGCTGTGTTTGAGCAGAACATCTGAATGTCAGCTGGATGTGGTTGTTGTAAAAGCTGCACTTATGTAAGAGGTAAATTGATTTGGCAAAATAATGTGTATATATATATATAATGTATATATATACGCTTTACATTACGTTACATATACGTTTTTATATATATGTGTGTGCGTGTATATATGTGTGTATATGTGTATATATGTGTGTATATGTGTGTATACTTTATGTATATATGTATGTGTGTCTGTGTGTGTATATAGATTTGCACATATTTTGTTGGGTCTGGTATCAATTTCCTGAATTTATATTACTCTAAATTAGAAACTTAAAAAAAAGAGGATTTGAAATAAAAATGTTTTTAATACAAATCCTGGGTCTGCACCAGAGACATCTTTTCACGTCCACTAATCTAACGTTCTGTTCTATAAAATGTACTTGAAATTTCCTAAAGGTTTGAGATATCCCACTAATTAAATAATATTCAAACAACAGAGCAGAGAACAGAATTACCTCGGTGGAGGAAATGAATTAGTCATCAGGAACAGTCCTAAGAATGTGACCAAGAGCAGCGCTTATACGTTTAAATTCACAGTGACACAGCAGCTACAGCATTTTTTGATTCCACCATGTGTTGCATTTCGGAGTGAAATGAAAGATGCAGGTGGGCTATCATTACTAGATGGATTTGATCAAATCGTGTTGGCTTTTTAGTTTTTTTGATCACTCAAAAGTGGGCATGAGGAGAAGTAAATAAATTAGATCACAAACGCACACTTTTGGAAGTTTAAACCCACACCTGTGACTCGTGATATTGCTCTGTTAGCTGCTACAACACCCAAACTAGCCACATGAGAGGTTAGCTAATCGCCCCACATGACATTTTATTGGAAACATTCACATATACACTTCTGAGTGCATGATGATTTATCAAACATACAGCCTTTGCAACATTTTACGACAACTTTAAGACAATCGTCATCTTTGGAAGTAACGTTCTATTGTGCCGGACGTAACAAAAATGCCCCAGGTTGGATTCTGACATCAGTGTATTTCTGTAATCGGCCAGTATATTGTTGAAATGGACAGACCATGTCTGAATGTGTAGCTTTCCCAGGGCAATATGCTGCTGGAAGTAAAGAAAGTAACCTGCCATCTAGTGATTAGCGGTGATACAAATCCTTTATAAACGCTGATAAATGTTGCTTTAAGACGCTGTGCTGTGCTTCTGTAATGACAGCCAATCCTGCTGTTGATGCTTGCATCAGTATGCAGCGATAATGGTGCGGTTGCAGAAGCAGTTGGGGTTGTAAACAACGTCTGTCATTCAGTTTAATGGGCTTGGGGGCATTGTAATGGCTTTGTACCGCTTTCACATTCACTGCACCAAATGTGTAGAGTAAAGCGCCGGAAGATCATTTTACCTTGAAAATAGATTAAATAAACCTTTCATCTCTTTCATAGCTCTATCTTCAAGGACGCGCGCCCCCCCCCCGCTAACCCCCCACCCCTCTACCCCCTGCCTCCTCACTGCAACAGCAGAATATATTCTGTCTCTATTTCAATCATTTGTGCAGGCAAATGACAAAAGGTCTTTGAAATGAATTCTTATTTGTCTATTTGAATGTTTCTGTGTTTCTCGGCTGTCGCCGGGTGAAATACAGTCCATTTCCGCCACATTACTAGCCGCCTCCAGCTTGACTGATAAGAACACCACATACAGTATTTTCAATCCTCTTCCAAATAAAGACCAGCCTGTGTGCCCATGTGCCTCCTATTTGAGAAGGTGCTTCTTATTAGTGAGATTTATGGGGCCTCCACGTCGCCACTTTTGCGGTGGATCAGCCGCCTCTGAATTAGTCATTGGCATCCCAAGGTTAATTAGGTTGATCATGTCTTTAAAAAGCAGGATCATCATTTCTCTTGTCTTTCGCCTGGCTCTCTACTCCCCCTGGTTCCCTCTGCCGGATTGCAGCGAGACTGCTCATCGGCTGGGCTCCCATTCAGGAGCTGGAGGGGGGGGGCGGGGGTTTCTTCTTCTTTTTATTTTTTTACCGAATCCTGGCTCCCAATGTGGGGCAGGCGGGCTAAGTTAGCGCGAAAGTGAAGTTGTCACTCAGAGACAGAGGAGGTGCGGTGCAGTGTGGGCCGGAGGAGCTAACGGTTTGCCTGCGCCTCGCCTCCAATCCAGACCATCTGTGGCCCCAGCTGGAGTGCCAGCGATGGTCTGGCACTTGTACCGCGCCATATTTACAGATCTAAACACAAATGGCTACTGCCTGATTGTTTCACGATTCATTAGTCAGACAAGCTCGGCTCTCGCGCCAGCCCAGCTGTTACAGAGTAAACCTTTGTCACTTAATAGGGCTGCTTATTGCCTCCCCATCAAACGTATTGATCTGTGGCCTCCTCCTTTAAGGTGAGGTGACTGGCAGCGTGGGGACAGACAGGAGGAGGAGACAGTGACACGGTGGGGTCAAGAGCATGTACGGAGGGCTTATTAAAACATGATCTACCAGGAGAGATGTGAATGAGAACAGAACAAAATCAAAAATTGATTTTAAGCAGCTTTTTCATATCACATGGTGTTGATTTGTCTCTTTGGTCTCTAAGGAACTTGCTCACAGTTCACCTTGTACAAGATTTTCCTTCCAACCAAACACACAGCTGAAGTCATTAAAAGTATCTCTTGATATTGGTTAAAGTTAGTGTGAAATCGATCTTGTAGTGTTTGATTAAAGTAAAACACTACGGGCTGCGAAGGCACATAAAAACCATTTGTTTGAAACACTAGTGGGGGCTGGGGCTTACTTGCCAACTTTGAATCCTTGAAAAACCTCAGAAGAGGCTCAGGCACTACTAATATTCTACTACAGGAAAGGTCCACGTCTTTGTGTATTGTCGCGAATGGGAACATGCTGTACTTCTGCCATGTTTTACTCCAAAACCTCAACCAAACAAATTCAGATTTGACCCCAAATATGCTGAGCTCTGCGTGGCAAGTCCAGTAGCATTCTGATAGACAGGAAGTGAGGTTTTTTTAGTCTGACTCAGACTGTCCAAAAAAACATTTGTGTTGTGTTGGCTGTTTATGGTTTGGGCCCATTAGTTCCAATGAAGGGAAATGTGAATACGGTGATATTTTAGACAAAAGTGTGCTTCAAACTTGATGGAAATGGTTTGGGGATCTCCCCGTACATGTAAGGCTGTACAGTGCAGGTGTCTTAATACTTAAAATGTATTTACGTATGTCACCATTTCATTTATCTGTACTATACAAATTGACTTTTAAGGCACTTTGGCATGCACTCTAACTTGCACAAACTGCTCTCTTTTCAAGTTCCTGATGTGCAAGTCTGGTAATAGTCAGGGCTGTAAGGTTGGAGTGAGGTTGAGCCCAGAGTAACGAGAGCCAAGGCCCCGCAGAGTCTCTGATATAACCGGAACAGCAGCCTCAGCAATATGCGTATCGCCACAAAAATAAAATAAAAGCTGTCCACAAACTTACGGACCCATTCGTTAGAAGACGAGGGGGAGAAGACAAATAAGTCAATCCTCAGGTCAAGCGTTTTACACTGGTTAGTGGAAGAAGGAGTATTGATTTCACATTAAGAGCACCGGGACGGGCTCCACACTATCTAAGTAATTCACTGATCTGGACCTCAAAGACAAGCTCAGCGATTGGCTTTTTGCCATGTTCGATCCCGCTCAGTAGAATCTATTAACATCAGCTGAGCATGCCGCGTATGGCGGCCTAAACGGCCACATTGATCCGAAAGCATTTTTTGTGTGTAAATTTGTCAGACCTGATCACAGGGGAGAAGAAACGAGACATGGGTCGAGGTGGGCGGCGTCAGGGGTCAGGTGGAGGGGGATAACAATGGTGCAAAGAGGGAAATCCCAATGGAGCGATGAGGGTCGGGTTTAACCAGATTTAACACCGTGACATTTGTATTGACTCGCTGTCGTTCCTGCCACAACATGTATGTACAGACATAATGTCTTTCTCTCTCTCTCTCTCTCTCTCTCTCTCTACAGTAACCACACGTGTACGGTAGAATAAGCATTACACGTCTCAGAACTTTAAATACCTGATTTAATTAACACGTTATTAGCTAATTAGTGCATGTTGATTAATGCTCTATTAATTCTCCTCTGACCCAATTGAATCCCAAATGGCTACATTGGACATTAAAGTGGCAAATGGTGTAATTAGTAGCCCAGGCTCTGGTGGCCTTGCAGCTGTGCAGAGATAAGATGATTTACAAATCAAACCCAAATTTCGTATTGTGATGTTCTTCTGCTTGTGAACTTTGTTAATTTTTTGTCTGCATGCATTCACGTGTCTCCACTTTTTTTTACTAGTGGAAGAAGGATTCAAATCACTTACTTAAGTAACAATAACAGTACCACGCTACAAAAGCGCTCCATTACACGTAAAAGTCCTGGATTCTAAATTTTACTTCAGTAAAACTACATGATGTACTTAAAGTGTCAAAAGTAGAAGTACTCAGTAGTCTTTCAGTGTTACATTATGATATTACTGGATCATTATTCTTTATTCTTCTTTAACATGTAGTAAGTAGTAAAATGTCGGAGCTTGTTAAGGAGGAGCTAATTTTAACAATTTATTTACTTAGCAATTCATCATCATTCATCTTAATTGTTTTTAAAGTAGCTAGTAAGTACAGCAGTCAAATAAATGTAGTGGCGTAAAAAGTACAATATTTCCAAGGTGTTTATGCAAATGTGGGTTTGCATATGTGCACGTGTGTTTGTGCACGCATCTCTGGGAGTTGAGGGCGTGCATGCTTGTGTGTGCGCGCGTGTGTGTGTGTGTGTGCGCGCCTGCGTGTGTGTTTTTTTTGAGTGTTCGCGTGTGTTGCTTTTCTGCGCACACACACACGCAGACAGCTCAGGTCTTTGTACAGCTGCCGACCCTCAGAGAGGCGTGCTGGGGGCAGCGTGAGCCTCTAGTGCATCTATCATCACGCTGACAGGGCCGCCGTCCCCACACACTGTTCAAAGTGAGATCTTCAGTATGGCTGCTTAGCAAATAATTGATGGGGTGCTTCCCGGTTTTTAAGGAGAGGAGCGGTTAGACGCCAGGCCAGCGATGAGCACTTTTAAAGTGACGCGTGAATCACTCTTTCATGACCCATAAAGCCATCTGGAATAACAAAGCACCCGGCTCCCGTTTGGGTCTTTATTCAGAGAATCACAGAGTTACCGGTGGAGATGCTCTTTTTTATTTTAAGCGGCAATGCCTTGTCCCTGACTCCCTGGTTTTCTTAATTTTTCTTCTCTTTCCACTGTTTTTATCTAAGATATCTTGTCATACGTTTGTACCTCTGTCTATTTGTCTGTTAGCAAATTGGGGGACAAGCAGCTGTACCAACTTTGGGATTTGTGCTACTAGATGCTTTTTGTGTTTTTGAGCAACAACTCCCACAGTTAGTTTCAGTACAGCTGGGAAAGTCTGGGACCTACAAGTCTTAATGTCTTGACGCTTAATGTCATTGCATTTCCGTGCTTTGATCAGAAAGATAAATCATGAAACAAACAGTCAGCCTACACAAGCTTTACAGACGTCCTAGCTGTATTTCATTAGTCCAAAATTGAATTTGGAAAAGCATGGGGGGGCAGGGTCCAAATGGTTCTCTCTTTGGTTCCTGAACACTCATTCAAGATTTACAAGTGGAGCAGCTTTATCTTTCTTTTCCTGTAGATGGCAACATCTGCATGTCTACATCTGTAGGTCGAAACTGCTGCTGCTGTTCATTTTCCTTTCCTATAGGGGGCGCAGGTTGACAGTTGCAGAAAGTATCTGACAACAACTGAACAGCTCCACCTTGTGGAGAATCTTGACGCCGCTAAACAAGCCGTTTCAGTTAAGTTCTAAATTGAGATGTAACACAGAAATGATACAACGATATCTATCTTAAGGTATCTAACATTAGCCAACATTAATAGCCTTAATAACTTACTAGTCAGAGCAGAGGTAGTCAACTGAATTGAGCAAGAGTGTGTTTTATTGCTCATGAATTCAACTTTTAAGAGTGTGTTTTATTGCTCATGAATTCAACTTTTAAATTATTTCATGTAACTTCTTGTAAAAGTTGCATGGAGCATTAGCCTCGATCCAGGAGGAACTTTGTGGATTTCACAATGATGGGTGGAACAAGAACATCAGGGAGTAAACTGTTGACTATAGCGTTCTCCTTCGTGTATGACAGTGTGGTTCAACCTCCCAAAAACGGGGTGTACGACTTTAAAGCATCATCTGGTAAGAAAATCAACAGATCTAAGCTAGGCACAAGTTGCAACATGCAGAACCAAAAAAGTTCTTATTTTGTTTGGTTCCAGAAAAAAAAAGGAAAGAAATGCTCTTGGCCTGACATCTGTATGGACTAGAACATAGTGAACAGTGAAGTGGGATGCCTGCAACGTCTGCGTGCTGTCTTTCCACTTCCTGTTATTGTCCAGCATGTTTGAATGGCGTCTGGAGCCCACTGCACCTTCCCAGCAGATGGACTGCAAATATGGCCTCTGATTTATCTGGCCACTGATTAACTGTGAGAAAACAACACTCCACCAAATGTGTATGTGTATGTGTGTGGTGGGTGGCGGTGGTGGGGAGGACGCTAATATATTCATGAAAATGTATTCATAAAAAATGATAATTGTGATCGAAACCCCTCCGTGGCTCAGAGGATGAGTCAATAAAAAGCAGGCAAAATTGACAGGCGCCTGTTATATGGACAGCACTTGCAATAACAGATGGGGGGGCAGAGGGATGGACTGTGCACGGGCGCCTGATTGATCACACCAAAGTGGGTGAGTGTTAAAATGTTACGCAACAAGCTTTTATTTCCTTCCCTTGCACTACCTCATCATACATGATTATTGTACGGTGAGAGGAATATTTTGTTAAATCTATTTTCAGGATGCTACAGCTCAGATCTCAACACGTTCCATCGTTATTTGCTTGTCATCGTGTGCTACTAAGTCGTTTAGGGTTCATCTGAGGTGATTCCACTCACTTTAAGTGGCAACATCAACTCAAAATGCGAACGTTAGCATGCATAAACTGACACAGGTTCATTCTTTGGAGGTGAGTTTGCACTCTCTTTCCTCCACAAAGTTTTTATTTTACTCGTCAGACTTCAGCTCCCTTGTCGTGTGAGCGTTAAGCGGCGAGTTGGACAAGACTCAGACATAGATGAATGTCAGCCATTATCGCGGGCGGCCATTTGTGCTGGTATTTGACTCGCTAATGATCGTCTTCCAGGCAGGGTTCATCAGCTTCAATGCAGACACACACACATGCACACACACACACACACACACACACACACACACACACACTCAGACACTGATTCAAACTTGGGGCTAATTTGTCCCTCTAGTTTATCATTTCAGCATCGCAATCAGCATCAGCTCATCCACAAATGCACACCCTCCCAGTTTGCCTTTTAAAGCACTCAGTCAGTATACGGGTTTTATGAGTTGTGTGGAGGGAGTTTGGCAACAGGTTTTGCCGTGTTGGAGGAGGTATGCTATCAATCCTGGTGGACCGCTGGCCCAGTCGGACCCTCTGTTGGATCGTGCCAGCCCCATGTGTTGGCAGGCCAACCTGGACCCAGCACCTGCTTCTGTCACTGGACATGGCAGGGTGATGAGTGTTGAGGGGGGGGGATTTGTTTATTTGCAAGATTCAGGAATAAATCACAAACAACTCAAGCTGCATAGGGACAAAAGCAATACCACAAACTTTCAGTAGGCCAGACTATTGTTTTTCAGAGGCAAAGCTGCTGTGGAGCCAAAAATTATCTCATTGTTTGTGTTGAGCTTGAATGGGTGGAGACAAATTACCAAACGTTTTTCAGAGAACAACTGAAATATAAAGAAAAGATACTTTTTCCCTTTAAATCTTTAACATAGGATTCAGTGTCAGCACACCACCTAGCTAGCTTGCCTCCTGTAGTTGTTGGCTCGTATAGCTAGTTAGAACTTATCGAACTTAAGCGGCTGATAACCACAAAGTCTTTGGGTAGTTCAAATTCAAGCTGGCTCTTAATGAAGGCAACTACAAGAGTTACAACATAGTTTTGATTGGTAGAAACACCGCTTTCGATAGGAAATCGCTATGTTGCCATGTGTGACCACCAACATAAATGTAGAGGAGAGAGAGAGAGACAGACAGACTGAGTTGGCAGCACTGTCTGAGCCCTTCAGTAAGGTCAGCTCGCTCGCCCCGCTCCAAAATATCCCTGGGAGAGAGAGAGGGGAAGTACATTATACCTAATGATGCCTCGCCAAGAGTTGCTGAGTGTTGGGCATCGGGCGCGAGAGCAGGGGGAGATATATGGCCAGGACCCAGGGGGTGAGAGAGAGGGGGGGGCGGTGGGGGGGGGAGTTGGTGAACCCAACTGTGAAGACTCGCCTCCATGAAAGTCAGTCTGACTGGTCTGTCTGTTTGCAAAAACACCGGAGATTAACTGAAAATGGCGTTTGAGAGTGTTTGCATGAATGTTTCTGCATCAAAGCCACTCTTTCTCTCTGTTTTTGGCACCACATCCACCATAAACAGTTTTTTTTTGCATCCCTGAAAATGGGTCAATTAAAAAATGCCTATGTATGACTGTAAATGAATTTTTCAACACATTTCATGTGTTTTGAATTTAAAAACAAGTACTTTTTGATGGAGCTGGCTCAGGTGAGATCCTAAGTGGGTTTTGTCTCTTTCTCTTTCAGACAACCACACAGGGATTCAGTAGGGATTTGATTGAGACTTTTGATGCAGCAACCCAGGAGTCACAGTTCCGCAGGTAGGTCTAACCATTGATGCGCCAATGATGGACCCTTCAATTTGAATCTTGTGGTGGTGGGAAAACCTCTGAAACAACATTTTAGACCATCATGACAGACATAAGCATTTTCTGATCTGACGTCCCCTATCGGCAGGACAACACAGTTTGTCAGCACCTCCAAAAACGCTGTAAATTACTGATCTGACACGGCATTGGTTAAAGTTTGGCTGGTTTAGGCACAAAAACAACTTGGTTAGGGAAGGATTGCGGTCACGCAATCCTTAGACTGTCGGTAAGAAACGGGAAGCCAACATTGGTCTGCCATGTCAACGTTGGACTTGTGGGTCTATAACAATGTCATGCTATTTCCTCTTTTGCTCCCAGCAGACTGTAATTCCTACAGCCGCAAGAGGTGCTTTGTCAGCTCAACGTAAACATGTCGTTTTTAGGGCATTTGCTGAATTGAGGTACACACTCGTACACACACATATCCACAGCTGACTAAGAGAAGCTCAGCAGAGCTCCAACTCAATTGAGATACATGAACAAATATGAATATTTAATATTTAAGTGTAGATATTAATTATTCATAAAACTGGCACTTTGCAAATGGATTAAATTAATTATGTTGATAGAATTAGACCAGATTCGGAGGTTAATATAATAATGTTTGTATTATATTTGCTGTAATGGATTCAGAGCCATCTCCTATTAATTGGATTGATGACAGTTCACCGCCGCCAGGGTCATTTGTGCGTCATCAAGGCTTTACATTAGTCAAGTTGGATGAAGTGTGTGCACGACTTTTACAAGAGGAGATGTCTCCTTCTACTCTAGTCCAAAACTTGAAGCCGCGAACAAAAGAAGGACACATAATAGAGGCTCAAAAGCATACAGTGCTTTAGTACACTGTAAAGCATAGTACAAATTCTCCTTCATTGGCCCTTTTGTTAATACCATAGGTTAGGTTAAGACCATTCTTTAACAGTAAAACTAATTTAGCTTTATAACCTAGTACTCTAATGTATCTCAAAAACCTGTACAATTCCTTGCAACTTTTGATAACAGTAAAGATGCATGGATCAACCAAACCAGCAAATGTAAGTATTGTTATTATGTTGGTTCTGGCTTCATGAAGAAAAGCAACCACGATTGAAGTGCGGCAGCGAATCAGCAAGCCAACAGGAATATGGACGTCTGTCATAGAATCTCTTGCAACATATGTCAACAGACAGCTGTCATTACTAGTATAAGCTGACACGTGTTTTCATTTTTCTTGTTTTGTAATCTTGCATTGTGCTCCTTTTACCTCATTCAAAGAGAGAACCAAAACACAAAAGTGCAGTATTAGCTCAACAGTGTGATCTATGCTTGACTGCTGATGCAACTCTGTTGGCTTTAGAACTGTAGCATCCTGGGTGGTCCTCCCACAAATTTTACATAATTGGGACTCAGCAGCAAGAGACTGTTGGCTGAAGGGACTGTGAGTAAAAGTTGCCCGTTCACTACGGTTGTTTTCCCAGTTATGGCTTTTCAGTGTGTTTGTAGCAGTGTTAAACCAGCATTTTATCAGAGTGGACTCAACTTTGGAGTTGATCGTATCTCCAGATTCATTTGAATTTTAATTACCAATTGAGAACAACAACCTTTGCTGCATTTTCTTTTTTCTTGGCCAAAGAGCTGTACAGTGACAAAAAATAGAAATAACAATAACACAGAAATAACAACATAAAAGAACTTTAAAACAGGGTAAAAAATACAATAAATCACAGTCGCAATAAAAGTCAACATCTCTAGACTGTGTTAAAAGCCAAAGAGAAAAAATGTGTTTTAAGAAGTGATTTAAAAACAGAAAGTGAGTCCGCCTGCTTGATGTGCAGCGGCAGTTCATTCCACAGTTTAGGGCCGGCAACTGAAAGAGCACGGTCACCTCTTAGCTTTCTCTTTGTCTTGGGGACAGTGAGCAAGCACTGATCTGTCGACCTGAGACAGCGAGACGGGACATAAGGGTGGGGCAGCTCGGACAAATACCGCGGAGCACGACTTGTTAAACTCTTAAAAACAAACAAAAGAATTTAAAAATCAATACGAAAACGCACTGGGAGCCAGTGAAGAGAGGCCAAGATAGGGGTGATGCGGTGCCATATCCACAATTTCTGTTGCTCCCTCCTCCTGTCAAGGTCACTGGTAGTTGACCTTTGATCTTTCAGGAGATGATAGGCGAGCAGAGATGTTTGTTTTTATGTACGTATTTACATATTTAGCACATTTCTTTCTCAATTTGGCCTTGGAATCTACTGTATATAAACCCTTATTTTTCATATTATTCCAACTCTTTTGAGGTTGTGAAACTTTCCCTTTTGTACATTCTTTACTTTGCTTTTGTTCACTGCACTCAGAGGGCTGTGAACTCAGTTTGTATGATTAAAGTATGGTTGGGCGGTAATGTTGGTTTTGTGATAAAATGCGGTATTAGCTATTTGTTGAATATCGGTCAGTCATTGCCTCTGGCCTCTAAAATAATGGAG
The DNA here is from genome assembly GCA_011952105.1 of Coreoperca whiteheadi. Classification (NCBI taxonomy): domain Eukaryota; kingdom Metazoa; phylum Chordata; class Actinopteri; order Centrarchiformes; family Sinipercidae; genus Coreoperca; species Coreoperca whiteheadi. The sequence continues at coordinate 3,511,200 of CM022476.1, read as the reverse complement.
GTTGTACTCTGACAACGAGCTACGTGAAAACCTTTAAAAACCAGAAATGTATCCCAGTATTGGTGTTTTGAGGTTTCCCCATCCTCGCAAGAATATAAATCTACAGGAAACTGCACATTTTGTTTTAATATTTGCCACAAAACTGGGCAAATTTGAGAATGTTGAATATCATAAGAAAGTACCAGCGATCAGCCGCTTCAATCCAAAGACATCAGCCCTTAAAAACCCCATAAGTCAAACTCTAGTTTCGAGTGGTCCTGTCCCTCCTTCCAGCCCTGCGCCAACACACTTCCTCGCCTTTAAAATCATATTACATTTGCTGAGGCTTGCGTATAAATTTTCCCTGCGTCTCATCAGGGCCCCCGCTCAGTATGGCCTCTCCTGACTGATATTGGCTCATCATACTTAATCTAGGGTGAAATTTCCTAGTCTGTGCTAAATGACTTGCAGCCTTCACGAGAGAGGAGATATTTATTTTTCTCAGGGCTAATGACCTGTCCCCCGGACCCACCCACTGATGGTTATTTACTAGGGCCCAGATGCTTGGGCTCAAAATGAGTGGTAATGTCAGCGGGCGCCATCCTTCATCGGGCCGCCCCTGATTGAATCCGAGTGATCCCATTGACATTGACTCTGTGACTTTTAAGGCCATTACCTTCCACCGCCCACGATGATCACCTCATCATCGCTTCTGAGCTGACAGCTGATTAGCAACAAATTACTGACAGGAGAAGGCTCTGACACCGGGTGCAAGAGGTTGGTGTGTGTGTGTGTATGTGTGTGTGTTTGTGCAGAGGGAGGTGGGGGGGGACAAGGAGTCAGGGGCCTCCTCCTCCTCCTTCTCACACACACTCACACAGTCAGACACCCCACATACACTCAAAGTAATAGTCGTGTCTATGATGCAGCGGTGCCCTCGTCACTAAGCTCATGGTAATGTAATAAGTGTGGGGGGAAAAATGCCAGGGCTCATATGGTTAGCCTTCCTGCAACGAGTGCACAAGCAGCTGCTCCTCATTGGTGGAGAGGGAGCACACTTGATTTCTGTGGCTTTCTGTTTGGGGCTGATGTGGTTGATCCATAAAGACACAATGTAGAAAGGGAAGGTTCAGCACTACGGTGTCAAAGGTAGACTGGTGAGCGCCTCTGAGTTCTACAACAGTACAAAAATTCCAAAAGCTGTCTTTAGGTAGAATTAGGGTTTTATAACTCGTTGTGATTGTGTTCCTCAAGGAACCTTGCAGGGTTCCCTACATTTAAAGGTAACAGATCACCTATTTTCTCAAAGCTCTTTTACTTTTTAAGGTGTAGCAAGCACGTTTGTTACATTATAAAAGATCTAACTGCTTTATCTACAAAAAAAGAGTTAACATGGATCATGACAAGGGGAACATACATTTATAAATTATGTTAGTAATGTGATTTAATGAGTACTCGTGCAAAAATCACAAATGTACGGGCGGTTTATTTACAGGTTCACGTTTACAAAGTTGCATATTTGTCTTATAATTATAAAATGTATGATTTTATTTTATGTCTGTCTGCTCAGCTCTGCATGTGAAAAGCGAAAAGCAAAAACAGCAAACTCCCATTAGCAAAGCAAATGCTATTAATATAGCACCTTACAAAACAGTAGTTACAACGTGCTTTACAGAAGGGACAAAAGAAAAGAGGAAATGAAAGAGATGGACAAGAAATATATAAAATCAAAGACACACAAAGTGCAAACCACAAAATACTATAAAAATATCAAGAAAATCTAACACCAAAGATCCTCATGTGTAGATTTGGTGGAAGTCCCCTTTAAAAGTAATGATCGACTGTGGTAAATGTCGACCAAGTGGGACCACAAAACATAAGCTGTTTTTCCACCAAAGGTACCAGGAACGTTTGTCTCCAGGAACTACTTTTCAAGGAATTAAAAGCGTCCTTCAGCCCCTTGTTGTGTGCATTACCACCACAGTCTAAAGACCCAGGAAAGTTAGGTCACACAGCTGCATAACTCTACTGTTTTACTTTCCTACTGTGAACTTAAAGCAAGACTATGTAACTTTTGCAGAACAGCAGATACTATGGCACACTGAATTTCCCTTAATTTCTTAAGGTTCTCTTGATCCAGTTGCTTTAGTCATCAAAGTCACCAAACTTTCTTAGTAATGGCAGGTATACTGCAATATCAGTGTGCAGTTACCTAACATTCACTGACATTAGCAACCATAAGACACTAATCATACCAGAACAAGTCAGGCTGTAGCAGCAAAACCCCTGAGTGTCTTTTACAAAGTCAACTTTTCATTGCTTTAGTATTTACTGTATTATTGCTACACATCTTTTAAAACTGTCTTGATTCTACTTCCTTACAACAGGTCTCCAATCCAAAAAACTGTCTTGACCTTAATACAACTTTGTGCTTCATTAAAGACAATTATTCTTTTTTTTAAGTAAAGTTTGCGTTAACTAGCAACCTGTCGTTCATGGACTGCTGTTTCATCTTTCAGCAGCAATATTCTGACTTAATGCCTTCAAGGATCCTCCAAAAAGCCTCCAGTCCATCACAGACGTCCACTTCTTCCTGAGGCACAAACAAACCTCCCTCGCCTCCTGGAGGAGCATCTGTCTGGGACTCCAGCCCTCAAGGACCAGACAAGATGGCGGGAGATGAGCAGGGAGATGCTCCATTTGGTGCCAACACAGGATCCATTTTTAATGCTTGGGGGCAATTTAAAGCCCCCTTTTAATTACGTATAGGTCCCAGCATACCATGGGTCATGGATGGAGGGAAGAGGAAGTGTTTGAGGGTTTACTGGCCTCGTAGGTGCTTTGGTTCTGGTCTGGGGACCTCAGTGAGATGCTGGAGTTGACGGCTGACCTCGGTACTGTGAGTTCTTTATGAAGTTAAAAGTCCCAGAAGTGGCGGAGTGGAGGATAAAATGGTCTCCACTTGTGTCTCTGAGGGACGGATACAGGCCTGAACTGGCTGGAAAAGCACTTTACTGCAATTACAGAGGCAGAACATCTCACATACGTCCCACCGGGGGATCACCATGACGGTTCAGGACTCTAGACCCTAACACAGGTGGAGTTTTATCTCTCAGGTGCTCACCTGAAGGGATCAGGGTGCGGCGAAGTGACACATGGAGCTGCGGACCTGCTGAAGGTTTCCAACTAACAGCTCACAGGAAACAAAGGCAGCGATGATTTAAAACTTAGAAGAACCAGAAACACACTTCCCTCGCTCAGATTCTACTGCTCATGTGCCCTTGAGCATGGCGGTTCAAACCTAGGTCAAACCTCATGACTAGTAAACTGATCTTCATGTCGACATTTGATCAAATCTTTTTCCTTCTTTAGTTATCCAAAGCAACTTACACACCGAAGGCACAGCTTCGGGAGCAATTTTTGGGGTTTAGTATCTTGCCCAAGGATACTTTGTCACATGGCTGGGGGAAGCCGGGATCGAACCGCCAACCTTCCGATTGGCGGACGAGCGCTCTGCCACCAAGCCACAGCCGCACTGGTTATTTTTAAAAAGTTAAAACCATCAATTCAGTTTTTGATTGGTTTAATTGCTGAGCTCTGTGGACATGGAACCAGTGCAACGATCCCACAGGTTGTTAAAAGTGTGTGGTAGTTAATGCTTTTGCTGTTGCCAGAAGACCTTTGAGTGCAGTGTCTGTTCAGCAGCATTGTGCTTGGTGCCATACATCATCCTCTGTATTACACTGGCTCTCTGTTTGTCTGCTCCCTCCCCTCAGCCTGCTATAGCCGAACTCTGGCCGCCGTGATGCATCATGGCCACTGTTTCATCAGCGGGGGGGGGGGGGGGGGTCGCGAGCCCCGGGGCCGGGGCCCAAACCCGGGCTGTGGCCTCGGAGCCGCCCCTTCTCCACACCAAGATGGGTATAAGCA
>CM022476.1:3485643-3496121 GCA_011952105.1 Coreoperca whiteheadi | reverse complement strand
TGTCTTTCCCCCCCCCCCCCCCCCCCCCCCCCCGCTCTGCAGGAAGAGCAAGGAGCTGTCCCCGGCACTTTGTGTCAAGGCCTGAAGCACGGTTAGCCAGAGACATCCAGACGTCCTCGACGTGTAGAGAAGTGAATGGGAGAGGAAGAGAAACTCTGTGTGACACGGAAGAGGAGGAGGGCGGGGAGGAAAAGGCGAGGCCGCATCAGACGACTGCCGAGCTGCATCCAAGTGTCAGTGTCCCAAAATAGTGGCGAGCAACGACCACACTGAAGACACCAAACAAACAACAGCTCTCAGATCAAGTAAACATCGGCTAACACACAAGACACGACAAACTGTGAAGCCTCCCTCTGTCTTCCGGTCTCGTTAATCAGCGCCGCGGAGAAAGCAATCGGAGGGGACACCCGTCCTATTAGAGGAGGCTGCAGCCGTCTCTCCCCTCCTCTGACCGGGGTCCTCGCAAACACTTTGCCTTCGAAAAAACGTTGACAAGCTCCCTCTGTGAGGTGCTGTGTGGACACAGAGGACAGAGTCTCGTCTCCAGCAGATGTCTTGTGGCGCCGACTATAAATAAAGCCAATGAGACCAGCCGGCCGCTGACGAGCACAAGACGCCGCGAGGCCGTGTGAGCTTTGCAAAGGGCCTGTCTAGTCTTGGCACGGCAGGCGGGCTAACATTTGGCGGGCCCTGCGTCAAAGCCTGTGATGCCTGTGAGCTTTGTGTTCGGGGTTTGAGAGGAAAATAAAGATTCTAGCCCCTAGATTTGAGGTTAGCCTTTCCATGCAGGGGCAAGAGGGAGGGGAAATGGTAGAAGCTGAGGTGCACAAAAGAAGCTTGGTAGAGAGGCGCCTGAGGAAACAAAAACATGGAAGCAGTGGAAAACATGTCATGCATTGTTAATTTCTCCTCTGTGCAGTAACATATAGTCAATTTAGCATGCGTTTAACATCAGCGAGAAGAAGTATAACATCTAATGTATTTACCATAATGTAATGTGCCATTAAATGCGATGCAACAGTCAGAGAGGACCGCACCAGTGTAGCCTTGTGTTTCATTGATGACCCTGACAATCCCAAAGGACTTTGGTAGCCCCGGGGCCTGTCTGTCTCTATTTAAACCAGTCTAACAGCGGCTTGTTTGGAAAGGAGAGACTTTCACTTGCCAAGACAGTGGAGGCACCCTCAATTAAGATGTAATGCAGTGCCATTTCATTGCACATTTCATTGTAGGACAGATCCACAGTTAGCGCTTTATAAAGGAAAATATCCCAAGTCGGCCATAACATGGAACACTTACAGTATCGCTGCGATAATCATCACAAATGAGATATTTCGACACTGATAAAATGGCCGATTCACAAATCACGTCCTGCTTTTATAAGAAACATTCAGAGAATAAGTAGGAGCACTTTAATTTCATGTTCCATTACACGCCGCCTAAACGCACAATTACATCGCGGCACATTTCTCTACGTTAAGTCTGACAGAAAAATGGAGGACAGAAATCAAAGACAAAGATTCAGTGGGAAAAAAAGGGAGGGGGGGGGGGGGGGGGCGACAGATTGTCGCAGTGAATCAGTGAGGAGTCAGGAAGAAGGTGGTGGTGCGGGAGAAGGGGAGTCGTCCTTATGAAACACCTCCATCAGAGTCCAAAGGCTTCAGTGCATGTGAGAGGTGTGTCCTTTATCATGAATGTAGGGTCTGAGCTTCAATCCTTTTTGGATGAGTAGCTGCAGTGACGGCTGCAATCCACTGCGCTATCCTAAAGGAAACACCCGTAAACCCATGAAGCGCTCACGTCAACCACCTCTGACCTTTGTAAAAACGACGGGGCTAGAGGGGGTATTGATTGTATGTGATTTTGGTGGAGTTGGATGTTCGTACAGTAGGTGTATTGTAGTCAAAGCTGCACAGAATAATCACAATCACAAATTATCTGGTAGGGCGACCCACACCGCTGACTGTCGAAGCCAATTTGAAAGCACTGTAAGCTGCACTTCCTTTAATGGCCACTAGATGCAGCCTCCAAGAGAACTTAGGCTGCAGTGAATTCAATGGAAAACCCTCCAACTTCTCTCTTTATAGGAACAGGTCAACATTTTGGGAAATAACACGTTATTCTCTTTCTTGCCGCGTGTTAGATGAGAGAATCTATATATTTAGCGTGGAAAATTTGCACGGAGCCAGGCTAGCTGTTTCTCCCTGCTTCCAGTCTAAGCTAGGCTAATTGCGTCCTCGCTGTAGCTCCGTACTTAACACAATTATATGAGGGTGGTATCAGAAAGGGAGTCTTCCAAAATGTCGAACAATTCCTTTAAATACAGAGTCAATACATTCTTTTCATGAAGGCATTAAGGTCTTAATATTTAAAGAACAGTTGAGTCTCAGTTTCATAGTTGTGGCCATCATTCCTATAACAAAATAATAATATTGTAATCACTAAATATATTGATGAGATCTGGGAGCAAGATGACACTGCAAAAAAAGGTTTTCCACAACATTTTCAGCAAGCACTCAGGTTATCAACACTTATTCTGAAGAGAAACAAAACTGTAGATTTATTTATTTGTTCACAAAATGTCTGTTGCAAACATCCCTTTAAGCCTGTAAACAGTTTAGAGACCGATGTCCTGGTTGACCGTAGTTACTGTAGTTGTGCATGTGCATTGAGGGATTATTAGCAACATTTTGGGCGTGCTCATTTTTTGTATTATTTTCAAAAATCGGACTCAGCTGTTGGTTTGTTTACAAAACTGTCCCTTCGTGGTAACTGGAATTATCCTTTAACATCACTTTTTTTTTTTGTCCTGGTGGGGATTTTGAGAATCGCAGTCTCACTTAGAGGATATCAAGATTGTTTTAAGGAGTATTTGCTTGATTGACAGGGGTCTCAGCCTATCAACAGTAAGGCAATCTTGGTGGTTGCTGCTTCCTTGTTCCATTGATTTTATGGCTTCTTGTTACCTGAAAGAGACGGCAGCAAGAAGAAACCCGAATTCCATGTCTTAAAACATCTACTGTATTTACAATCTTTTTCATTTTTGCCCGTTCCTTTATTGCCAGAGGCAAAAACAACTGAAGTCAGTGTGTACCATGTGGGAAAACGGGTATGTGTTTTATAACTTATTAGAAATTCGGAGAAAAGAAAGTACAAGGAAAATACATACAGTACATTTTCCGCTATGTGTTGCCTGTTTTAGCTTCTTTCTTATCAAAATCATTTGTAGCAAATCACTGCCAACTTTAAGCCTACAAAATCAATTAATAACTGAGCTGCGACTGTAGCAGCAGGAGATTCTTGTTGTTTGCCCTTGCATGCACGAGTTACTATCTTAACTTGGCAGCTGACACTTTGCCAGAGTGGATGTGCTGAGAGGTGTATTAGAAGTGATAATGACTAACACTCTTCCGGTTGAGAATGAGGCAATTAAAGTGGGGTGTAAAGAGCAGAGGGAGGACTGAGTGTGACTTCCCTCCTGAGGGATTCCTCCAACATCTCTTAACACCTGAGAGGTCTGTGGAGATCGCTCGCTCTGATGAGGATTCCTGATGACAGTTTGCGACAGGAGGATGTAACACAGGCGCACAGTGCAGCGGGATGACAGCCAGGAGACTGGGAGCTGCACTGAACAGCCTACATTTAACATGGGCCGCACCTGAATATTCCAGTTTACTCTTAGGTTTTATATTTTATACAGGATCGAATAGAAGCTTTCACAGGCCGAGTAGCGCTTCTTGTGATGAGTAAATTTAATTTAATGTGTAAAATTGGTGGCGTGCCCCTTACATTAACACATAAATCCCATTAAGCATAAATTAAATTCAGTAATAAATATATATATGACAAATAAACATTTTGAAGGGATTCTTATGTCCTGATTCAGCCACTCAAACCTTTTCAGACTACAGACAGAAATCATTATGAGTAATTAGAATTTTAAGGAATTAAAAAGCAGAAACAGAAAAAGACCTACTAGGACATTCAAATTATTATTGTTTAGAGTGCCGCTGTTGCTTGCCTGACATGTGGATGCAGGGAAATCGTGTACAGCTATGGAAACTTACAGCAAATTATTATTATTAACTGGCTATTAATAATTTACAAAGAACACCAACCAGTGTGGACATTGAGATGCAGAAAAGACACCGTAGGGAAATGTTTCAGTCCATAAGGTTTACATTGTTGCTTTCATGCTTTCATATGACAATATTAGGGTTTTTGTTTTGTTTTTTTGTTTTTTTCATGCAAAACACACCATTTGAATATTTCTTTCTAAGTGTGATAATAGCTTCTTTTTCGCCAATTAAGACAGATTTCAAAGGAAAACTTGAAATTCTTGACGTGAATATTTTTCTTTTTGCCCTAAAATGCGAAATGTAAAGGTGTGTGGCAATGTAATATTACTACCCAAATATTGTTTCTTTTTGTTTGCTGTATTTCTTAGTGTGTAGCTTTTTGTACATTTTGTGAGAGAAAAAGTAGAGTCTGAAAGTTCATTCTTAATCTTGGAAACTGTAGCCTAGTTCGATGAGAAAAAAAAATCTTAATTCCTTACGAACCTTTTCCAGCGCTTTCAACCGCATCTTACGGTCTTCATCAACGGAGTTTGCGCTCTTTTGTGCGGTCTATGGTTGAGAGGAGTATGGCTACTTTTACTCAGGCAGTCCTTGGGCACAGTGGAGGGGTCCTTTATTGATGACGTCTCTGGTGATTTGGAAGATGTTGTAGCCGAAACTTGATCAACGTTGCGTTGTTCTTTTTTTTTAATTTAATGGTAACATATGTGTGCAAATGCGGAACACGTATTACAAGCCCCAAAATGGTACAAACTGCACATATGCCAAATTGAAAGGTGAGTTTGTTCTTAAGTTTTTGACTCTAATTAAAGCGCCGTGCTAGCTAGCCTGTAATAGCCTGTTCAGGCAGACTCAAGATGGAATTAGCAACTAGGTGCCAAACCGCTTTGACAAATCGCTTAGTTTAAGATTAACTTGGTTAAAGACAGTATAATTGACCTAGTAAGACTTAACTTAATGAATGGGTTTTAGTTCGGTTGGTTCTTTGGGCATAGTCGGTTTATAATAATTGACATAGCAAGCCCGTTATGTCAACAAAATCTCAATTTTCATAATCGGTGATACAATGCTCGCCATCGCCAGCTCGGGTACTGGAACGTTAGCTTACTGATAGATAAAGACTAGGAGTAGAATCGGCCAAAGACATTTAAACTTTATTGATAAGTGTTGCTTGGAACATCAGGTGCTTAGTGGGTTAAAGTCTGGGGGCGTGAACGTTTGCTAGCACGTAAGACCCGAAAATTGCCATATTACCTAAAGGAGTTTGGTATTAGTTTTTCTCCATACGATTAGAGCAGAGCGGATAAGCTGGAAACAGTTAATGTAGGTGACATGAGATGACTTGCACGACAAAGTCAGTGGCTGAACCTTTTAAGCAGCCAAGTACAGTTAGCTAACCGATATGAGCTCCTCCAGTTTCTTCCACACAGATAATATGGTTAGTTTTTGCTATGTTCTTCATTTGTTGAATTCAGGATATCACTAAGATACAGTTTCAGTAAGTTGGTCACTCGTATTCCTCACCCACCTGACACTGTGGCTGGTAGATAAGACAAACTTACAAGCCGCAGCCAAAATGTATCTGATCTGGATTTTGTTCTCAGCTTCAGGTCCGGCTAAAGAAGACCCCTCCAGCCCAGCCATGCCTCAGAAACTCCAGAAGAACGCCCAGACTTCGCCCTACATTGAGCTGGGAGGTTATCAGTATTGGCCCATGCTGGTGCCCCGAGGAATTAGACTGTACACCTACGAACAGATCCCAGTGTTTCTGAGGGAGAACCCCTACATCACAGATGGATACAGAGCCTACCTGCCGTCCAGGCTGTGCATCAAAAGGTGAGATGCGGAGAACAGAACAGGCGATCAGCAGGGTTTCAATACACAAGACAAGAGATATTATGTTCAGAATTAAATGCTGTCCGAGGGCTGACCGTGTTTGTCATTATCAGTATTATCTATGGTTACTTCATTATTCCTCTTGTAATACTTCAAAAATCCCCCAAAGGAGAAATTGTGTTTTCTCTTGACCACTGTTTGATGCAGCTGTAGAGGTTGGCTCAGGGATTCTTTAATTAGCAGTCTGTCGCATAATTCATGCTCCGTACTTCATTGCATTTTTTAAAATATAAACCAGCGTTTTCGTCTTGTTAAACTCCAAAACACCGTTGTAGTAAGAGGTGGATGATTTGCTCACGACAGCGAAAGGAAAACAAATGCTTTAGTTTCCTCTTTTCTTTTTTCCCTTCTTTACGAATGCTTCCTTAATATAGGTTGATAGCCACAAATCCCCTAGCTGATCGGGGTTTCCCGTTTGCTTATTTAGTGATAATGTTTAACCTCTGGCGAAGCCAATGGTTTGGATTCATTTTTGATTTGGAGAAGCAACAAGCTGGCTCTCAAAGATTTGATTCTGTAAAGCGACAGGAGTCTTTTGCATGAAGATGTTTGAATTTAAGAACTCTGGGCTGCGTGGTTGAGCTCAGCGATCTCAGTCTGTAATAAAAGGGAGGAAGAATCCGATATTTGCTTTTATCTCAGCGATCGTTTTAAAGTTTGTGAATCCTCTGTGCAGCCTCTTCATTCTGTCCAATGAGACGGTGAATATCTGGAGCCATCTGTTGGGCTTCCTGCTCTTCTTCTTTGTCGGGGTGTACAACATGGCCTCAGTGCTTCCGGCTGTCGGCGCCTCTAGAGAGGACTACGTCATCTACTCCATCGAAGTCTTCTGCTTCCAGGTACAGGGCTGTGTTTTCCAGCTTACTTCAGCCATGGCAGTTGGTAGAAACGTCTGGTTAGATGAGTGTTTGGTGGGTTATCAAACCAATTAGTTGGCTGGTATTACAGTAAGGCTGTGCTGTGGTTAAGATTACAGCTGGAATCGATATTGTGCTCATATAGTTTTAATACATCCCTCTTTATGGTGGACTATTATAAAACACAAAACCCAACACAGTAATAGTGCCTCGCCTTAGTCAGCTATTCTCAAATGTTGATCATCTTGTTGGGTCAGATCTGTGCACATAACGCTGCCAATAAAGTCTGCTAAATATTGAGACAAGAAAATGGGAGTGACTGAGCCTGTCGTGTCACATGTAGATTAGTGGATTGTCCAAATAAACAGCAGGATTCAACCCAAGTGTCATCTTTCAATATCATTAAAACACCATTTTGGTATATACACCATACATATAAATACCTCTCACCTTGGAAATTGTTTTTCACAGATTAAGTTTACAGTTTTGTTTACAATCGCTGGGACACATTTTTCAAAACTCTTCACACAGTTCTCCATCTAATTTTACACTCAAAATGTACTAAATGTACTAAAAGTACCAAAACACTTAATTCATGTCTCAAATATAACTCTTTCTTCCATATCACTAGCAAAGGTCCACAGTTTAGCCCACATAGACTTCTGTTGTGATCACTGTGTGAAGAGTTTTGAAAAAGTGACCTAAGTATTGAGAAATGTGTCCTAGGGATTGTAAAAAAAAAAAAAAGTATTAATATCTGTCTAATGACAAAGCATGAACCAAATTCTAACAAGTTGTTGTTTAATTAATTAAAACAATGAATAAGAATGAATTGAAAAATATACGTCAGAGCTCTTTCTGTCATCCTTTCGTTTAGCCAAGTTTTCCTCGGCAGGGCTTGTTTTACGTTAAGTGAAGCGTTCCAGGCTCAATAACAACAAGGTTTCTCCTTGTGCTGAGCAATGTGGTGATTTCAAATTAGCCAGATATCTTGGAATCTGAATATGTGGCAACTGCACGGCGTTACCTTAATCTGAGCGGCTACAGAAGGACATCAGACCTTATCTAAAATATTGGCAGTTATTCTCAATAAATGGAAAAAGAATCAGTCCAGCAGTTGGCTGGACGAGGCTTGACAACCAGAGTCTTCAAGTCCAATTAAAAATCACATGAGTCTATGGGAAAAAAAAAAAAGGCTGAATTTTGAGATGAAAATGGTTAGGACACCTCATGTTAAATCATAAATATTTTTCTACTTGTTATCTTGTTGTGCTTATCACATCCTTTGCTGTTGTAAAACCCAGCTCTCCCCTTGTCTTCTCCTCTGGATCTCACCATCCTCAGCTGTGTATGCTGTGTTCGGTGGGCTATCACCTGTTCTGTTGCCACCGCTCGGAGAAGACCAGCCGCCGCTGGATGGCGCTGGACTATGCGGGGGTTTCCATCGGCATCTTGGGCTGCTACGTCCCCGGAGTCTTCTACACCTTCTACTGCAATAATGTAAGTTCACCTTCAGCCTGCACTTCACTGCCCTGATTTGTCTCCAACCTGTGCATGGCGATTGGTTTTTGGTTTCTTTATGTCTCGCAGCGTACGCCGTAAATCAGAAAATTCACCAGCTACCCCCCCATCAGATCAGATAGACTTGATTGATCCCACGCAAGGTAATTGAGGTGTCACAGCAGCGGAAAAACAAGAATAGAGGAAAAGCATAGATAACTCAGTTTAAAGGATTGGGGATAATATATACAATAGGAGCACCTACTGTACACAAATGAAGCATGAAAAAATTTAAATAAAAGGTACTAAAAACTATATACACCTGATGTAAATGGTAACTACAAAGGGATTTAAGACGACTAAAATAATAAAAATAAAATTAGGAGAGATGGAAGTTGAAATAATACAGAGATTGCACTTGAAGGAATCTAATGAGAAAGGAGATAATGTGTCTCGTCGTGTCTGCAGACGGCAGATACGATCAGCAGTCGCTTAAAGATCAATGCTATTGATTGAATAAAATTTTAGTTTAGCTTATCATCTGACTTGACTGTCATCCTGAGTTTGACTTTACAGGAGTTATTGTGCTTCTGTCTGCCAAAACATTTGCAAAACGGATTCAGTTTAGTTGGTGAGGGCTTCACCAGAAAAAGGCTTCAAAGTCATAAGCAAGGTCAGAGTTAAACATCCCAGACACATTAGTCCATCTGTCATCTGAACCCTTATATCTCTTCATATGGCACCCCACAGTCTCCCTCTGGAACGGCATCCAGAGCGTCAGTTTGAAATCCTTACTACAAATGCGAAATGGGAAGTGCTACCCTCCGATCCTCTGTGACTCACTTATGCTCCGGCTCAGTTTATTTGCAAACGGCTTATTCTCCTTGTGGAGTGTAGTTCCCAAACAAACTGCTCCGCTGTTTCCTAGCGTGTTTCCACATATGTACTCACGACTATTTTTCTTTTTATCTGCTTCTCCCCAGAGTTCATATTTCTTTTGACATTTTTCGATAATACTTTGGTACCAAAACAACACTGTTGATGCCTTTAATTATTTAGACATGAAAGTGTCTGTAAAACCCTTTTCCCATAATGAAGCCAAAGTTCTCAAATGTAAAATTTGGTCCAAACACAACAGAATTATTCCTGAGAAGAAAAATCGTCATCACATGGTCCACTCACTAAGCTTGATCATCAGCCTGAAAGGGGCTTCGCCTTAACCAATCAGTACTGGCTGATGCATCCGGGCGTGTCTTGATGGTAGCCTTGGATTCGCGAAACTCTTCCGAGATCTGTACGTGTTGCTTCTTCATTGTGCACGTTCCTCAACCCAACCAAGTAGTTTCATTGCCTAAACCTAAATCCGCTAATCCAGGGTTACCATCTCGACAGGACCGACGCGTCCACCCCGCTGGAAGCTGTGGTAAATTTTAAGTTATTCTAGTTCAGTCAACTTACGACAGCCTTTTGTAGCTGCTTCAGTCTCATCTATGCTTCTCACCGCGCGTATCGGCGCTTTAACAACCACCATCCTCCCTGGAGACTTTCTAGCTCACCATCCTCGGCCTGAGAAGCGGTAATTGAATAAAGCTGAAGTGGAGCCCACAGTCTGGCTCTGCTGATTGACTCATTGTTCCTGGTGAATAAGCAACACGACACCTTTGCTGCGCTCGCCGTTTGGAAACCAGCCTCTGATGACACAAGCCTGTTCAGTTCCTTATTCCAGCCGCCCACCACCATGTTATATTTTTTTCTTTCCTGGTTACGCTTCTCTCCTTTTTCGTTTTTATTTAATTTATTTTTATTTTTTTGCTCCTTAAGTATTTGGCTGTGCTCCTTACTGTTCGCTTTCCCCCGCATATTGGAAGCGCCGGGTTATTTTGCCCCCCGAACGCAGCAGAAATCTGCTCCAGCCCAAACCAGATGGCTGCGTTCACGGAGCGGTCCGTCACTCCTGTTCCCCACCATATGACGTTCGCAAGTCTGTGAGCTGTCTCAGCGAAGAACAACAAACCAAACCCAAAATGACATTTAATTTTCCCTTTAAGATCATTTTACTTCCTTACTGAACGAAGCCTAAAGGCAGTTTATCTAACTTTCAAAGAACAAGCTGTCGTTATTATAGACATGATCATAAAATAGAACT
>CM022476.1:3452325-3485618 GCA_011952105.1 Coreoperca whiteheadi | reverse complement strand
CACCCCCCACCCCCCGTCCTTGCCAAGACTAGGGCTCCGCTTCTGTGTGGCTCCACTCCTGTGGCATCCAAGTCCCTAAAGAAAAACTGTTTTTTATATTTAGCCATTCAAACTCCTGTCTCGTCGAGTGTTTTATAAATGCAGATTTGGAGGAGAGAACATGGTGTCTGTTAGGAGAAGAGCTTTTAAAAAAACACCAAAAGAAATTGGCTGGAGCCGAGCGGGGCCTTGTTCCTGGTGCAAATTTATTCACTGTGAAATTCAGCAGGACTCGTTACATGAGGACGTGTGACTGGACGGAGGCCTACATCCACACAAATGGACAGAAGGGACTGAGGCGAGGCTGTCCAGACTGCACAGTTACTTATAGAAGTTTAAGTAACAACTCAGTGTAGGTTTGGTTTATGATCATAAGTATAAATAAAAACAGTTGGAGACCTTTTTTAGCACATGCATAGATCGCCACTGTTTTATGGAGGAAGATTTTTTAGATCATCATTTGCCTTTGCAGCTCAGATAAACCCAAACATGAAATGGCAGAGATCAGGCAAGCTGAGTTGATAATTATCACAGAAAGCAGTTTATGGCCTCAAAAAACAATTCATTTTCACTCTTGATTAATTAAAAATCAGAAAATAGTACAAAATGCTCATCGCAAGTTCCCACAGTCCAAGGGGAAGTCTTTAGATTGGGGGGGGGCTGGAACAAGCCAATTGATGAATCTACTAATTGTGTGAGCCCTAAAAAAGAAGCTGATATCAAGATTTAGTGCAGACGACAAAAGTCCAAAAATAACAATCTGTTTTTGATTTCGAAATGCGCATGGGGACCTTGAAAAGTAAAAAAAAAACCATCATGACTTTTGTAAATCCCAAGGCTATATGCTGTCTTAAATACAGCTAACGGCAGATTTCTATTAATGTGAGTCTGTGCTGCATGTTCACTCACCAAGTTAAAACAGAAGCAATCCAGCATGCAAAACATGCATTTACAGTTCGTTGTTCTCATCACAGATCAGCATGGGCCACACACGGTTTTACCAGCTGTCTTTTGTTTGTTTTTATAAGGTCTTGAATTCCTTTTCTTGTATTTCTGAAAGGTTTTAGTTTGACTTTGACACTGTGTGAATGTGTGTGTGTGTGTGTGTGTTTATATTAGGCCTGCACGATGAATCGTTATAAAATCGCGATCTCGATTCACCCTGTTCACGATTTAAATTTAAAAAAAAAAAAGGGCTTCACCCTCAGCCAATGACAAAGCACCTTTTAGTCACATGTTTCACTCGTCGAGCGAGCGCTGTAGTTTGGAAATAAACAAAATGGATATTAGTGGTGTAACGGATCACGAGTCACGGATCGGATCATTTTTCCGATCCTTTGGAACCTTTGGTGTCTACATGCCGTTACAGTTTTGTCCGCCGCCCTTCTTCCGTCATCATTATATTTTACGGGGAAGCCGAAATGCTCCCTTAGGTGCGATTTAAATGATGCGGGAGGCTTTTCAAGCTCTTCTGCTCTGCCGCTGGCCATCGTTGACTTATTAACGCGCCCTGTTCACTGAACACATGACTGTTGGGTGTAGTTTCACTGAAACTCAGCATCCAGTTTAAAATAACGCAATTACTAAAAAAGCAATATCAGCAGAAAAACTATTTTTCACTCTGCGATCGCTAAACAATTTAGATTAATCCCCTAGTTAAAAAAAAAAAAAAAAAAGCGCAATTAATCCTCGGGTCACGTGCGTGCTGAACCGTGGGTCGTGATCCGTACGGGTCAGGGATCAACTGCGATCCGTTTCACCCCTAACGCATATTGATGAAAACTTGTAGGCTTGTGGAGATGTGCCGTTTTCTATGTGCCAAACCCAGTATTATGGTACTGCCAGTTTGTCCTGGTTCATGTGTGTAATAAACATTGGGCTTCATGAGGAAAAAAATCATTGCAGAGAATCGGGATATCAGTTCTAAGATAAAAGATCGTGATTCATATTTTTCCCCTCCAGGGACTCTTGAACCTGCAAAATGTGAAATGTACTCGCTTCATGGGAAAAGCATCCGTGTGTTCCCTGTGAACGTGGCTTGACCTTTGACCTTCCTGTCCCTGCAGTACTGGCGGCAGGTGTACCTGGTGACGGTCCTGGCCATGATCCTGGCCGTCTTCTTCGCTCAGATCCACCCGCATTACCTCAGCAAGCAGTGGAAGCAGCTGCGCTCGCTCATCTTCTGCTCGGTGGCCGGGTACGGCCTCGTCCCCACCGTCCACTGGATCTGCATCACCGGCGGCTTCTCCTCCGAGCTCGTCCAGGTGAGCACGCTCGCTCGTGTCACAATAACCCAAATATTCCCTGCTTTGATTCTTTGTTCGAGAGCTTAAACTTGATGTCGAGCTATGTGTGTGGACCCTCAATATTTTGATCTGCAAGCTGACAAATATGGAGGAATAGTTCCAAAGTATGTGTGGATTCAAAAATCTGGAGATGCATTTTTATCAGTTTGAATAGATGAGTTGTTTTGCGTTTTTAAAATGACCACCCTACGTACTTCTTATTTCATGTGTTTTTATTTAAGGGTCAGTACACGTCAGTCAGTGGACTCCAGTGTGAGAAGTAACAACACAAATATTTTCTTCAGAATTAAAACCCGTCACACAAGTCTCCTCCAGTACACCAGGCTTTATTCACCAAACATTTTCTTGCCTTCATCGAGGCGGGAAACTCTGTCCTGCATTTTAATATTTATATTTAGAATTGTGGAATTGCTATTAATTAACTATTAATTAAGTTTTCTTCCCAAATGTACTATCAGCCGCTCTCTAAAAGATGAGCAACTCCTGCCAACATTTCAACTCCGATAACAGGGTGCTGTAAGATAATGAGGGTTTCAAGTTGTTGCACGCAGCCATCAGCTGATCTTTTGTTAAACCTGTTGTGAGTTCACGGTGTTCTGTAGCTGCGTCAGTTTCGTGCACACATTGCTTAAAAACATTGTTTCTTCCCTTCAGGCTTTTGTTCCTCGAGTCCTGGGGATGTACCTCCTCGCTGCATTAGCTCTCATTTTCTACGTTTCAAAAGTCCCTGAACGCTACTTCCCAGGTGAGCCTCTTATTAATATTTTAAGGCTAACCAGCGAAATGTTCAAAAGTGTCAAGGTTGTAGTTTTGGAGGGAAATGTGTCTGAAACAGCTTTGAGCTTGATAAACAATGTTTAAGATTTTGTTTCATGTGATTCAGACTGTACATTTTTAGCATCAGTGTCTCCTCACAAGTGAAGCATTTATTAGAGCTGAAACGTGTGTGTCTTGTGAAATTTGTCTGTAAAAGACAAATGTTAAAGAACCTTTTTTAGAAAGTGTCTTTACATACAGTGCAGAGAGCACTGTATTATATTCCACATCACAAGTGTTTTCAGTGTGCGTTTGTGTCACTCTGGTTTCGTGTCCACCTCGTGGGACGTGGCTGCAGGTCAGCTGAACTACCTGGGCTCCAGTCACCAGGTGTGGCACCTGCTGCTGGTGCTGATGTTTTACTGGTGGCACCAGTCGTCATGCTTCATCATGGCGTACAGACACAGCCAGCCCTGTCCCGACGCCCCCCAACACACCTAGGACGCTGCTCTGCCCGCTGGGATCCTCGACTTCAGCTGTAAGCAGCACCGTTAGTTTCATCATCAGAAGATATTTTGTATTTCGCCCACGTTTGTACTGTTTCTCACCTATTCTGGGACAAACTTTGTCTAAATACAGTACCAGTCAAAGGTTTGGAGACTCTCATTCCAGTGAATGGGAACGTGTCCAAACCTTTGACTGGTACTCAATTATACATATAATAGCTTTGGTATTCGTGCTTCCCATTCAGTGATCCTTCCCGATTTTTTTCTGGACTTTGTCAGTTTGAATGTTTCTATCAGTTTGGGTAAAGAAAATGTAGAGAACAGAACCTGAAATCAAAAGAGTGACTTC
Source organism: Coreoperca whiteheadi (assembly GCA_011952105.1). Taxonomy (NCBI): domain Eukaryota; kingdom Metazoa; phylum Chordata; class Actinopteri; order Centrarchiformes; family Sinipercidae; genus Coreoperca; species Coreoperca whiteheadi. The sequence goes on along the minus strand of CM022476.1, from coordinate 3,481,662 downwards.
AGGTTCTGGCTGTGGAGTGTAAACCTTAAATTAGAATTGCATCTTTCACATTCAGGTGACACCTCCTTTTGTTTGGATTTCACAAACCAACCAGCTGTCACGATTAGGGTTGACGTTCTGATATAATAGCAGCATTTCTGTACCAGTTACTTTGGAAATATAAATATTTATTTCTGTAAAACACTTTGACGTATCAAAGTCTTGTTAGTTTCTCAGCCGTGGTTATGATCATTTTATTCCTTCTCACTGTTTACCAGTTTTTCCTCTTTAGGTTGGTGAATGCTGCATATTCGAGCATCGCACAGGTGGAAGGCAACGAGACACCACGGACAACCCTGCAGTCCGTCTCCGCGTCCCCACAGATGGACTCCTCCTTACCTGCAGGGGTCTTCAGTGCACCTGACCTGTGACCTCCAGGTGACATGTCGAGTATACTTTGAGATAAAATAGGACTTTTTAGTGATTGTAGGTAAACGGTCACAGGGGCTCAAACAAGTTTTTACCATATTGTCACACTAGAAAACATCTGCACTGCGTTCATATTGACATAACTCTGAAAGCGGCTTCCATTGCAGATGCAGCCCCAACAAAAACAAGATTCAAAAAAAGGGTTGGCTAGTTTGGTCACGTAGCATTTTCTTTTTAATAAGTGATCACGTTTCTGCAAGTGCCTGTTAATGAAACACCATGTAGCTCTTGTTAAATTAACTTAAAGTTTTGCTCCTAGAATGCCAAAGTTTCCAACTGATTCACTTTAAAGGGTTAGAAGCCAGTGGTTCTCAATCTGAGAGACAGCCCCCTCCTAAACAAACAAATCTGTTTAGTATAGTTCTATTTTATGATCATGTCTATAATAACGACAGCTTGTTCTTTGAAAGTTAGATAAACTGCCTTTAGGCTTCGTTCAGTAAGGAAGTAAAATGATCTTAAAGGGAAAATTAAATGTCACTGCTCTGCACAGTTCTGCTAAAATTATGGGCGGATGGGAGTAAACATGTGTTGAGATATGATCCTGATCTACCTTCAACCCAAATCATTTCCAATAGTTCTTTCATTTTACAAGAGTGTTTGTGGTGAAACTGAGGTACTTCCTAAAGAAATCAAGCAGTTATCTTTCCACCCAATTACTGTTTTTAGATGGAAAGAAATCAGAGATTTGAAGCTCAAAATGTTATCGGTTTATGGTAGACATGTGTGCAGTATTGGTGTTTGTTTCTTACTGCTGCGTGAGACAGCAGATTGTGTTAGTCCCAGGACGGTGAAATGTACTTTAAATACAGGTACTACAGAGACTCAGAGTATCTGACGCATCGGTTCAAACTGACATTTCTATCAGAGCTAGGCACAGTCTATTAAAAACCGTGTGGACTCCCAGATTACCTTCCAGATATAAACTAGTTTAATATCTCTCCCTCACGACTTTTATTATTTTCCAGCCCTAACCAGTGAAAGTTGAGGCTTATTAAAAGGGTAAGTGGTCTGTTTTTGGGTGCTAAGGTGCAGCTGGGCCTCTAGGAGTAGTGAGACTTTAAACTAATATTGATGACTACACCAAGAAGTAATGTTGACAGTGCATTACTTCGCAGTTTGTTCTAAAAGTACATTGATCTCTTGTAGACTCAAATATACATTTACGCAGCTGAGAAGTAGAGAAAATTATTTCTACAGTAGCCAGTGTCGCAGACATTTCAGTTGCCTGTGTGTACAGCTGATCGTATAGTAACAGAAAATGATACGAGGCGAGCAACGATGAACAAACTTAGGAAAGCCAATTTGAAAAGGTGTTTTTTTTTGTAATTTATTTACTTCATTACAGTAATATATGATTTCCAGATCTCCAGTTGAGGAGTGCCCATCATTACCGTGTTTAAAAAGTCTTGATTTATTCTACATGTGGGTATATTTAAGTGTATGTTAAATTGTGTTTGCAATTGGGACATAGTTTTGTATTTAAAATTCAGGCACTGATTTAGAAAAGCTGTAACTTCTCTCTATACTGTGCAGCCCTGTTATCTGCTGTAGATTCAGATCACTTTACTCTCCGACACTTCTTCCTCCAGCTCATTTAGGGTGACGTGCAATGTTTAAAGGTCAACTGTTTTGTATTAATGGCTTCATTCCAAAATGCAACACATCCACGTTGGAAAGAAGTCATCAAATGAATTGCTCAAATTTTAAATTCTCTGAAATGTTAAGTTTTGTAAGCAAGAGTCTTAATTGCATGTCACATTAGCGTTTGTTTGTCATCAGTGAATTACAACAGATGTTAAATGCTAGTGGTCTCATTTTGGAATGAAAGTCATTTGTTTTCTGTGGGATATTTAATGTTTTAAGCTTTAGACAAAGAAATATTCTGATTTCATATTCTTTCTGTTCTGTATTTAAATTATTCATTATGAACTGTCTAAAACATTGTTTTTGATAAGCTCTGAGAGACTTCAGCTGTGTGTCTCAGACTCATTTTGTAGCAGCAGACGTTTTGTATCTCGACTTTTCATACCTGAGCAATCAAACTGCTGAACTTGACTCTAAATAAAACTAACCATGCACTGTTTAAAAGTGTAAAACTGCTTGGTTTTAAATTCCCCTTTACAGCGTCCACCTCAAGCTGCACTGAGATGACTTTTTATTGCATCAAACAGCTGTATAGCATGGTAAATAAGGTCCTTGTGGGGGGAAAAAAAGATGGAAAGTAGTTGTATCAAATGGTTCCACTGCAACCCGCAGGTTTAATTCAAACAAGTGTGCCAGTGATTGTGTAGGTAAATTCACTGCTTAAGGCCGTCAGTGTAGAGCACACAGAACTAGTTCGTGGAAGAATTCAGCGCTGAAAAGCTCTTTCATGAAGACAAATGACTTGATTTCGAATTTTTCCGTGAGTATTTATGAACACGCCAATTCACGTTCTGTTGAAGAATAACTGGTGATATTCCAAACTGTTGTTATTGTCAGCAAATAACATGAAATTAACTTATTCTATGAACAAGTATTCTGTGCACCCAAAGCCTGATATTCCTCTGTGCCATAGAGCACAAAATATATATTAATCCGCAGCTGAGCATAGTTCCTAACAAATCTTCGCGTTTGAATAACATTAGTGAAAAACTGCCGTGCTGTGGAAAAGTTTGACATTTTTGGGGGGAAACCGCTAGCCTCGCTCTGTTCGAAGGTAACAAAATCGGCTTACCAGCACACGATTAACACGTTTTACGTGGGGGTTAGTTCTTGCCTCGACGCAGTAACTTCCTGGAGTCTTATCATCATGAGGTTGCCAGGAAACCAGAGGGACTCGAGGACGCCAAAAAAAATAGTCTGTTACATAACCCCCTGTAAAAAAACAAACACGCAAATACTAATTAGTGAGCTTTACAGGTGCAGGTAAGCAGATTTCGATAGAGTTGGACACAGCCAGGCAAGCCATGTCCATAACTGTAAATTTGTAGCTTCACAGATGTGAGAGTGGTATCAATCTTCTAAACTATCTCAGCAATCTTTTAGAATTTACATCTTCATTAAAAATCATTAAATAGACGTGGGGCTGACAGACACAGACAGGGTAAGAAAGTCAGTAACACATTGCTGTGTTTGTTTTTTTCCTGGGATTTGTGGACAATAACAAAATGTTTAGAATACCGCCAGTCTTATCCTTTCACCAATGGTGCTATTCCCACTTTTTCTTAAGCATAAATTATTCTGAAAACGTTACACCATCTAATGTTAGCAGCACTTACATTGTACAGAAAATAGCAGGACTGCTTGAGAGTTTCTGTTCTTAAAACACAAACCTAGACTAGTGGTCTAATGTGGCTTTGTGTTTTATTTATTCCTTATTTTTAACAAAATATGTTGTGTTGTAAAAAAAAGAAAGTTAACAGTACATAGAAGTTTACTTCAAGAAAAAAGAAAACAGTTAAGACCCTAAATTTAAACCTAACCAAATTAACAGATCCAAGTTTTTAAGGAAGTACAACAAAATTCGAATCCCTTCTAGTATTCAAAGTGTAACGCGCCACATTTGGCTGCGTAAAGACTCCTGTGAAAGTATGCATAGAGAAAGGTCTAATAAGGATAAATCCAAGTGGTTACGGTCAACTCCCAAACAATTCCACCGACATGAAAGGCCAACACGGGCCAACTGTGTGGTGGTTTCCGAGGTACTGTGCAGCAAGGCGGGGCCCAGCTCGGGTAAGGCTTTGTGGTGCTAAAAATAAAGACAGATTGGCAGGCCATAAAGAGCTTTTTGCTCTGAGTCAAGCGGTCAAATGTTAAGCTTATCACAGTACGATTTTCGAGTGGGTTTTCCATTTCTCCCGGTTCAAACGTCTTTACAAGCATTAAGATGCAGCATAAAAGGCTTCTCAGTAAACAGGTACAGCTGAAAGATATGTGGAAACATTACTCACAGTCCACAGGATTTAGGGTTTTGTTATTGAAACTGAGAGATGTTTTAAAATGTTGGGTCTTTTAAAAAAAAAAAAAAAGAAGCGTTAGGACATTGTTAGCTTGTTGTTTCGTGATTGGTTGTAGATGTTCCCAAGCCAGAAGAAAAGCTCAGGGGTTATTTTAACTGCTACTGGCAGAGTGGGAAGATGCAAGAAGTCACTGCTTCGAGGGAAAAGGTGCGGATCCAAACGGGTCGAGCTCCAGCGGCAGTGAGGACGACGGTGGCGGCGGTGGCGGCTGCTGCTGCTGCGGTCCACTGTGGATGACCATTTCTGTGAAAGGCACCGCCCCGAAATCATCCATGTTTCTGCCTTCTCCAAGATCACCGTGGAGACAACCCGTCCAGGACTTGCCATTGGCCGCGCCCACGTCGCTCTTGCTGTCAGCGAGTCCTTGATACTGGCCGTGCCGGCTGCCGTCCTGAGGATGGAATGGTTTGGCTCCAAACGGGTCTAAAAGGGCCTCGTCTACCGGCAGAGAAGCTCCTTTGTCTTTCCCTTCCGCCATTGTTATATCAACACTGATGTTCTCTTTAGAGTCAGAGGTGCTAAGGAACTCGTTGCTGCTCTGCGAGTCTCTCCGGCCAACCTTCTTGTGTCTGCGGACTCGCTCCGGTGTGCGATAAGTTGGCTTGTTGGTCTTGCGGCCTCCAGTCGGCGTACTGTGGTGGCGTTTGCCGTTGCTGCCGCCTGCTGTGGCCTCCTGCTTGGTTTTTCGCTGGCGTGACGACAGCTTCTGGAGGCTGCGCTGCTTCAGCCTCTGTTGCTGAGGGCTGGCTGACTCCTCAAAAGATGGCCGGAAGATATCTTCTGCGCTTCTAGAGGTGGTGGGAGGAGGTTGGGTCGGGCCCGGCTGGAATGGAGAGAAGCCGAAAATGTCAATGCCCTCGGGGGAAATAGGCGGCGTATGGCCCATGGGAAGGTCACTGCCACTCTTGCCAGACTTAGAGAGGTTCCGATTGAACGGCGCTTTGGTAAAAACATCAAACTCGTCCGCAGCCTGCTGCTCATGGCTGACTTGCCTGAAAGGCGCTTTGGCAAAGATGTCCATCCTTTCTGAAGGCCCGACAGGCGAGGCTCCTCCAAGGAAGGGAACAGCACCAAAAACATCCACCGGATCCACAGCTGGAGCAGCTCTCGCTCCGCTGGGCGACTCAGGAGGGGTGATCAGAGTCATGTCAGAATCCTCCCGAGAACTCCTGCTGGTGGCGGCTGACACGGCTTTACCGGCCAGAGCTTTCTTTGAGCAGCTCTTCACCCTGCTGGGGTCGTAGTACGAGTCAGAGCTGTGCTGGTCTTCATCGTCCTCTCCCTCTTCTTCAGAATCCATCAGCAAAGGCCTCTGTCCAAAATTCTCTGGCTCAGTGTCTTCTCCGTGCTCACTGTTCAGGCCCTCTTCCTCCTCCGGCTCTTCGTCCTCACTGCTTTTCGACGATGGAGGGTCGGACTCAAAGTCGCTGTCAGACTCTTCACCTGGTCTGCAAGTGTTCTTTTTGCCTGGTTTGTGCTCCTTGGCCGCCACCGGCAGCTGCAGACCCTCTGTGGGGGTTGAGAAGGGGGCAGGAACGCTGACTTCTTTATCGGTCTGCTTGGTCTTTATCACATTGGTTCCTGCAGAAACAAAACGCAAATGCAAGAGTTAATGGGGTTACCAGCCTTCGTGTATTTTTGATATTCTTTTGAATGTGCATTTCAAGTTTTAACCTCAGACCCTTACAGATGTTTAATTTTGAAGTTTTAAATAACATAATAAGCTGAGTGACAGAAGGAGGAGAATCTTGATGCCAGAAGTACATTTTCATTTTCTAAGAATGCCTCTTGGCCCCTTTGACCTCTGTAATATGTGGCATTGCTGAAATCGGGATTACTTGGCTTACATTTGGAAGCCCGCAAATTAAAATCCCAACAGTTTGGCCAATAATGAAGCAGAAGGAGCAGCGAAGGAGAAATCACAAAACTCAATATGGTCTGAAAGCTGCTCTGACCTCTCTACTCTGACCCTGCAATAAGAAGGGCAGTCTTAGAGGCAGAAGAAACAGCGTTTCAAGATTCACAAAGTTGCTTTTAAATTTAAACCTCATCGTGAAAAGATTTAAGCTGTCAGTCACCTCCTTTAGGCTTAAAAAAATAAAGCTTTGTTCTGCAAGTACAACTCATTTTTCCATTTCTATAAATTCCTACGCATATCTGGCATTTGCTGAAAAATGTGTGCCTTGTGTCAATTTATTTCCAAGAGATTTGCATAATGGAAACTTAGAAATTAGCCTAATTAGCAAGTGGATAGTCTCCAATTATATTGAATATAAATGGTGCCATACACAATGAGCCAATTTATTGTTCCCTATTCGTGGAAGCTCTACATTAGAAAGCATTACAGAAAGGACCCCCTGCTGTGAGCACGAAAATGGAAACCTCTCCACGTCTCCAACCGTCCAAACTGGCAGGACATGGTGACAGATTAGCCAAAAGCTTTGTTATTGATAAATGAAACAATGCAGCAATAAAACATTAAAGTCTCTGGAATAAAACATTACTGCAGGAAACGCGAGGTGCTCTACATCTGCTCGCTCCACCCAACTGGTGCCAGATTATAAACTTGTAATCATGTCCACCTCTCAGAGTGAGATGATCTTACACTGTCTCACAATAGAAACATCTTTAATCACGAGAGAAGATGACAGACTGACACGCAGATTTGTTTTGTCGATGTTCCTTTGGGGGGGAGAAAGCTGAAGGATTACATGCTGCGTCTGATCTCTTAAAGATACAAATAAGTGGTGAAAACATGCACGTGACTGTTCTCTTGTCTGATGGAAGATAAAATCTGTTGGAAATGTCTGACAGCAGGCAGGAGCTCCGAGAAGTCTCTTCCCTCACGCAACAGCTTCTGTTAAACGTAGATTGATTTGATGAAACTGCAGAGGCGAACATTTACTGAATGACTCTGAACCAAAAGGTTACCGACATCAAATGACTGCTAATTTTATTACGTAACCGTAACAGTAACACAGTAGAATGATAATGTCAAAATACTGGGAGCTCCTAAATCAACGGATTTTGGAAAATCATTATTTAAGTCCGTCATTAATCAAGCAAAAAATGCTACACGTCAGTTGTAGCCGCTTCTCAAATGTTACACTTGCTGTTTTTTCTCTTTTGTGTCGTCCAATCATTGTAAAATTATCTCTTTACCTGAAGGTCTGATGATCAGATTAAAAAAAAAGCTATTTGAAGATCACATATTCAACGATAAATCATAAAAGGAAAATAACCATTAGTCAAGTTCTTAATTACATGCCATTGTGGCTGGAATTCAGCGACACTGACTGACATACTTAATAAAGCACAATTCCTCATCGCATCCACACTGAATGCAAAAGTTGCTTCTCTTTGAGAGAACTGTTCTGCTTCACTCTCTCTTCAATGTAAATTAACCCAAAATGTAGATCATTTTAATAAAGGATACTGTTAAGCGGTTGAGAAGGGATTCCCTGTTTGTTCAGGCGTGAATATCAGGATTAGATGAAGGAAAATATCGATAGGCAAAGAAAATGTATTACCAGCCTGTTGGGGGGGGGGTCACGTCACTGCAGAGGATTCACACAGTTCCAAAAGGTTTGGTCAAGGAGAGAAATATTGGTACAGTGCACCATAACATTAATAAATCAGAGCATCTATTTAAGCACAGACGGCTTACTGCAGGTATCTTTTATAACAATCTGATGTGCGTATTTAAAGAACAGATCGTGAACCCGATTATTCAATGTATTTACGCAACTTGCTTCAGACCTTCAAGGCCCGACAATATTTTTTAGGTGTACTCGCATACATAATTGAGGAGTTTTAGCTTCTTTTGTCTTATAAACAGCTACTGACTATCTTAAAAAGAGACATTCTGATGCTTCTCCCTAAATGAGCCAACAGTACAAGTGAAATAACACTATAGACCGAAGGAAACAACAGGAAATCAAGCCTGCAGCTCGGCCCTTTTTAAAGATGATGGGGGGCAAATGAAGCCAGGAGGAAAATGTTCAGACTTGCATTTAGTTGTTTGTCACCATCAGGGCTTTAACATGAGTCTCAAAGAGTAAGCTGCTTATGTTTTAATGTTTCACACACACAGTCGACGTTATAGTGCATTAATGTTTGTTTTGACCATCACCATACATTTTCGTTTTGTTGGGGTTTGATTGGACGACAGCTCGAACAAAGACAGCCATGTTAATAACAGGAACATCTTGCACGTGGTGTAGTGGTGGAGAGACTCTTAAAACGTTCCAATATTTTAAAAGAGCTATAAAAAAAAAACAAAAAAAAGGAACCAAAGTGAATATTGATTTTCAATGTTTTTTTTATTTAGCAGTAACATTCTATAAAGAAATACATTCACACTCACAGTATGATACAGGATCTTTTACATAGTCTATTGCAAAAACAAGATGTGTATAAGACAACTTTATCTATCTATAGGTTGCATTCTTTCTGCAACAAGAGCTGCTGCTATCTAGTGTAACTAAAAGGAGTTGTGGGATTATTCAACACGTGTAATGAGAATGACTTAAAATAAAAGGTCCCCTAAGTTTCAGTGATCTGTTCTGGGGCTTCTAATGCCTCAACAGGATGTAAAGCTGACAAGAAAAACAGGGAAGGGGGGGGGGAATACGGAGGAAAAGCACAGAACATTTGCAAATGTAAACAATATGTAACAACATATTCAATGTCTACGTTCCTTTGTTCATCCCACAAGTCCTGGGACAATAATATTTCACGTTTCCTCGCACTTTGAAAAAAGAAAATAAAGTGCAGTTAATGGCTCTGGTCATCCCTTTCACGCTTCTTTTTGGCTTTGATGGCTCGCCTTTTATAAAAAAAAAAAAAAAATGTTTTTTTTAAAAACTATAGATCCATCCACCAATACACATGAACAAGATGTTTCTGAGTATGGCTGTCTTACTAAATGAAAAAGAAACAAAGCAAATGAACAGAAATGAAGCAAGTTCTCCCCCCACAAAAGGCCAAATAAAAGCAGGCAGCGATATGAGCGGAAACATGAAGGGAACAGAAGTGTCAGGCAACATGTTCTGTTCTCCAAACTTACCTTCTGCTAAAAACACATGAATTATATTTTACCAGTAAATATATTTGTACAGAGACGTGTATAATTCATGTCTGCATGGATGACTTTCTCACTTGCTGCTCTAAGGCGGAATAACAGCAGCACAGTGAGGACTAACATACAGCCCTTTAGGATTGTATGGATTCAAAAAAATAATAATAAAAAAAAGTGTTCAGCATTTTGACGGATATCAGCACACATTCCTTTCAGCGCAACAATTTACATTTACACTAGTGAATGTGCCATCAGCCAGTTGTGTTCAACCTAAAAAATAACAAAAAACAACATGGTTTAGAGTACCAGGTTCTGTCAGTTCTCATGAAAGTCCAATTGAGCAGATCTACATTATGTGGGAATGATGCTTCCTAACATCTGGTACGGGCCACAATAACTTCCAGCCTCCAGTGTTTCACCGGCCAACGTACGTTACAACAAGATGTCTCCGACTGTTCACTGTTACCTGAAAGGGTCAAGACTTACACTAACTCATTTCATTTACCTGCCAACTCATTTTTTTCCTTCAAAAATCCAAAACCTTGAGTAACTGAGTAAGACAGCGCTGCTGCTCAATTCCACTAAACATTTAATTCTTCGGCTAAATGTCATCCGAGACAAAAACGCAAATCTTGTGTAATCACTGTGGGGGGGGGGGCTCTGTCAGCGTTGTTGGTCCGGTCGATAAAAATGCCACCTAAAGGCACTTTGTATCTAGAAATGGAAATCAAACGACTTCCACTATAAAAGAAACCCTTAGAATTGTTTAAAAAAAAAATAAAAAATAAGACTGAAGCTTAACAACAGCAATACAGAGAGGAGGTGAATGAAAAGGTGCAGTCACAGCGGCAGCAACTTAACTGATGTCATACTGTCTTGTGCTGGCTTGCTTGCTAGCTGGCATTACCACAACAGAGAATGTATTGTAGAAATTTGGTCATTTTATCAAACTCATTGAATCGGCATAGAATGAGACAATCTTGTACGATGTGGTGATATTGCTCAGAGGCAGAGCTGCACTGGGCTGGTTGAGTTAACCCTCAGAGCCTTTCTGGCCAAAGACCCCGATGCATTATGCATAGACCGCCGTCGTGCGGGTGCGTTGCATGTCACACTTCGAGATGGGTCTGATCAAATCTTGGCTGCAATCGGTCAGACCGTACAATATCAATTTTGGGGCCATCAGATTAACGTCGGATGAATTGTAGCGCTCGAGTGTAAATAGGAAAAAAAAAAAATGCACGAGAACACATTCATCAACTCACAGCTTCGATCTGCGCTGCATCAGATTTATAAAATGCAACAACATAAAACACAAACTTTGGTCATAGTCCTGGATTTCTAAGGGACGTTCTTAGAATACACCCATGACCAAGGTGCTGGCCCTGGTGGTTTTTGTTGTTGATTTTTTTGGCACTTTCAGCTAGTGTATTCTGATTGGTTGGTGTGTTTGTGGGTCGTAGCTACGATCACGTTGTGAGAATTTCGTCCTACATTTTTTAATGGTCAGATAATTGATGCAGGCTGTCTTTGGTCACCAAAGCGCTACATCGGCAGTTAGAGGATTGTCTCGGTGTGGTCAAAATACCAAAGTTTTAGATCGACAGCCAAAGATTTCACCACGTTTCTCTCATAATTGCCAACTTTTGTCTGTGTCAGTCCATAATCGCACATAAAAAGAAGGGGCAGTTTTATGAGGAAGGACTTTAAATTATAAAACTAAAGCTTCTGTAACAGCAGCTCTGCCTCTGAGAAATGTACTATTACTGGAAGTAAAACACAAACATCAACAGCTGATCAAACACAGACTACTATAGAAAATAAAACCAGACTGATTTAAGCTAAAGAGGAGGTGTTTTTAAGAAGTTGCCGGCGGTGTGTTTGCACCGGAATATTTAACAACCACCTGACACACCGTGATGACACAAACACAGGAAGCCAAAAGGCTGATCAAAAATTAATTCTTTCATGCCAGCCTGTAGGAATGACACCCAGTTGCAACAAAGTGGCTTTATTTGACCTCTCTGGGTTTTGTATTCAGTACAAAATTCCCTTCAGTCGGTTTGGTTTCTCCTTTGATCCAATTTGAACTCAAATAGAATTGTATATTCATTAAGTAACAAGTAAGGACAACAAAATATTTCCACACCTACATTCAAGTTCTTAGAGGGTTATATTGCATCATTATCTTGTCTTATTCTACTCTATACTGTAGCCACTGGACTTGCATTAAGCCTGCATGTTTAAGGACACGAGATGAATTTACTGTAGAAAAAAAAAAAATCCAGTCTCTCTCCTCTAGAAAATATCTAAGTGTTTTAGCGTCTATACGGTTTATCATTAAATATAGTCTGAGTTACAAACAGCTAGTTTCTACTGTAAATTGCCTATCAAAATGGTATTGAATTCACATTTAAGGAGCAGGAAGAGTACAGAGGCACAAAAGCTTATTGCTGCCACCGATGTAAATACTGCACTTTAATATTCACATTGTTAGACCACGGCTACGATCTATCTGTGTCGGGGTTAGACCACATGCAGTCTAACTGGTTAGTTAAGCCAAATGAGAACTATTATCAGGTTGCATTAGAGTGGCTGTTAACATCAGGCCTCCGCAGTAAAGTGCATTTGAGGCTTCGTCCCAACAATCAAAAAAAAAAAAAAAAAAGAATATTTTGCGATTTGTGAGGAATCTTTGCATTGCAGTTTCAACGGCCGAAGAAGGTCGTAGGTGTTTTACTGTAAACAAAAAAGGCAAAGAGCCACAACTTTGGAAGTTCAAGTGTTGTCTTTTTCCTCCAATTGGAGCTTAGTAGTACCAGGGCTGAGCGATGTTAAATGTATAAACGACACACATTGTGGATGTGTACGACATCATGATGCGAGAGTTGATTTTTTTTTGTGTTTTTTTTAACCAAATGAATTAGGACTTACTATGAAGCAATTGAAACCCACTGAACAAGCGGGGGAGGGAGAGATGAGTTAGACAGGGTTCTTGTGAGACGCCAGCCAGGATTATTAGACTGTCGCTGGGCTCGGTACCATCATCTTTTGCTCAACATAAATCCCCAAAATCACAAGCCTGTTTGTACAAGGTCGAGCTAGATCATTAGAGCATCTGGAAAAAAAAAGGTTCAACATAGGTAGAAGGTGTAATAGCTAGTCAATGTGAGAAACAATTACTCTGGGAGGGGCAGAATTAGCAACAACCAAAAACCAAAAACTGGATTGGGCACAAACCATCTAATGAAAGCAAAATACAACCAAAGTGCGGTCTGACACAAAGTCACCCATCTTTAAGCGGCAAGTAAAGTAACGTGTTTAGCACTGGCTGGAACTAATAAAGGACTTCATTAAGAGAAGTGCAACTGGACCGTATCAATGTTTGCTCCTCATGGAGCTCAATACGTTCTGTGAAATTCTATTCTCAAATATTACAAATCCACAACAATTCAACAGCATGAATAAGCCATGAGACAACAACCGTACGTGTACGATTCATGGAATCTGTTCAACGCCGTGGTTTTTAATTAGATTGTGTTGAGAATGTATTCATTAAATTTTTTAAACCAACATTCTGCAGTGTATAAATGTGCAATTTTGACATCACTCAGCCCTAATTAATAGCAGCCATGTGTAATGTTCTTCACATGGACAGGCTGTCGCGTTTTAGTGCCGATGGAACTCTTTATCCAGCCCTGTTCCTTTTTGGAACAATTGAGTTGGAAGTTTTTGCTCTTTGTCACCAAAGTTTTTTTAACGCACTGAAATAAAAACTGTCATTTTATCCAAAGCACCTCACCATGAGCGTATACTTTTTTTTTTTTTTTTTATTTTGACCCCTATTTGTTAGTACCTTGCTCCAGTCATTTGATCTAGACTGGGAATGTAACCCCAAACCCAGGCAGAGTTTGTGCCTTGCTTCACCCAGCGAGCTATAGAGGGGACTCAAACACTTGTTCCAGCTAATTTGCATAAAAGTTTGTTACAGCAGGGCAGTTACAAATTAACACCACCAAGCCCAGTATTAAAAGCCACAGCTGATTGCAGTGAATTCAGAAAGTGACCTGCTATTCTTGCTTATGCTTTTCTTCCTAATTTAGTCACGGAGGAGCAGAAGCCTCAGCTTACCTTTACATTTTCTACTGACAACAGAAGCACAACGTATGTGCCCACTGACACTGGGAAACGAAACAAACAAATCTGACTGCTCATTTGGCTTTTAATGCCCCACTGTGGGGTCTCTGTGGCATAGGGAATAGAAGAGCTGGGAGGCAGGAGAGGGCAGAGAGGGCAGAGAGGGGGCAGGTGGCTCCACAGTGTAGGGTCCTCACGGTAGAGACTCCTCTAAGACTTGCCTGCGCTGGCCACAAACGGGACTGAGCCGAACAGGTCCTCTGGTGGGGGGGGCTTGGCAGTGGAGGCAGCAGGCTGCGGTCGGTCCGTTTCCACACTGGCTGTTCTCTCCACTGGCTTTTCTGTAGTTAGAAGGTAACAGAGGGTAAGATACTTAGATCATCTACAGCTATGACACCTAGGCAAGGTTTTGTAACCATGGACCTCTGAATGCATAAACACAAAGTCACTTGGAAATATGGAATTAAGAAACGATTCTTTTTCATTTAGACAGTTTAAACGGTTAAAAAAACGATGCGGTTTCCTATTGCGGTCGCCACAGGTGGATCTTCTTCTAACACCTCCTTCAATTGGTTTTTACACAACAGTTATGACTATACATATACACACACACTAAACTAGAAAGCATTCAGAGACAGAAAACCTCTGTCCAGGACTGCAAAAAACAATCTCAAGACATGTTTAATCTTTATCTGGTTATGCAGCAAAATAAACAATTCTACACAATCACGGGATACACGATGCGGGAAAATGTCTTTCTTTGAAGAGAAGGCGATTATTGGCTGTTCATAAGAAAATAGAAGAAATCTAAAAAAAAACCCAAACACATTTCCTATGTTGTGAAGTGAAGAAATTATTATTATTTTTTTTAAATCTGAATCTGCACAAAACACCCATCACTTCCACTAAATTTCATTGCAATCTGTTAACATTAGAGTCATAAATAATTGACAAACACTATAATGAAATCATTGACGAGTCACTTGCTTGCTCTGAGCAGGTCAAACTCCCGGTCGATCAGCTCCTCCTCCGTCAACTTGGAAAAATTGTCCTCTCCGAAAGGGTTCCAGCCCGACATGTCGAGGGGGTTACTGACTGTACTGTTAGAGGGTGGCGGGAGCCCATCCGAAGCAAGCAGAGGGTTTCTACTGTGGCGACAGAACAACAGTGACAACCTGTTACAGAGTAGTAGGGCTGTAAGATAATACTGAAAACCAAAATCAAGAAGTTAAAGAGGACTCGCTGCGGAAAGTTTCTGAGGCTGAGGATGTTTGTCTGACACAAGGAAGGTCACAAATCTAAGATAAACATACGTACAAATAGGTAGAATTAAAAAAAAGTGTGCTTTTCCACATTATACAAACAAATGCTGGCCTTTTTTTTTTAAAAATGTAATCTTTTCTAAAAAACATTTTTTTAAATTTGGTACAAAAGCAAACTTTATGTAGCGTATAGTAGTTAAGGCTTTATAGAAGGGGTTAAGTGTGTTTCTCTTTGTTCCTCTCCAAGTGAAAGTCTGTATGAGATATTGGACTCCGACTCCATATTATTATAATATATCAAATATACTTTATTGTGGAAAAAGAGTGGTTGTGTAAAAGTTAATTAAATCCTTGTAGAAGGAAAAAAATTCAAGAATCAACATCTGCGATCTGGTTGCACTTGAAAAAAGCCATGGAAATGTATGTCATTTTACATAATTTACTTAGAATGAGATAAAACTAAATAAAAAGAAGAAAGAAGCACATGTCCAAAACTATGATAAGTTCAGGGGATATTACCTGGGGTTAGTGTATGAGGGATCCACAGGTGACAGTCCCCCCATCTGGCCAGTTCCAGCAGTGGGCGTGGTCGCGTTATAGGAACCCAGCGGAATCTGGAACTCAAGAGGGGAGGACATATAGGGGAGAGGCTGCTGAGCGGGATGATGCTGCTGCGGCTGATGATGCTGCTGCTGCTGCTGCTGGACAAAAGCCTGTTGGTACTGGTGCAGCTGTTAGGGGAGGAAGAGAGGGAGAAGAGGGGGAAGGGAATGAGGGACGGACCTTTGATTTCATGGCGCACAATGATGGCGACAAGATGATGAAATGTGGTTAGAAACCAGTTCTGGATTTGGAAAGCTGGGCACACAGTGGAGGGGAGGGATGAAGGAATGAAAGTCAAACAAGCACGTAGGACACCAAACTGAACAAATGAACCAAGTTCCAAATGCAAACAAACACTGGCTGACAATTTTAAAGGTGCATTAATTGATTTTTTTGGCCACTTAGGGGCAGAAAAAACTCCAAAACAAGCGGACTTATCAGGGTTCGATTGTATCACATTTCACCTAATAACACCAAATATCATTTACATATTTTAACATATTATTAGCTGTTATGGATAATATGTTAACAGTTAAATTGCCTATTTACAGATCCAGCAAAAGCAGAGCAAGATTAGCATTCATCTGGAGCATTCAGTTGAATTCCAATAATTTCTCTCCTGGCTGCGGTTTGGTCTCTTGTAGCTCCTCAAAAAAATATCTGACTCCTTAGATGCTAAATGTTCCCTTTCTTCTCCAGATACAACATTTTTCCCTTGATGGATGCGAGTCTGACTTCTTCAAAGACGCTCCTTCTCCATTAGAGAATTCACATACAAAAACACTGTTTAAAAGAAATAAAAAATTTAAATATCTGCAGCCACAACAAAACCAACCTTTACTTGGATTTGGAACCAACCGAAGTGTCTAGCAGGACTGGTCAGTGACTAAAGCACTGGCATACAATAGAGCAGCACAGTGCAGATCGTTGAATAAAAGAATGATTTTTATGCGAATTCTCTTGAGCTGAAATGAGTCCAGACTAAAAAAAAAAAAAAAAAAAACTTGCTTTTTTGTATTATTGTTGCTCTAGCCTCTCTCTTTTCCTCTTTCCATGTTTTATTAAATAACCATATTTGTAATGCACTTCTGTACACACCGCTGTTGTGCTTTTAAAGTACTGTGCAAATTAAGTTGATCTCATGTCATACCATATTTTTTTTGTCGCTAAGCAAAGCTTCCTCACCACAATAAGGAGACGGTCTAAGATCACAGAGGAAACGCTGCTGTTAAAACATTTAGCAGGTATCTTGGGAATAAGAACAGTAATTTTGAGAGGTGCTCTCCTCCCCTGCCTGTGAACTGCTTCATATGTCAGGACGCAACACAGAGGAAACTGCTCGATTTCACCCTCTGTTCGATCCCCTCGTGGCTTCGCTCAGACCAGATTGCCTCTGAAATAAAACAGATGGTACGCGTTCGGTGGGAAACAGACTAAAAATTGCACCGCCCTAACAGTGCGCGTTTGGAGGACCTGTGTTTGTGTGTTTGATTCAGTATCTGCGTAAATACTAGTTTTCTGAATATTTGGACAGAGTAAGTAGGAAGTTTGAGCGTCTGCTTCCAATGCTGCTTGGCACGGACATGCAAGCGACTCGACTGAAGAGGACTGGCTGCCAGCGTTTGGAACAGAGAGAGCAATTTAAGGGCATTCTGACATTAAATGAAATATTCGGCTCCGTGTTATTTCATGCTGCGTCTCCATGTGTTTCGCTGTCATTTGCTCAAACTATTTATTGCAGTTTTGGATAAGATCTTCTGCTCTGAAAGTCTGTCATGATGTTGAGGTAGAAGCATCCTCAAAAGCTTGAACACGAACAAAAGCTAATTCTATTTGATGGATGTCCCTTTTAACGCAGACAGCAACTCAATTCAAGACGTGGCATCTTTGGAGCCAGGTTGAGAACTCTGACAGAACTCACCATGGCTGCGTACTGAGCCTGGGCCTGGGCCTGAGCAACCTGCTGCTGGTACAGTGGCTGCATCATCATCTGCTGCTGCTGCTGCTGCTGCTGGAGCAGGGCCTGCTGCTGCTGGAGCTGGAGGGATTGCTGCACAGCCTGTTGGTACTGAGGAGAGTTGTAAAGGGATTCAAAACCTGAACTTCCTCTTAGTGACAGTTCCTGACTTTGACTTCTACAATGATCAGCTGCGTGTATGTCGGTGTGGTGGTTGTACCTGGAGGTATTGGAGTTGCTGTGCATGTTGCTGCACTGCTTGTTGTTGCTGCTGTTGGTGGTGGTGTTGTTGTAGCTGCTGTAAACGCAGGTCACCAGGCTGTAGCTGCTGCAGGACTCGGTGCTGCTGACTGCTGGGCTGAGGCTGCGTGGATGTTTGCCCCGAGCCAGGGGTGGGAGCTGAGACAGGTATTGATTGTTGGATTTATTACTGTGAACACCACATCGAGCATCGAAGCCAACACAAGTAAACTGTATAACTGAAAGCACTGAGTGAGTATACTGCAAGAACTTTGCAGAAATGCCATTTCTTAACTTTGGTTGTTCAAGTTACCACACCTTTATACAAACTAACATCCAGTTTAATGTAAAACATGCTCATATCGTGTCGTCATCATGTGGTTAAACAGGTTTTAGTTTTCTGAATTTATGCGCAATCATATATGTGTAATTCTATATCAGAGATAAGAACATACAGTACCAGTCAAACTTTTGACTGGTTCTGTACCTCGAGATGATGCCAACTTCTATTGATATAGAATATCAATCTCACTAATGTTCAACAAACCTTTCTGGCCGTTGCTGACGGGTGCTGAAGGCACGGCCATCTTGACAGGGGTGACAGTGTTGGCGAGGGGCAGGACGTTACTGTTTGCCGCTTTTGGCCTCTGTCTGGGAGCTATTGATGTTTCTGTCGGGCCCACAGACTCTGTTATCCTGGAAAGAAGGAGAAAGCTGTGGTTTCAATTTCCTTGACCAATACCAATAAATCACGTCTCAAAAATGTGGATATGCAGATACGTATGTACGGCTAGGTTTGCGCTGTCTGTGAGCCTGATGTGTAATGTGTTCTGCCCAGATATGTTAAATTCAGCACCAAACTGAGATTTTAATTTAACCTTTTTCAATATCATCACTCTGCCACCATATCCACCAACACTGTCTGCTGTGGAAGCCTTCAGGTTTCTGGGATACACAATCTCCCAGGACCTAAAGTGGGCGTCCAACATCAACACCCTCATCCAAAAGGCCCAGCAGAGGTTGTACTTCCTGTTCCAGCTCAGGAAGTTCAAACTGCCTCAGGAGCCGCTGATCCAGTTCTACTCTGCAATAATCCAGTCTGTTCTACGCACATCCAGCACTGTCTGGTTTGGATCGGCCACCAAACAGGACCGGAACAGACTACAGCAGACAGTCAGCACTGCAGAAAAGACCATCGGTGGCGACCTGCCCTCCATCCAGGATTTCTACACGTCCAGAGTCAGGAAACACAACCCCTCTAGTAGGCGCTACAGAGCACTGTACGCCAGGACAACCAGGCACAAGAACAGTTTCTACCCACAGGCCGTGACTGATGAAAGTTTAACACCAGTTACATAGTGTCACAAACAATCCCTGTGCAATAGCATCACTGTACATGTAAATTTCTCTCATTGTTTATGTAAATATGAACACTTTTTAAATCTACTTACAGACTGTATATACGGTCATATCCAACTACCCCATGTATATAAAGCAACCTGTTACATTAATCATATTTCAGCACCATTTGCACTAATTGTCATACTGTTTACAAATCTTACTATTGTTTTTTGTACTTTAAAAATACCAGTCAAAATGTTTGACTGGTACCGTATATCTATATGAACAGTCTCTTAATGTTTTGTTGAGCTTGTTTTTAGCTGTATTTATGTCCATTTCTGTGTAGGTACATTGAGAGCAAAGACACGTACCAATAAAGCTGATTCTGATTCGCCTTAAGAAAATTAAAATTATGCTTTAAAGCACACACATGCAAATGATTGACATTGAAAGAGTTTTGTTAAATTATATTTAGTAATTTATCTATCAGTATTAGCGCTTGTTTTGTATGTAATATGAAAACTCTGTTCCCGTTGGTAAGCAGTACCTGGCTTTCGTCACACTTTTCCTTGCAGCGACCTCACTAGCTGTCAGAGGCTCTGGGAGCGACGTAGGAATGGGAGAGTTCTGGAAAAAAGGGCCACGAGAATTATGTTAGTAAGCGATGACTGCAAAGGCTAAAACCACGCTGACTGCATCCATCTGGTGACTTACAAAGAGATTTGGCACTGGACAGTCTTTTCCAGCTAATTTGAAGGCTAAGTGGGACACTTGGTAAATGTCTGGTCTCTTCTCCAGGTCTGGTTCGAGCATATATCCTGGAAAAGACAGACAGGTCATTTTATACCAGCATGCTGTGCAGAACAACACTGGCTGATTTAGAGTGGTTAATGTGCATCTTCTATCTTTGGCCACTTGGTGGAGCTGTTGGTCAAATAATTTAAAACAAAAACAAAAACAAAAAAGGATGATCCATTGCAGGACACATTTGGGGAAGTGAAATAACGTGAAAGCAAACAAGGACTTTATGACTGACAGATCACAACTGGTTCAAACAAGCAAAAGTGTAAATGAACAACAACAAAAGAAAGTCAGTTACAGATCACTCTGTGGGTGAAATGAGCAAAGTGAACACTGTCAAAGTAACAAAGCAAAACAAGATTGTGGGTGAAAATTAAAATCTAGCTAATGACGTAAAATATATGTCTTTGTAGCATTCTGTGTAATTGTGTTAGTAACTATACTTTGACACAGTCAAGTTCCATCATGTGGAGAAAGCTTTCTACCTCAAACATGCTTTTTCTTCAGTTCTCCTTCATACCAGCATAAACTGAAGAAGTACTTGTACAGAGTAATGACAAATTACTCTGGAATCATCACAATAGAGATACTGTTTAAAAAAAAAAAAAAAAGAGAAATGAAAGATACTAAACAGTGATTCACTAAATAGTAAGAGAAGGTGATTCTGAGGTAGTAATTTATTACTCCTGTATCATAAGAACACACATTCTGTCATCATTAGTCCATGTTAAATCATAAACTTACTGATTAAACAGTGTAACTTGAAGGAGAATTTGGAGTTATCTGGAACGATAAAGGTTCCATCACATATGGCAACTTGACTCTCCCCAAACGGAAGTGAGAAGAAACACAGCTTGTACAACAAGCATCCAAGTGCCTGCGGAGAAAAAAGAAACAGTCTTGAAATAAAAACACCTGAACCCAGGAACTTTTAGGGCTGGGTATCGCTTGAAATGTTCAATGCCTGAGTTTGTTGTATCATACACTTTTTTTCCCCTAATAACTTTCTTTGAGAATTTAAAACCCTTTCTATAAAACCCTTTTTTATTTTAGCACAAAAAAATAAAAAAGAGCCAAACCTCAAATGCGTCACAGCTTAATTTTGCCTTAACACAACAGCCACACAGGAACATTGCCTGAACTTAAAACTATTATACAAAAAGTAAATATCTGATCAAAGGAAAAAAAAAAACCAAGACTATGAATCTGACCAAGCATTTGATGCCAACGTCGACTGTTTTTGATGCTCAGTGCTACAGACACACATTGGTTTTAAGTTAAAAAAGAAAGCATTGAATTTTGATACTCAGCCCTAGTAATTATCTAACAGCTGAAAGGGTTTACACTGAAACAGAGAAACTACACAAAACTGGAGTTGTAAACCTCCACTCTGGGGAGAACTTATGTACCTCTCCTCTTATTCTCTTTGTGATGAAGATAAAGCCACTACCACCAGCAAAGAGGCGAATATATGAGATACAAGACGTAACTAGCTGCATTTTGTAACACTAAACTAACCAGGACTTGACATTAAGGCCCGTCTGTTTGTCCGGGACATGTGGATTTTTTTGTCGGGCAAGTGGAAGAGAAATTGACTTGCCCCACTGGACAAGTTAAAAGTCCAAAATAAATACAGTGTGTCTTCACAATATGTGCCACTCATTACTCGGCCGTTAAAAAGTTAAAAGAACGCATTCAGAACACCGATTTATAAACGAATGCATTTTTTTGCCGCCAAGATACGTCCAACTCAGAGTAGGACCCGCTCGCAGTTCAAACATTTTACCTCAGAAGCACAGTGGTGGTGGTGTTCCTTCAGGCTCCGCAGCCCAGCCAAGTGCCAAGGGAAAGCACCAGGAGGAACGACAACATTAACTAAGCACCAACCTAGAGAATAGTGAACTGCTCTCACTGAATCAGTCCCACTGCCACAAATATACATTTACATTCAAAATAATCCTAGTAGCAGTGAGGAGACCGGAAATGTATTTTGCATGTGTCAACACTTTATCTTCCTGTGGTTCACCGAGAAAAACAATAAACACTCACCACTGACTTTTAAAAACACTAAGATTGACTCATCTGCCTCTCTGCACATTGGGGCAGTATTAGAGGTTACCGTATCAGGTCATTTTGGGGAATTTATACAAGCCTTGTATTTAAATTCTTGTCTATGGTAGATTAAACTACAACAGCCATGTGGCAAGTCGAATAGCGGTCTGTTATGAGAAAGATAAAATAGCAAAAGCAAGTCCCCTATGGGGCTTTTCTGAACATGCACTGGTATCACTCTGCCTTGCCTGAAAAATGACTTGAGGTGAAAACGTTAAATATAACCACTTTAATAAAATTCATTAATTGGATAATTTATATGCTGAAACTGTTTGGTTGCTTTCAACTGCCTGTTTGTCTCAATTTGGCTTTCGCAAAAACAAAATGAAAAGAGTATTATTATTATTATATTTATTGTCATTTTTACCCAGACAAGTGACATTTGTACCTGGACACGTGGAAGGTAAATTTACTTAAGTGCCTCAAAAGGTTGATGTCAAGCCCTACTAACCAATCTGTACTTCTAATAGAGGGAGAATTATCTGTGGTACTGATCAGTACTCCGATAACAGATAGCGGAAATACACATGAAAAATCGACTTCTACAACGAGTTATCACGTCAAGTGCAGTACATCCTAGCAGGAAGTGAAGCCCTGACCCTGGCAATGATGCTGCCTTTCTCCACCCACTGAGATACACAGGACTGCTTAGCAAAGAGTTAATGTTCCTTGTATTAGTGACTAAAAAGCAGCTTTTAAAAAAACAAAAAAAAACAGGCCCCGAGTCTGCTCCCCTGGCAATATGGCTGTCCAAACTAATCCACATGCAAAAAATAAGTGCTGCAATCCAAAATCATATATTCAGCTGGCGCTATATTTGGCTCTGGCACTTTTTCTCATTGATGATGCAGTTGGAGATGAAAGAGACTTTGGAATTAGCCACAGCGTTTAGGGAATGTTTTTCTTTAAGAGCCCTATCTGAAGACGGATATTCTTCACAGTTCTCCGCTCAACGAGCTAATCCAGTCTGATATTAAACGCCTAATCTGAGTCAGACAGCATATCTGCCAACGAGCCCAAAATGCGCGGATAAATACATATGTGTGTGTGATATGTATGTGTGTGCAGCACAGTTTATTAAAAAAAAAAAAGCAAGGTTTCAAACACGTGACTAAACAAAGAACAGGAAGTGAGAAAGCAGGGGGTTGTCCACAGGAACTCTGTTTTTATTGTATGTCCCACAGTAGTTGTCTTCCTACAACCAGAGGCCTATTTAAAGCTTTGGTTTATTCATCCACACACACACACACACACACACACAGCTATCAGTGCAGACTGACATATTTATTCACAGTGGCAGGTTCATTAAATATAAAAAAACGTATCCTTTTGTACTGGGAAAAGGAGGCAGACCCCCCCCCTTCACTTTGGCTGACAGCTTTGATAGTGTTTTGTTTTTTCTTTTGGAGGGAAGATATTTTCTGTTGTTGGTAAGGTAGTTTCATGTGCATTTTAATTTGGTACACAGAGTATGCTTATGTGTTTATAAGTTTTGGTTAGATAAAATGTTCATTTTTAGGTCTTCAATTCAAAGTTGTAAAACAAGCAGAACGTGAACCACTCGAAGCAAAGTGCACACATTTATTTGCACAAAGTGTCCCATCAACAGCCACATCTTTATATGCTGGCTGTTTAAACTCCCTGGGTTTCAGTGGCTCAATTAACACAGCTCCTCAAAATGGCTGCTGTCCAAGCCCTTGTTCCCGTCTCTCCACCTCAAACCCTTAAAAAAAAACAAAAAAAACAGCCAAGGTCTATTTCACACAAGCTTATGGAGGTCCTCAACTGGGCCTAATTATCGCAAACGGATGGAAAATAGAAGAGGACAGGCAGTTAGGAGGGAGGACTAGAAAAAGGCAGAGTCCTGGCTTTGTTTTGAATCATGTTGCTTAATGTTTTATGAGGGAAAAACGATGTTGGGGAGCTGGTGCAGGCAAACAGCCCAGGGCGAGCCTGGAGAGCGAGAGCAAGAGCAAGAGAAACCTGTCGGGGCAGAGTGACGCCCAGGACACTGCCAGGACCAACCAGCCCTGCAGGGTGCATAACACACACACACACACACACACACACCTTACCCATATATCAGCCTTAGTGGTGATGGCTTTCCCTGCGTACAAGTTAATCATCTCCGGCGCCCGATATGAAAGGGTTGTGTACCTGTGAGATACAACAACAGGAAGTAGTCAATGTCAGGTCAATGTTTAAATGACTAAGCACCAGAGGTGGAAAGGAATTAGTTAATTTACTCAAGTACTGTACTGTAGTACTTTTGAGGTACTTGTTCCTTATTTAATGCTACTTTATGGTTTTGCTTCACCACATTTATATAAAAAAAAAAAAAAAGAGACTTTTTTTTTACTAGTGCATTCTTTACCAACTATAGTAACTAATAATATTATTTTACATACAAAATATTAGTTTTATTTTTAGCTGTGGTATCAAGAGGTATCCAGCATTGTGTATTACACTAGTATTGTATCAAAGTTTAAAATTCTGGTATAGTGACAACCTTACAAAACTTATGATAAACTTGTAAAATATTACCATTTGGTACAAATTAAACTATAAGACTAAATAGGAGTTTAAAGCTCCACCTCAACCAGCTACAATATTGAAATGCTGCTTATATATTAGTGCATTGTTAAACCTGCAATAACTGATTTTCTTGGCCACTTGGGTCAGCTGAAACAAGTTGTGAACACAACAAAGACATATCACCACCTTTTTCAGTTAATATGGCAGCAACTGTTTATTTTAAACAGCAGTTATGGAGCAACATTATCATTCATTTGGAGTCTTGTGTCTGTCCACATGGCAAATGTAAGTACAATATTCACTCTTTTAGCTCTGTTTTTGGTTTCTTCCATCTCATTATGGAAGTATCTATTGCTGCTAAATGCTCCACTATGTTCAGTTGGTCTCTAACTGTGTCTGCCAGCCATTCGGTGCAGAGCAGGTAGCATACGGTGGGTTTTTAGAGCTCTTTCGCTGGAAACAGCTGCCTCAAGCGGCCAAAGAGGACGCTATGAAAGCAGTGAGTGTGAACCAAAACAGTAAAGTTGCAGGTAGACAGCTAAACAATGAGCTGAAACTCACTATAAAGCTGCAGATTCAGGTGATTATTCTCTATCATCACTGCGAGCGACCCGTTTCCCCATTGTCACATTGTATTTGATACATCATTCTAAAAATAGATATAGCCATTTTAATATTAATTCAATACCTTTATTTTTTATTTATTTATATTTCTATTTTCATGAAAGGGGGAATAGTGCATTAAGTAATTGATAATTGACTGATACTTTCAGTATACTTTGCTACTACTTCTGTAGTTTTGCTATAGCAAAACTTTTACATGGAATGGAATGTTTTTACATTTTGGTTTTGCTACTTTAGCTTATAGTATAGTAAAGGTTCTGAGTATTTCTTTCAGCACTGCCGAGGACGCTTTTCTTTGATGATGCATGTGGGCTGCTGTTCACTGACGCGCAGGGAAAAAAAATGACCAGAATCTGCCAACAAAGGGTGCCTGCCTAGTGTTTGTTTTCTATTCAGTCATTCTGATAATACTCAAAGCTGCTGAGTTTACACACGGTCATATACAACCGATAAGCAGCACACATTGCACTTTATTGCAGCTATAAATGTGGGAAAGTTAACAGGCCAAATCTGAACAGACTGCTGTGATTTGACACTACACAAATAGAATACATACACTTAACACAGCAAAGCCAATGAGCAGGGGTTGTGACCACAAAGGAGTGCTACATTTACCGCCTCCCAATACACCATCATCTGCAACGGATCGAACAACAGCGCGATTGTTTGCAGTAGGGTGTATATTTTTGGTTTACTTGCATAGTTACGCGAGTATATGCTGGTACAGCTCTATGCTTGGGGAACAGAGCTATTCTGATCTGAAATCAGAAACTACTAGCCATTTCTGTGCTTTTCTGTTTGCATTTCCACTGCATCTGAAATGCTGTGAAGGTGAGGCAAATTAGACCAATTACAGGGCAACAGCTTTGTTTGAGACAGTTATCACATCAGTGTGATGTATGCATGGATGTTGGAAAGGAGACATGCAGAGGTGGCAAATACGCTGGAAAGGCTACGAAAGATCTGATTAGTGTTCTCTGGTTATTTTTCTGCTTCTGAAAGTAACTGCATTGAAACAATTCGCAAATAAAGTTGGATTCAATTTCTCTAAATTACTTGCACGCTCACATTAGAACCGTCTCTTGTTGCTCACTCTTTTTACGGACTAGTTGGGAAGTTGGCTCCATATCTCTGTTAAAACGCCAACATTACAAGAAATTTCCATCCCACAGTCCATGTTGTAAAAATCTTGAGGCATTTGTTTGACCAGTCAATGACATAGAATAGTGAAAACTCTTCCTTGATAGATTCTGAGCCATCATTAAGTACTCTCTCAGTAGAGTGGACTTTTTGGAGGGGAAGGAACTAAAACTGAAACTATGCATGTTCATGCAGATGAAAAGCATGTAAAGTTCCTGAGTTTATAAACTATGATCACTAAGACAATATTGTTCCAGCAGCCAGAACACAGAAGTGGCAGGCAAATCTTATGGTTTTACCAACTACTGTATTGAGTGACATGCGGAAAAGGTCTTTCACTGACGAACAAAAACTTACTTCTTAATCTCGTCCTCCACGGCGGTCACTCCGTCTTTATGTGGCAGCAAAACTTTGTGAGTGGCACTGCCGAAGTCACATAGCACATAACTTCCCTGGTCGTTTAGCAGGATGTTTTCAACCTGATAAAACAAAAAGGTTTTAGAAGTTTTAATGCAGAAAAAAAAACATAAGGAAAACGTGACTAAAATATTGCAAAAGGCACTAATGAAAACTAAACACCACACAGCAACAACAGAGCATATATGACAGTGACAGATGCAGTTGAATGTAACGGTCTTGACTGGCTGATTTGAACACTGTCCCTGATCATCCAATCATAAAAAAAAAAAATTTAAAAAAAGCGCTGCAACCCTGGAACTTTTGGACCTGCATTTGCAATCCAACCTCCACCACCCATAGATACAAACATGTTTGTCTGCAGCCCTTATAGAAAAGGAAAGTGATAGCCTCTGCCATTTTGAAAGTGTTACAACTGCAGTTTTCGATTTTATATCGCTGTTTGTGGTTTCATATTTTACATTTTAAACCTGTTAGAGTGTCATCGTGTGCCCGTGGTCTGACAATGACCAAACAGCTCCTCCCCAATGGACAATCTGCATCCTGTATAATTTAGCAAAAGCTAGACAGTGGTCGTGATTAAGACGCATTCATTCCATTAAAATCACATGGGCTGCGTCTATGAAATAGTTTGTGACAGACGGATGAACGAACAAACAAACAGCCCTAGCCGTGCCCCGAGCTCATCCCCAATTACATCATAATAGGCATGGATGACAATTAGTGGATAAAGTCGCTTGTAAAAACTCACAAATCCCACACCCACACACAAAACTGATTTAATACACAGTGATGGAGTAGTGAGACAAGCCCTCATTACAGTAATTCTGCTTCAGGAGTATCATCATAGCTGTTCTGTGGCCTGGTAGACAGAAGGCAAATTTCAATAACATGTCAGTCTGAAAACGGGTCTTTTATTTATTTGCATGTTATCAGATGTGTCTCTTTTTTTTTGGGTTTCAGGCCTGGAGTTTTTAAATAGTACTTTTATTTTAGGGCCACAGCAGACAGATTTCAAGCCTGAGTAACAACGTAAAAAAAACAGAAAAGATGGGTATGAGGAATAATGGAGGGAATGATAGAAAGAAATTAAGGCAGGTGGAGGAAAAGATGGGAAACAAGCAGCAAAGAGAGATAGAAATAAAACAAAGAAAGGAAAACAAAGATGAGACTGGCTGACCGTGCAACAAGGGCATAAGATGTAAAATGTGAAGTGAAAATAGAAATCTAGTAAGGCATTTGGAAGAGCTGTGACACAGAAGAGGAGGAGAGACCAAAAAGAGGATCAAGAGAAAAAGATTTCAAACAGTTCTAAGGAAAACTGAGCTACTGCAAGCAACACAGAGTGTCTCTATACTGTTGACAACTCAGGGTTAAGGGGCTTTTTTGCCCTCTCACTTTCCCTGGCAATGCGTGACTGGGCCTCCGTGGTCTTTTGTGTCCCTGCGATGTTATGTAAGCCACGTAGGCTGAACAGATAGACACAGACAGTGAACAGAGGACAGGCCTGTGGAGCTGAAGGGACCGCACTGTTTAGAGGCTTGTCCAACTGGACAGAGTACAGCGGCCCAGTGATGGGGCACTGAGGAGAATTCAACCAGGGTGGGAAATTACCACCCACAATCAAGTTAGTTGACCGTTAGTGAGGAATTTCAAGATGTACCAGCTACCTTGGACTGTATAAAGAGTACATTTGGTTCTCTAACAGGAGTAGGTGGAGCAGAAAGAGGAAAAGGAGGTGGATGAGCAATGAACAGGGGGGGGGACAAGAGGAAGAAGAGGAAATAAGAACACGCTGGCAAAGGAAGCGGGGGAGCGTAAGAGGAAGCAGAGGAGTTAGAGCAAGCAGTGAAGTGAAAGCAGTGTTCTTTCTTCTGCTGACCAAGCAGATTTACATGAATTAAGTTTATAAACATCATCTGAAACATTATTTTTTTTTTTTTTAGAAATAACTGTTCAAGTGGGAATCCACTGGTTCCTCCTTTTGATTTTGTTGGCATCTTTGGAAATCCATCTCTGTAGATTTTGTGCAGAGCACCACGCTTCACAACTTGTGCGTAGGTAGTATTGAGACATCTTATATTGGGAGGTTTCTGTTGAGGAAGTTTGCCGATGACACTTCTTTAACCGCTCATGGTAACTCCCCCAATTATTGGTTTTGGTTTTTTTTTCCTAAAAAAGCCTATTGGGTAAAGTGAATTTATAAACTATATAGCGCTACCAGAAGTAACATGCACAATCTATTACCATTGTATTGCATGTTTAGTTTTTGGCCAGAGGAACTCAAAGTAATCAAGCAGGTTGGGTTTTACTGTACTTAAAATTTTTTGTCAAGGGCTTCAGTTAGTGCCTAAACAATTAGTTGATTAATCGATTAGTGACTCGACAGAAAATTGTTTGACGGCAATCAATGATTTAAGTCATTTATCGAGCAGAAATTCCAAAAGTTCTCTGGCTGCAGCTTCTAAAAAAAAAAAAAAATAATTGATATGGTGAGAATTTGGTGCTTTTCTTTGTTCAATATCTCTGTAAATTGGAAATCTTTTGGGTTTGGACCGTTGGTATAATAAAACCCATCTGAAGATGTCAGGGGGGGGGGGGGGGGGAGGAGGGCCC
>CM022476.1:3438215-3452300 GCA_011952105.1 Coreoperca whiteheadi | reverse complement strand
GGGGAGGATGGAGCCCCCCTACAAAGGGAGTAATGCTCTCTTCACCTTGAGGTCTCTGTGGATGATGGGCGTCTTGCATTGGTGCAGGCGGGCAACGGCCTCGCAGGTGTCACAGAAGATGTGGAGGACCTCGGCCTCACTGAAGCCCACATTCAAGCGCTGGTTCATCTGCTTCACCACCTGACCCGCTGCAGGAGAGAGAGGCAGAAGGACAGCTTTAGGACTTGACTTAAAAAGGTCAACCATTCAGGCTGGGAAACCATTACCAGCCAGCATGTTTGGTGTTTTGACCATTGCAAACACCATTTTCCAATGTGGATATTGTTCAGCGGTCCTGTATAAATATGCTTACATTCACACCCTCAAGCTGAACTTGACCTGATTATAACTCAATATTTAAATCATAACAAATGGCATCTAAATGCCTTACATCTTGCTAGAAGTCAGGTACGGTTATAAAAAAAACTAACAGAAAAGGGAAAATGGCACGTCATTGGAGTACAAGACAGTCGGTCTTCTACTTTTAACTTACACTCAGCATAATGTTTCAAGGACAATAACGTGTTCTAGAAAATTAAATGCTAAATGTTTTTGCGATATTTGGTCTGCTACCAGACGGCAACGAGCAGTTTCAATGTTTGAATCCATTTCCAAGTAAACTAAAAAAGTAAATACGTCACCATGTAAAGGCTTCATCTAACTGATTATTCTCTGTAACCAGAGTGATGTTTGCATGTAAACGCATCCAATGAGGGCAAAACCGCTCAAAATAGCCTTCCAAAAACCAAGCTGAGCCAGCGATCAATAGAGGGGCCACACAAAGGACAGAGGCAGCAACAAAGCATTTAGACATGTCACTTCTAAACAGTTGGTGAAGGCTAGAATGTATTTATTACATATCGTGCACAATATAAAGCTGGCTTTTTGTCTTTGGCAGGCTTTGCTGCTATTTCCAAAACTGGGGATGTCATATGAAGACCAAACATCATTCACCATCAATACTACAGTATATGACAAGGAACAAAAACATAAAACATGCGTAAAACCATTCCTTTAGGTTTTGCGTCATTTAGTTTGGATTATTTTGGCACAAATATTACTTACCCCAACTTAAATAAAAATTTAGAAGCTATTCTAAAGCTAATTTGCGAATGAGTATAAAACACGGCAGTCATATCATGGTTTCAGAACATGTATTTACAAACAGAGGTTATACCTTTACAGTATTCCATGAGGATCAGGACCTCCCAGACGCTGTCGGACACTGCATTGATTGTGGAATCCAGGTAGCCGACAATGTTCTTATGGCCTGACAGCTCCTTCTACATACAGGATGAAAAGATGGAACTGATCAAGACAGAAAGACACGCATTGACTAAATATCTAAACAAGCTTAGTAATGCATGTCTGTCCGTCCTGGGAGAGGGATCCCTCATCTGTTGCTCTTTTTCCTTAGTCGAAATGAGGGTGTCGTGTGCTATAGATTGTAAAGCCGTTTGAGGTAAAATTTTGATTAGTGATATTGGGCTATATAAATAAAATTTAATTGAAGCTTAAGAACTATTGAACAGGAAGAAATGAAGATCCTACTAAATATTTAATCTGTGCATATTTTCTGTGAATTTAATTGGTAAGGACATAGATCCTACTACACAAATGGCAAAAAACA
This sequence comes from Coreoperca whiteheadi, assembly GCA_011952105.1. Taxonomy (NCBI): domain Eukaryota; kingdom Metazoa; phylum Chordata; class Actinopteri; order Centrarchiformes; family Sinipercidae; genus Coreoperca; species Coreoperca whiteheadi. Next base: position 3,450,631 of record CM022476.1, on the reverse strand, counting down.
CAAGGTAGCTACTGAGGCGATTACAAAAGGATATATGTGGATTGTGTACACACACACGCCCCTTTCAGTAAGTGCTGAGTATTCATGTTTGGACTTGTGTGGTGTTTCTGCTATGTTTGTTAAGCAGTGGGACGCTGCTATTCAATGTACAATTTAAAATGATGCATGAAAAAAACTGCACTCTGGAATAATGCTCTGCCGTTTCTTCATGTATTATTAAGTGGTTTAAGCGAGAACAAATGTAAAGTGCATTAAAGAGGACAGAAAAATAAATCATGTTCGATAAGTTCTAGATAAACCAATAAGATTGCTTGAAATTTGTTTAGGGAAAAAAAAACAAAAAAAACCTAGCCACTTGAAAAGGTCCAGTGTGTAACATTTAGGAGGAGCTATTGGCAGAAATGGAATATAATATTTATAAGTATGCTTTCATTACTGTATAATATAACCTGAAAATAAGAAAGGCTGTGTTTTCATGGTGCTTTCTAAATCTTAAACGCTGGACTTTTAAATTCTGCCTCATAAACAAGCTATTTGTGAGTCCCTATGATATTTGTTTACACCTCCTGGTTTTACTATGTATGAGCAGAGTAAATCTAAGACAAAAAGAAAGAAAAAAAACCCGCCAGTTCGAGCCTCAGAGAACACATCCCCAAGAAGCTCAACATCCAGCGGAATTCAGTCCAGTCTCGTCTTGCAGTCAAGCTACTGTGTGTGGCAAGAATGCTTTTTATATTCTTTCATGTTCTTACACCATGTTGATCTCTTAAGTCCACTAATCTTTAACTTAATTCATTTGGAGGATTAAAGAATCCGTGTTTTTGTTTGTTGATTGGTTGCTAAATGCCAGCATGAGAAGAGAGACTACTGCGTGTTGCGGAAACCGACACACCTAAAAACGTCCCAACAGGCCAGGATTGCGTCAATGTTTAAGGTCGGCTGTATGGGCGAGTATTACACAGATGACACAGTGAACGGACACACAAAGCTGGCCAAACAGCTCAGAGTGAGCCGTTCACTGATACACTGGGGTCAAACGTTCAAGACAAAGCTTCTGCTGTTGTCTGTGTCGTACACGTCTGGTAGGTTACAGAATAAATGAGATATTTAACTTTGAATGGCATAAAGACACCTTGAATTATCTGCTGTAATCATGAGTGTCAGCTCTGTGTGAGAGATCAAAAGTGTTTGTCAATGGACCAGGTGCATTAATACAACGTTACCCAGCCCACAGCCAAAAGCTTTTTGCTCTTGCAAGATTGGAAATGCTGGAAAACAGGATGGGTAAGCAAGATGGAATGAAGTCATTTATATGCAACTTGCTTTATGAGAGAAAGTGTCTTTATCAGGGGCTCGTCTCCCCATTAGAAAGACAAATTATGTGCTGCTTAAATTAAATACCTGAAAACTGAGAATGCCTTCAGATAATGAGGAAAGTGTCTTCAAGTACAAATTAAGCCCTCTGCACACAAAAGGTGAGCAAAATCCAGGGAAGGATTGAAAGTACATGCAGCTAAAACCCAAGAATATTTCCCACCCCCGATAAGCGGTGTTCAATTGACAACTCAAAAGGTTTTTAATCTAACATTACTACAACCTCGGGCTGGGCGTTTTGTTTGACAGTTCTGAAGGGTAGTTGCGCTACTTTAGCCAGCCATAAAGTGTCCAGATGAGCTCAGGGTTTAGTATAATTGTTAGTGAAAGTGTGTTGTGTTTGCTAGCATAAAAAGTCGCTGTTTATGTAAGGTTACTACGGGGAATGCTGGAAGCCAGTAACAAACATCTGGCATTTCCATTGTTTGTGATAATCTAAACAAAGAACACATTTTCTTTCAGTCACCTTTCTAAAGTTACTATATTCTGTTATGATCAAAGAGTTAATGAGCAAACACCGTTAGCTAGCTAGTGCGCTAGCTAGTTGAAAGGTTGTCTGGTACAATGGAGCATGAGTTGTTTACGTACCTCTCCCCCCATATAATGCTGTGAATTGATTCATTGAATTAAACAGTGATTGACAGCTGGTTCAGCCGGCGTATTGCTGAAATTAGTTTTTGACTGACAGCGGATTGTAAGCCTCTAATTGGCCAAATAAAAAAATATGGAAGGTTGAGCTAATTTTAAATACTTTATTTACGGTTACAGTAGTTTAATCTGCAGCAATGCATCATATTCTAAAAGATCATCATATGTTTGCACTATTGGAGAATTATTTTAGAGAAAAGGTGTATATCGAGATAAATATCGCTGCATAGCCTAAAAATAGAGATGTTATTTATAAGCCATATGGCCCTGCCCTAATACAACCTACAGCTGCACAATTAAGCACAGGAAATAATGTGTCTTCATTTCCTGCTGCATGATCAGTAGTTGTTTAAATCAAAATTAACATGCAATGAACATATTTAAAATTACGCTCTTGCAATAAATTCAAGCGGCAAAACTTCAGTTGAGCTGAGAGATAACATCTGACTATTGCAACCGAACACTGTGATGCTGCTCTCACCATGATAGTGATCTCTCTCTTGTAGACATTTAGGTCCGGGACGTTGTTCACATACATCCTTTTGAGAGCGCAGCGGACACCGCTGTGCGTACGAGCCAGAAACACCACCGAGAAGCCTCCTGGAAAAAACACGAGATGACGAGACAGCATTACATCAACCTTCTTAAGTCCTTTTCACACATGAAAATTATTTTATGGAGTAATGGTTATCAGGGTTCACACACACAAGTATACTATGTGGAAAACTGCTCATTTTCCATTACGGATCAATTAGGCAATGCTCACACAAGACTTGATTCTCCCTTATATGAACAATAGGCTTTGCAATTGTTGCTGTCATGTAGGAACATAACATTTTAAGGTTAATATCCAAACTAAATTCACACATACGTGGTTAATCAAATCTTCCATTACAACCCCCCCCCCCCCCCCAAACAGATTTCCAATTTCTGATGCGCTGCCCACAAACGGACATTTTAATGCTTAAGTGGTCCGGTTGTGCTGCTCAGTGGATAACAGTAGAAGACTTTGGGTGCTGCCAGGTGTGACTGTGGAACACACAGATGTGGGTGAAAAAAAGAAACTTAGCAGTGCTGAAAACAAGAGCAAATATACTCGGATCTTCTCTTAAAAGTCAATGTGAGCCGATATTTTAACAGCAGCTGGTCTCATTTTATGAGCAAGTACGCTAAGCTCATTTAGCTTGGATTTGCCTAACTCGAAGTGGGTGTAATCCTGGAGTAAATGAAGCTATTTGCTTTATAGCAAGGTTTTAGAAGAATGAGTTATGAAGCTAAAATTGCTGGGTGAGAGGAGTTTTGGTGGAAAGTGTGGTTTCTTGTGTCGGAGTAGACTGTGTTGACAGGGACATGGCGTTTAGCTGGGGTGCCAGTAGCTGTTGTCCCTGTCCTGTGTGCCTCTGAGTGAATGTCCACTAGCACTGTGATGGGACAGTCCCCAGTCTCATTAGGAGGGGTTCACTGAGTGGTGGACAGCAAAGTCCACCGACTGAGGAAGGGAAAGACAGGATCAACAATAGAGCACTTGTTGCCTAATAAGTTACCTTAGGTCAGCTGAAAAGCATGGATTTGAATTGGGAATGAGCAGAAAGGAAAGGGAGGTGAAGAGACCAGTGGGCACAAAGGCCTTCATTGAAGAGTCGTTCAAAACTACATTTAAACAGATCTCAGCAGTTGTGTTTTTGTGAGGACAGTGCAACATAAAAACCTCAAGCACAAATGATTTATGCAGGTAAAACCTGTGTGTCCCCATGAGAACGGAAGGCGGCAGAAAGTCAGGCAAAGCAAAAACAAACTTAAGCGTAGTGTTTGCTTGTATAACTGTTGAACCGTGCAACAGTGAGTGTTACGATAACAGACATTATCAGATTAGAAGGGGCCCGCTGACCGATGCCATTCTGCAGCACAGAGGGATGAACAGGCTAAAGCAGACCATCAGCTGATAATAAAGGATTCGATAGTGTAAATGAGAAACTACCATGAACCACCAACAAAGTGATGGTACATTTTCACTGGGACTGGTTTGAATCTATTCTTTCTCTAGTTTTTTGCCTCATTTCAAAAATCATCTTTGGACCAGGGCATCAAAATTCACCAGGATCTTATATTAGCACATCTACTGCTGACAGTCACAAGGACAGGCTTAGCTGCATATAGAGAAATGATAAAAACTAGAACAAAAGACAATAAAAATACAAACCACTGATGAGACAACAAATCACGCAGCGTATAAAACATTACACTGACGCTGCTGAAATGGGTAACACACAGAATGACATCAAATACCCACTGCAAAGGAAACTAAATACAGGAACAGAAATGTGTCCGGGTGTCCCTCTGATGCAATCTAAATTAGAATAGTTAAAATAATATAACATAATACAAAGATGATTATGTTTGCTACATGTATCATTGCAGCTACCAAGCAGCTGTATCTGCAGACCTGCTGCCATCTCAAAAGAGTTCAAACTGAGACAGAGATTCTGCCAAGACAAAGTACATGAGCCAAAGCTGGGTATGCCTGCTGGATGCTGTTCATCAATTTGCCTTGGTCTGCCCTGTGTGCTAAAGTTAGCTTAATGGTCACTTCAAAATGCAGGCCGGGCATAAATTGATTTCCTGTAACGAGGCAGCTGAGTGCAGAGCCATCCAGAGACTTGGGGAAGTGGGAGTGAACTTTAGGCAGAAAAATTAACCATATGACAAGGAATCTTGCGAAAGAGCTACTTTTAAAAACAGCAGGACGCGCTCATTTATGAAGCCTATGTGCAAGCTGAATCCCAATCATATGTGATGTAGAGTCTGCTTTATGACCCTGCCGTATAAGAAAAAGCCATCCGAGAGTCATTTTGTGCAAATCTCAAGCTTTATGTACTGCTTTGACACCAAGATGTAGGATGCAGACGCAGTGAAGATCACATTTAAGACAAGAAGGGAGGCAAGAAGATGTGGGGGTTGCATGGACCACATGACAGATTTTACAAGGCAAACTCCATTTGCTCGGGCAAAGGGCCAAGAGGCTGAAAAGAGCAGGGTGTTTAAGCATGCACGGACAAGATACAAATGAACAGCTAACCTTTGCTCAAAAACTAAGTGAACAAACTGGAAAGCTACACTTAACAACCAAATTCACTCCCTCTGTGTTGCCTTAAACTAAAGGAGACTTGGAGGTGTGCAAACAGGTGATCTCAGATGAGAGGTACGGATTACAAGATTATTCCCGTCAGAGAGATCCGCAAACTGCAGTGAATAATCTGCTCATCTCTGGTCTCAGACCCATCCCCATGGTGCTCCAACTACAAGCATCTTGTTATGGTCTACAATAAAATGACAAAACTCAGTCGTGAAAGTCTCTGACAGCTCACGACAAGGTCACATCCTTAAACTGAAATCCTCGTGAGATTCCCCGACACCAGCTGTTACCTGTCTGTCATTAGAAGCCAAATATTTCACAGATCCTGGCAGCCGTTGTTGAGTCTCCGGAGGGGAGGTGGTTTTTGGTAAGTTAAGAGAAGCTAGAGGCCTCAGCTCAGGCCATCTACCAAACGCTTCATGTCTGCCTGCTCTAGGACTGACTGGGGCCATATGCTCCAGGATCAGGTTCTCACTAAACCGCCACCCTGGGGCTTTTGTTGCCTCCCATGACTATGCCAGCCACGGAAGTGGTACGCTATTGAGTGTATTATTCTCCTGAGTGGCTCTGGATGGAATGATTTGTTTTAGAGGGACTTTGTGCCCAGCATACCAACTTCCTGGACAAATAAGGGACCCTAAAACGACATAAAAGGTCCCTCACTGTACAAGAGACTGGCTTCAACCAATGGCAACAACAAAGCTGTCTGTAACTAACTAACACTGGCTACACAGATTAAAACACTAACATGCTACATCAAACAATGAACTTGAGTGAGGAATGCAAATAACTTCATGAGTACAGACTCAGAAAAACTGATTGGGGTAGGCTAAAACGATGACTGTGATACTCACGTAACCACAGAACTATTTTTCGAATGACGACTGTGAAGCAGAAATAATAACGCCCGACATCAATGGCTTACAAAAAATGTATAAAACACAGTCTACAAACAAACAAAAAAAAATCATCAAGGAGATTTCATCCTATTTTCATGCTCAGATTTCCTTAAAACTACACCTTAATTCCATTCAAAAGCTACAGTTGTCAATGCAGGACAAGTGATTCTTCCCTGTGTTTTTTTAATAGTGAAAAGTAATGTGAGGGAGCCATTTAGCTGAGGAAATATGTAATATATCTAGAAATTAGTTGAATGTCAATAACATATTCATGACTTCTGTATTTTAAAGTCAGTAAATGGATTTAAGAGGATTTCATAAGCAGATTGTATAAAATACTATTGAACCGCAGCCAAGAGGCTATAGCTCTTTTTAGAAGGCCTAAAAACATAGGCCTAATAAATCTGCCTTTTTTACCCCTATTTCATGAATCATCTTCACATTTCACCATTATTGTACCTTATATGACTTACATGTGACAAACTTGACTGATCGGCCTTCTCATGTCTTCACATCTCTTAAGCAATCTAACTCACACAGGCACAATGATTTTAGACTGACATTTTGTTAACAAGATGCCGCTGCAAATCAAAAGATTATTTGTTCCAAGTGAGACTGATGCACGGACTGATAATACATCACAGCACGTTTCTCGTGCACAGAAGTGTGACTTCCTTTCAGTGTTTTAAAGCATCACTGATGGGCATGTCTAACTCTGGTACTTAGCGCCCATTAGCCACGTCTCACTGTTATTGTACCTCCCCTCCTGCTCGTCTTTTAACTGAATGCACTGTGGAGAGGGGATGGAAGCAGTTTACTGTGAGGACATTGTCAGTTGTCCGTGACAGTTGGGAGGAAAACCCCAAATCCATCAGGCCAAGAAGAAACGAGGGGGGTACTGACATTAAAGCCTGGTACTGAACGAGAGCTGTCATTACTGAAGAATTTCCCCCAGCCCTGCATCCAGCGCTAGGGACCCTGACATCACTGCAGAGCCCTGACTAACTAGGACAGTCACAGGCAGCACACATGACAGTCTGTGAAAAAGGATCTCAACAGCCGTTGCAAAACAGATACTCAGCATGCCTTGTGATAGGAAAGCATTAAAAACCTTCAGAAGTGGTAGAGGAGTGTCTCAAACAGGGAGGATTAAAGGATTTAGTAACATGAAGTGAACAGAGATGATACGTTTACGGTTTCTGCCCAGGCACAAGGCACAGATGTTCTTCATCTGAAGCATGAGGTCATCTGTGATAACAGACCACTGTGACCGACTGTCTCTGTTCATCTCACTCTCTGTCGACGTCATTTCAACCCACAACTTTATACTTAAGCATAACATCTTTGCTTGTCAAAAAGCTACAAACTAAGAATGTAGTTCAAGTCAAAGTGCCTCCTTCCGCAGTGGAGCTGCTTTTAGGAGGAGAGAATGACATTTCTTTTAGAGAGCATTTGGAGCACGCTTAGGTATTTCCTCCTGGAGGCCCCCATCCCCTAACATGGAGCCACAACACTTCGCCTACACATCTTCACAGTTGTAAAGCTTTTAGATAAGAGTAACTAGCTTACAACAACTTAATGTGGTTGCACTAAACTAGAACAAGTGTGAAGGATCTCTCACCTTCATTTTAGCTTGCAAACAAAGTAAAAGTAGCTATCTAAATAGATGTATGGCTTTTATAACCTCTTATTTCAATGATAAAATTATTCTACTTGAAATGATCAAACAGAAATCTGGGGAAAAGTAAGGATTGTGCTTTGTGGAGCTATTCTGTGCCTCCTTTCGCACACAACTCTCCTCTTGGCCTTCTTCCCCAATGTCTCAAGTGAGTCTTATTTCTTAAGAATTAAACTTAAAGTGATCTCCTTTTGGGAAAACTCTCTAAAAAAAGAACACAAACCCTAAAAAGTTGCCAATTTGTCTTGAACTTAAATGAATAGGGGCAAATACTTCAACTGTCTAATTCCTAAATAAGATACCAATTATTTTAAAACAGAAAGTTACAAATGAGTATGTTACTGGGTATCTTGAGGCTTTGGTGAAAATGAAGCAGGCTCACATTCAGGAACATTACACACACTTAACATGAAGACCCTGAGCGACTTGTGTTCCCAGTCACAGTGTTAAAGGTTAACCTAAGAATTTAAGCTGTTAGTGTCATAATCATCTTAAGAAACTTGATGCTAACGATAACAGTAATAAACTCTTACACCAATACGATATGTCTCACAATTAAGGTTAAAAACTAACGTGGATATAGTCACACCAAAGACAAACTACACTTTGCTACAGGCTGCAGCAAAAAAAAAAAAAAAAACATACATATGACGTCCATCTACTTTAATTATCTAAAAACAGACAATGCAAAAAAATAGAAGCTCAAACCTCATCTAAAATTGCTTTTTCAAAGAAGATACAAGTTCAATGAACACATTTCTTTAGGTAAACTGTTCTAAGTTAAGAAGTCCTTATGAAGGCTCCATCACCTATCTGACCTTTGTAACATTCAAAAGTAGTGTTTATTTATTTATTGAAACAGGAGATCCCATTAAGATGTTAATCTCTTCTTCCAGGGAGACCTGGTCAAGAAGCAGGACCTACAGTTTCATACATAACCACAGAAATCATAATCATACAAAACAATGAATGAACATACAGTCAAGAAAAGCACTTACAAGACTTTGTAAAAGACATTTAAAAGTACTCAGAGGCGGTAGTATCTCTAATTTAACTATATTTTGCATATCATTCCATATCAAACTTAAAAAAGGTACAATAAGGACTTCTCTTTGGCTGTAAGCGTCAACTGAATTCTTTATGAAGACTAACCGGTGCCCATTTTTCCACTATAAAATGTGGTAAATGGATTTCCATTAACAGGCTTCAAGGTCTTTGCCAGTTTGCCATGTTGTGCCAGCTGCTCTTGCTAATAACCAATAACGACATTTTGATACCCAGCGCTTTAGCAAATCCTTTGAGATTCGGTATTATACAGACTAATGCGGGAAGTGCTAATGTTCTTTGGCTGGGTAGTGTAGTGACCAAAAATGCCATTTGGTAACTGAAACTCGAGTTACAACAAGCCTGCATAACTTAAAGTAAAAAGGAAGCCACACACATATTTCAAAATGTACGAGCAAAACATTTGTCAGTTTCATACTAGGAATCTATATGAAAGGTTATATGATGACTTATTTTCATCTGAGGCCCAAACGTAGACCACCCACCCTGAGGTTTTTCAGGCACTGACAAACATCATTTGCCACTTTAAGATAACAAATATCTGTTACGAACACTGCTCAATCTGTGTCTCTCAAGTCCTCAAACGTTATAGTGTAGCGACACTCAAAAGCATCAGTGGCATAGGTTGTCGGCCTAAAAATAGAAGTGTACTTGCTTTTAGCAAGCAGTTGAGAGATTCTGCACTCTGTGAGCTTTTCCCTGACAGAACACCACACCACCATGTCATCTTTTCTGGACTCCAAGGTCGAAATCCTGCTTAGGTTTTTGAATAGATGAAGATCTCTGAAAATGGACAAATTCGGATTCTAAACTTACATGCAAGTTAATTATTTTACATGTCAAGTTTTTTGTATTAAACATAAACAAAAGATAACATTGCACTCTGCTAAATTCACACGTTTCTCATCTCTTGAAACGCAGTTAACCTAACCAAACTGGAAATTCTACAAAACACTCTGTCGCTTAGGTTTCCTCCTTCAGTCAAGTCAAGTATGCACGGCCGTCGGCCATAGCAAGGAGATAACCAAGGTTATTGCAGGTCAAATATTTTTAAATGTTTCGAGGTGAGGGTCGGCACACAAAACACAGGAGATAGTGGGATGCTGCAAGCATACTGAACTAAAAGGAATGAAAAGGTGCATTCGGAGGGGGACCACAGTTGATAACCTTAATCTGACTAGGTCATAAGCAGCATGAGCATGCTAATCGTTTTAGAGGACACATTTTAATTTATCTGTATAGAGTCCAGTATGTCCAGATTATTCAGAGGGGAACCCCAGAAGGAGAAGGGTTCATGAATTGTCAGTATCTTACAAATCTGTTGTTTGGAAATCCTTAAATTAACATATTTTAACCTTTTTCTTGCAACAATACTTAGTTCTTAGAACATCCACTAATCAAAAAGGTTTTAAGTAGAATCTCTGATTCTCTTCCTCACACTTGCAGGTACATCTGTTCTGTATTCAGCAGCACCCTGCTCTTCCTCACAATAGAGGAAGCTGGCAAGTGCCTTGTACATCTGTTCAGTACCAGTGCAGAGATTGAGCATGACAGCATTGCATGAGCAAACTCTGCCCCTCTATTTCTTTCCTATGATGACGTCCTGCCCAAAATATGTAAATCCATTTGTCCAGATCATGGCACTTTAAAAAGTTCCCTGTGGTGTTTTTGACCTCTGGTAGCGCTGTGGAGACAATTTTCACATGACGAACGCACATGCATGCTTGCCAATGATTTCGCACCATTTCACTGATCTACAGGTGGAGGTAACGTGCCAAGAAAGCCAGGGAAGAGAAAAGACCTCTCATTTCTCAGCTTATACCTCCTCAATTCCTCTGTTCGCTCCTCCCCTCGTGTCAAATTCCCTCCAACCTGAGATGCGAGACTCGATTATAGAGTCGTCGAGGCAACTGTCATTTAACAAAAAAAATTAGGTATCCCTGCCGTCATTTTAAAGTAACGTAATGCAACCGCAGGGGGGCACAAGCCAGTTTCTTCATGTGCCAGTCCCAAGTCTGGATAAATGCAGAGGGTTGTGTCAGGAAGGGCATCCGACGTAAAACACATGCCAAACTAAAAATGCGAATCATGACAATGACTTCCATACCGGATCGGTTGGGGCCCGGGTTAACAACGACCGCCACCGGTGCTGTTGACCTACAGGGTACCGGTGGAAATTGGACTACTGTTGTTCGAAGATGAAGAAGGAGAGGAGGAAGGTGTGTTCGTAGGCAGAGAGAGAAGAGGAAAGCTAAGAATGTAGGACTGACAGTAGGGACTTTGAATGTTGGGACTATGACAGGGAAGGCTAGAGAGTTGATTGACATGATGCAGAGAAGGAAGGTGGACATATTGTGTGTCCAGGAGACCAGGTGGAAAGGTAGCAAGGCTAGAAGCTTAGGAGCGGGGTTCAAGTTGTTCTACCATGGGTCGGATAGGAAGAGAAACGGAGTAGGAGTTATCCTGAAAGAGGAGTTCGTGAGGAATGTTCTTGAGGTGAAAAGAGTGTCAGACAGGTTGATGAGCCTGAAGCTGGAAATTGAAGGGGTGATGTTCAATGTTGTGAGTGGTTATGCCCCACAGGTAGGATGTGAGTTAGAAGAGAAGGTGAAATTCTGGAGTGAGTTAGATGAAGTGATGCAGAGCATCCCCAGAGGTGAGAGAGTGGTGATTGGTGCAGATTTCAATGAGCATGTAGGTGAAGGGAACAGAGGTGATGAGTATGTGATGGGCAGGTTTGGTCTTCAGGACAGGAACGCAGAAGGACAGATGGTGGTAGACTTTGCAAAGAGGATGGAAATGGCTGTAGTGAACACTTTCTTCCAGAAGAGGCAGGAACATAGGCTAACATATAAGAGCGGAGGGAGAAGCACTCAGGTGGACTACATCTTGTGTAGACGTTGTAATCTGAAAGAGACCAGTGACTGTAAAGTAGTGGTAGGGGAGAGTGTAGCCAGACAACACAGGATGTTATTATGTAAAATGACTCTGGTGGTGAGGAAGATGAAGAGGACAAAGGCAGAGCAGAGGACGAAGTGGTGGAAGCTGAAAAAGGAAGAATGTCGTGTAGTTTTCAGGGAGGAGCTGAGACAGACTCTGGGTGGTCAGGAAGTGCTCCCAGATGACTGGACCACTACAGCTAATGTGATCAGGGAGACAGGTAGGAGGGTACTCTGTGTGTCATCTGGAAAGAGGAAAGTGGACAAGGAGACTTGGTGGTGGAACCAGGAAGTTCAGGAGTGTATAACGAGAAAGAGGTTAGCAAAGAAGAAGTAGGACACAGAGGACTGAAGAGAGTAGACAGGAGTACAGGGAGATGCAGCGTAAGGTGAAGGTAGAGGTGGCAAAGGCCAAACAAAGAGCATATGAGGACTTGTATGCTAGGTTGGGCACTAAAGAGGGAGAGGTGGATTTGTACAGGTTGGCCAGACAAAGAGATAGAGATGGGAAGGATGTGCAGCAGGTTAGGGTGATTAAAGATAAGGATGGAAATGTATTGACAGGTGCCAGGAGTGTGATGGGAAGATGGAAGGAGTACTTTAAAGAGTTGATGAATGAGGAAAATGAAAGGGAACTAAGAGTAGAAGAGGTGACTGGTTATCAGGCAGCCCGAAAAAGT
>CM022476.1:3420297-3430468 GCA_011952105.1 Coreoperca whiteheadi | reverse complement strand
TGTCGTAGAGTCAAGCAGGAAAAACACTACATTACGTCCAGAGACGAGGCTCACTGTTTGGTTTTGAACCACCAGCTGCTTAGCTGCACAGATAACTGAACTTTGTGCACACTACTTGTTAGTTAGCCAGTGCACCTAACCTGTATCTGCTCGTCGGTATCTGTATCTTTTTCTCTTGTATTTTAACAGAGTGCAGAACCGTCTGTGCAAACGTTGTAGTCCAGTTAAATTGTAAAAACAGACATTGGGAGTAAAGTAAAGAAATACGAGGTGAGTATCCCCTCACCAACAACGTCATTGTCCATTCTGATGTTTCACTGTAGACATCGTCATATGTTAATTTGGTAGACGTCGCCCAACCCTACTTCAGACTAAACAACAGGTCTTTAGTGGCTGTGTAGGGATAGAGCAGGTTATACAACCTACCTTCTAGACAAATTAGCACTTACTCATCTTGAAACGCTGCTTGCACCACCAAAGTTGCTAAACTTTAACATTTTGTAAGTTGTAATTAAAATCCTGGTTCTAGCGTTTGAAAATGGCACTTTTTCAACTCACGATTTTAAAATAAATATAATTTGTAGTTCAGCCACACCTTTTTGTATCAAAAGTAAACATGACAATATGTGAGCGCTGCCAAGACGGCCTCTCTGATGCTGCTGTAGTGGTAGGGAAGTCAACAGGTAGAGCCTTTTAAGCACTATAAATTACCATTGGCACCTACAGCTTAGGTAAAGCAACACCAACAAAAACCAGTATAATTTAGTGCATTGTCATAACAGAGCAGCAGCATTTTTTTGTCTTGTGCAATTCAGTGGAGACTTAACTTTCATGAGCTTGTTAACTGACAAGGACGAATATTGCAGAACCCCAACCGATAACCGACTATGCCCATGTCTTGCAGGAACTTCGTAAACAACGTAAACTGAAACATAGCCGCCAACCTAACCTACCCTGTTTTGTTGCTCTTATTTGACATGACACCCAGAAATAGATTATATAAATTAGATTATATTTTACCACCAAACTGATCAAACTGTTGACTCTCACAGAAGCAACAATAACTCTTGCATAACATGACCTCTTTGTAATTATTTCATACTTCAGTGGACACCACCCAACAAGCACACAATCCTTTTCAAAACTAAGACTGATATACTATCATTAGCCATCAGAGCCAGACCGTCATAAGTCAAGTTTTTACCTACGAAAATTATTTAATTTATGATGGATGGATGCCTGTTAATTCTTTTCCATAACAAGTGTTAACAGCAAGACTACAAGTATAATATACGTAAATGTTTTGCTGATTCCATATACCCTCTGACAGACCTGAGTGACATGTTGGCACCAACTTGTTTACAGTGCCCACACTCTGTCATCAAGAGTGAGGCAATCATTCATCACTTCTGACTCGCCATCCAATCTAGTGTAGTCATGGAGTCAAGGGAACTCAGATAAGCCTATGATCAGTTTCCAACCTGTACTTAGTCTCTCTGGAAAGCTGACCTTGAAAAGGAGCAGACAAACCTCAGAACCAAGTAGACTTGAAGACATCCACAATTGGTCAATACACTGATCAAAGAGAAAACAGTCACTTAATTGTGCACTGAATCTAAATGTTGTCGACAAATCATTGTCCTTCTGTTTGGCTTCTCCATATGATACGAGTTCAATCCTGCATTTTGCTTGACGCCCTCCTCAGATCGGGTGATGATGAATTGGCAGAAATTAATTCAATTGCAGTTTCACAAAAAGGGGAGGGATGGCAACGCAGAGAGGCAGATACAGAAGGCCTCAATGAGCGAGCACAAAGGCAGCGATACCCATCACGGGACCAAGTGCTGCGTCGTACCAGCATTCTTTCTAGGGTGCTAGAATAAGACAACAAAAGGGGAACAATGTGCCTATTCATCACCAGTACAGTATGCTAATAATGTAGATAGGATGCATTCTCCCCACCCTCCCCGGGCAGAGAGGGAGGATCAAATAGGTCATTCAAAAAACATCATCAAGAAAGGAACACTCTGACCTGCACTGCAATGATGGATGAAGCCTCTCTTAAGTCATAAGACAGACAAGGAAAGCAAGTGGACCTGCACTTGTTTCAATTAAATGTAAGTGTTTTGTTTATGCAACTGTTGGCAATTCAAATGAATTGTACTCAAGTCTATCATGATGATATTTTGTAAGCATCATCTCTGTAAGGCTGTACTTTCTTTAAGGTAAATGCTAATGTTAGCATGCCAATTTGCTCAAAATGGCAAATGCTAACATCCAGGTGGTAAGTAGCAGGGCCCCAGAGTGCGACCAAAAACCAAAGTTCAACTGAACATTTTCATTGGTCACAGTAGTGCGCCTGAAATTTAGCAGGTCTGATATTTAAAAAAAAAAAAAAACACCGATGTCATCCGCGATCGATTAATGACTGGATAATCTCCCCACGCTCTACCCCTCCCGAGCGGTCTGATATTCGCACATGCTCTGCAGAGAGAGACTCTCCTGTTTAATGCAGGGCTACTTATGCTGTGGTTTTGTTAAAGCTCATAAGTGCACTTGTTGGTGAAGATGCCACGCTGGTTTCAATCGTTTCTTCCTTCACACGAGGCTCATCTGCTGCTGTGAAAACAGAATCGCGGGTGAAAAATATCCAAAAACACGAGCTGTGTTTTTTTGGCTGTCGAAGAAAGTTAACAGAGCAGAAACAGAAAGACGTGGGGCGTGTGGAGAACTGAAGGCAAAAGCAGATTAAAGTAGTTTGTTAGCAAGCACTAAAATAAAGTGGAGAACTAAGTAGAATTAAAATAGAGGACAAGAGGAAAGATCAGTGGATCACCAAAGTGAGTATTGTTCATCCTCGGGGGATCATTAATGTCTGTACAAGATTTCATGGCAATCCATTGGACAGTTGAGATATTTCAGCAGGACCAGAGTGGTGGACCCACCGCCACACCACTCCTAGAGCCATTTCAGAATGGCTGAAAACAAAAAGAATGAGTCATTCAATGGTTTACACAAGATGTAATGTCAGATGTATTGATTAACGGGGGAACACTGTTCACTGCAATAAGCATCTATCGCAATTATTGTATGTTATTTTCTAATAAGTGTGTTATACTGTATAAGTGGGGGAGAAATGACAGGAAAAACCTGAATTAAGAGAAGAGCGAGTGAGAACCAAACCAGACAGGACCCCAGGTGCAGACTGTCCAAAGATACCCCTGATACAGTTCAGCACATAACTGCAGGGTGTAAGATCCAGGCACGAACAGCATACACAGAGTGCCATAACCAAGTGGCTTGCATAGTGTACAAGAACATCTGCCATGAGTATGGGCTGGAAGTCCCAAAGTCAAAATGGAAGACACCTCCTAAAGGTAGCTGAAAAAGACCGAGCTACGATCCTATGGGACTTCGAGATCCAGAGTGACAAACTGGTGATGGCTAACCAACCGGACATCGTGCTGATCGACAAACAGCAAAAGGTGGTGGTGATAGATGGAAGAATCCCAAGCGACAGCAACATCAAGAAGAAGGAACACAAGAAGCTCGAAAAATACCAAGAGCTGAAAGTGGAGCTAGAAAAGATGTGGCCAATCAAATATGTACAATAGGACACAATTGTGGCAAAGAAGGATACAATTATTTCCACTGTAATAACTTTCCAGAGTTGTAAAATCTTGTCTCTTGCGTTATTTTAACTCAATGCACAGTTAGATAGTGCCCTCCAACACTATCGTAAAAACACCAAAATGAGGGAATATGGTGTTCCATCACTGTATCTCGGAAAAATGTTATAAACCCCATGATACTGATTTCAACCATATCAGTAAGCCCTAAGCCAACTGCTTTTTATGGTGTCAGACCCAAAAAGGCAGCAGATATCTACAGCATATTTACTTAACATTTGGCTTTAGCTTTAAAAACACTGCTTAGGATAAGCTCTTCTGTTGTGAATTTCTTATGTTCTTCACAAACTCTTTCGGCATATCACATGATATGTGTAACCGCATTCACATTGGTAAATGTTTTGTGCAAATTTCTAGTAGTGCCCGAAGCCAGAAGCCTGTTTGGTGAATGCGTGGCGTCTGTCCAGATCACAAGTGGCAAAGGACAAGGTGAAAAAAATAAATAAATAAATAAGTCACTGTGAACACAGTAGTGTTTGCAATTGAAACAGTGTTTGCGTTTCTCCTGTTTACATGATCTGTGGCTTGTCGTGGTGAGGGAGTCCCTGCGTCCAAGGCCGAAAGACTTGCACTGCTCTCGTCTCTTCAGCCTGTGACTTACCGAGGGCCATTATTAAACCCTAGTATTAACGTCTCAAGATTCTGCTGACAGAAAGGAAACAGGGCAAATTTGTGTGAAGTCAGCATGTTCAGAGTAAAGGTTTTGTTTTGTGACAGGCCAGTGTCACTAAAAATGCACAGAAAATACTCAGAGGACCAGTCAGCTGAGAGTCAAGCTTGTTCAGAAGCGATATGAAGAAGGTTAAAATGACGCATGAAGAACACAGGGAACCACTAAGAAGTCTGCAAATCTCTGCTGATTAGAAGATGGCGGTGACCCTAATCAGATGAGGCAGTTAACATACTTGTAAAACTGCAAACAATGGAGGTGAAAGCACTGAGCCATGGTCTTCTGTAAATTAAAAAGAAGCAGTAACATTTTAACAAGAATTCACCAACACATGCAAACAGGAACTGTTTGCCTTATACCTACACTGAGAGGTAGGTACAGCAGACATGTAACAGTCACGGTCCGGTGAATAAATAACCGTGACATAAGGGCTATTATGCGAGTTAAGCTGACAACATGACATGTTCCAGGCGCAGTTATCTGTTAAATGCTTAGCGGCTGCTCAGCAAATTGCTTCATGAAATATTCTGACTGCAGGTACAGAGCGATCAGTTTGTCAACCTCCTTAAACAGAGATATTAAGCATCCTAAACAAAATCCATTGGAGGTGTATTTACCATAAAAACTGGCTATATTTCCGCTGGAATAAAGAAAGACACCTTTATGTGATGAGATAAAAATTCTAGGGTGGGTCAACTAACATGTACGCTTCGCTGCCAGTTCATTAGGTACACCTAGCTATAACTAATGTAATCTAAAACAACAGTCCTACAATAAATCCTACCTTCATGAAGGTTATAATGTTGAGCTTGGAAACTGCTTTAAAAATGGAGGTGTGGTTTCAACTGTGTGGTCATTTTGGAGGCTAGTGTTATTCTGACGGTTGTCAATTATTTTGACTGGGGGTAGGCAAAACAACAGAAAAGCTGCTCTGTACAAGGCAATGCAGCGCAATACTACATACCCAAAAATGACCAGACAAGTTAAATCAACACCTCTCTACAGCAGTTCCAACAAAAACGTATTATAACATTTATGAAGGGAGGATTTATTGCACGACTGTTGTATTGGACTGCATTAGTTATAACTTGGTCTACATTATAAACTGGTAATGCGTGTGCGAGTAGGGGTGGCGTCTGAGAAAAGGATCCCTACAAGTGATCCATTTTAAAATGGCTTACTTTTCCAGACTTTTGACAGAAAATAAATAGGTATCTAGTATGCTGAAAACATTACTATACATTAAAATCATTCCTCATAAAACACAGTTCATGTGTCTAGTATGACGTCGCCAAACTTTGTCAGGCTTTTTGTGAAAGCTACAAAGTTTTCCAAAGTCATAACTTATCAAATTAATATCTACACATTTCCAAAAAAACTTCCATGCCCTGACAAGGAACCCCAAATCATAAGAGTTAGTGGCGAAAGGGTGACATGCTCACAGATGCATCCTGTTCCTACATGTCATTTCTGTGTTCCTCTTGGAGAGAGCATAAGATAGAGCTCAAGAGAAACCACAGAGGCTAAGGGGGAGTGGAGGGAAATGACTATGTTCCTACTCAATGTAGGGAACAGTCCAGCTCTGCAGATATGTCACTGAAAAAAAAAAAAAAAAAGCTGACCACATGGCAGCAAGAGAACATTAGAGCTCGACAAAAGTCTAATTTTGAATATATTTGGAGGAGATGGACATGTTTGTGCAGTTTTGAACAGATACCTGATCATTCAAACATGTTTTAATTGGTTTCTCGTCTCCAGCAAACTACAGTTGTGTGTTTGGCTTTAAGGGAATTCCGTGCTTTTCACTAAAAAGGTGGGGTATGCAATTCTAATCCAATACACGTCTTTTTGTCAAATTCAGCGTGTATCTCCTTGCGGTCCGCCAGCTGTCTGTTCAGTGTGTGCGCTGAAATAAAGTCCGGTGTTTGTACTCAGGCCTGACTCTGTAAATGGGAAACAAACAAAGTGGCTCGGACTGAACCACACAGCACTATTCCAGCCATGATTTGTGTGTCAGGTAACATTAAATGACTTCCCCTCGGACAATCAGCTTACTTCCTAGTTTGCCAAGATATACTGCTGTTGTGATGTTAGCTATAGCAGCAGGAGACGTGTGAGTATTGCGGTCTGGAGCTGGTGTGCTGCTCTGGGAAACCGTCTCATCCTCTCTGGCTGTTCGCGTCGCAGCAGCAACTGTAGGGACAGTTTGCTGACCCACAACCTAGCTAACGTTCGTCACATCACTTGCTGTGTCGTTGTTTGCTCTATGGTAAATGTAATGGTGTTAGATTTCTCCAGAATCGCATACCCCACCTTTAAACTGGCTCAGCTGCTGGATAACAGCTGAATAAGGGAGTTGGAGATGAGCCTCTCAAAAACATCACATGAGCCACACATTGGTCACACAAGTGACCCAATGCTGGACACTGTCCACCAGCAGGTTTGTCTGCCTGATCAAACCTGTGCACTCTGATGAACCTCCCTGGATGTCTCTTATGAAAAGATGGACAGGAAACTAAATGACACAATTTGCCTTATCTGGTATCCAGTACGATTAAGAACACAGCGTAGAATAAAGCAATATGAGCATCATTTTATACCGTGGTTTTGATTCGTCTGATTTTGTCACGCAAAACTTTTGACAAGGAGGAACTGCTTCTATCATGACATCCCCGGTTTCACTTTACACATAAAGCTCTACGTTGTGGCACACTTCTTCAGTTAATTCAGATTTAGGTTTGGCTTCAACAAACTGCACACACTGTTCAAAACAACTGCGACGTGCATGGTCGGGGTTATTAATGACGTTACTAACTTCAAATCCCATTCATCTAGCCAATAAGCATAGCTAAATGAGTAACACCTCAAAGTTTAGATGCACTACTCCAAACACGCCTGACGCACAGTTACTTGGTGGTCTCTGGGCCACAATGGCAGGTAAATCCCCAAACTAACCTTGACACTTTTACCACTTTCCCAGCATCGCAGGTCTTTAAATAGAACAGGACCTCCAAATGACGGCTGGTTACCTGACAAATGGTTCCAGCCACAAACCTCAGCAAAGAATTAGCAGCAGTTGGTTGGTGGTTAGAGGTCCTGTGTTGCTGAATGGGTGATACATGGGATCACTAGTGTCAGAGTAAAGTGCACCGCTCCCTATGTACTCATAACACTGTAAAGTGCTATATTTATATGAAAGCATCCTCAAGCTGCTCATGTAAGTGTTTCGTTACATTATGAATGCAAGTGAAGCGGGGGTCTGATGGAAGCAGTCTTACTATGGTTACTGTAACAGAGTATCTTTGTCTGTTCTTTCATTTTATTTCTACTTTAGAACGTTTTTACTTAAGGTGTAGTAGAGCACTAGATTTAAAAATCACATCCAGTAGAGTATACATGTTGTCAGCCCATAAAATAAAATGGGTAACTTGTACTGAATTCTAAAATCACTGAAGCACAGACTAATATGGTTCAACTTAAGGCGCATTATTTTGCCATTTCTTAAATATATAGTTTGAATTCTACCCTTTCCACCTTTTGAGGCTGTAAATATCACATCACATGTGATTGTTTCTTTCTCATAAGCGTTAAGTTTCACTCTGAATAAGTCGCAGAATTGGCACTTAGCACTTTTACTCCACCTCAGTTACTCTTAGGAGTGTTAATTCATCATGCAGCAGACACTGTAAGTGAGGTGAACTAGACAAATATATGATTAACTGTGCAGCCCAGACTCCCGGATCTTACCTTGGGACAAAATGATGAGCAAAGGTCACAATGTAACTTTGTGTTTCTGGTAACAAAACCAGCCACAGCCACTTCACATGATTATATGATGACACAGACACATGACTGCCTGCTGCTTGTTTTCATGAGCGTTTATTTTCTGTGTTTTGGAGGGGCGAGAGTGAGATCAAGTTTACAGTTTGACTCAACAGAATGTTTACAGTGTTGTGTTACTCGAAGAGACGTGCTTGTCACGTCAGAAACAGTCTTTATTCATAGTGACTTACAAAGAATAATTATAATCTAAAAAGCCACGCATACGGAAAGATAACCTGCAGAAGTCGAAGCAGGGCGGGGGTTTGGCTCTTCCATAGCATAGATTTTTTTATTGGGCAACACATTTGCACTGTTGGTCGTTTTGGGGACCGTATTCTGATGGCAGTGGCCCGGTCTGGGTTCAGATGGAGAAGCGCTCTTGCGATTCTTTGTCTGTCAGATATTATTGGAGCATCAGTTCCTTTATCCCCAAACCAGGTTATAGCATTTTCAACTCTGTTGGCATGTCGCTTGATCCTTTTGAGATGGAAGGACATTGCACCACCCAGTGTATCGCATTGGATCAAAGAGGTATTATTTAATTTAAAACTGGAAAAAAATCAGATGTGTGATGAGAGGCTCTGAAAATAAGTTCTACCAGATTTGTAAATCCTTTTTAGAACACAGGTTCAGGAATACAGTAGACAGTTTGGAGCTGCTCTGGGTGATCCCGTATTGTACAACACTACTGTATATATTTCTTTGCTGAATGCCTTTTTTGTGTATTTCTTTGACGGTGAGGATTGGGAAGGTTTGTCAATTTAGGGTGGGTTTCCCTTTATGCCCTGTTTGTTAGTCGGTTTGTGTTTTTATGATGTGAAAGTTTCAGTCAATATATTAAACACTAAGAATGATTATAATCTAAGTAATGATATTTGTACGCAAGCAAAATGTATTCATTTTTCATTTGATTATAGCTCTGCACTTCTTTTTTTTTGCCTGTGAGCATAGTTTCACTTTCACCCACCTAAACTCTTCCAAATTTATATTATTTTGGCTGACCTTGACTTAATAAATCCTCAAACAGTAGAGGCAGAGTTTGATTTATGTATTTAAAAAAATAAATTAATTAGAGACTAAAGCATATTCGTGATTATTATCTTGATGGGTGACATTTAACACTTTTCCAGTAATGCCTAATTAGTATCACCTTATTCTGTAAAAAAAAATAATAAATAAAAAAAAGCATAAAAATATGACTTACTACATCATAATAAAGAAAAGATCCTAAAGACCAATTAGACGACTAACTGGCTAAGATGGGGATGTTTCTAATGAACACTGAACCATTTGTTAAAGAACAGCTGTTTTGAGAAACATGTTTGTTTCCACACTTCCTCATTTTTGGCCTGTCTATCCCGTGCGTGGAGGAGATTCTCATTTCAACATTTTTGAACACGGGGCTTTGTTAAGCCATGAAGGAAAACTCGAACATTTCCAAGAAGCCTGTTGACAACCTTAAGAGCTGCACTGGGTAGGCCCAGCCGTAGCATAAGTCATCCTTTATGTCTTAATCCAGCCAAGCACTGTTGTTACTAGTTTTAATGTTATGCAATCTAAACAAATTAGTACATTTTAACACAAAAACAATAGTGTCTCTTAGCCAGCCTATGGTTAAGCAAGTCTTTGTACATTTTAAAAAAACAGCTGCAAAGCGAGCAAAGAATTTCATATTCCCTAAAAAATCCTCATGGGACAAAAGCAAACTGCAGAAGAACTTGCCTGAGCGTTGGACAAAGGGATTTTTTAAATGGCTGGATCTTTACATGCTGTATGTTGACACAGGAGGCTTGGGTTGTTATCCTGGGGGCAAACTACAGCTGTGTACCAAATCCCTGTTTCCCCAGTTTAAGTACCAAAGCGTCCATAGCCTGGAAGAGGGGAGCGACCTATTTCAATCACTCTTGCATACCTGCATATACTTTCTTTGGAAATAAGCAGATGTTTTGCGGGGGGGGGGGGGGGAGGCTTTTGTTTTTATGGTTGGAGG
>CM022476.1:3374807-3420272 GCA_011952105.1 Coreoperca whiteheadi | reverse complement strand
GGGGGGGGGGGGGGGTGGGGGTGGGGGGGGTGGGGGGGGGGGGGCTTTTGCTTTAAATGTAGAGTGCAAACCAATTACCAACCCATAAAAGGAACAAAGCTGGAGGAGTTGACGGGTGTGTCCCAGGAACTATCACGGTGCTTCATGTGAGAAAAGTGTTAATCGACACACACAGTAACGCTTATCTACAATACATACCCTCTGCAACAAGCTCATCCACGGTGACTTGGTACCGGCCGACTGCAAAAACTCTCCCGACGTAGCTGCTGACTCCGGAGCTGGAGCCCGACGCCCCTCCGAGTCCGCCGCTCTCGGACTTTGGCATTCTGGAAAACTTCTTCATCCTCGACTTTCTCTTGTCAGTTCAGTCACCAAATGCCAAACCCTGTTCGGTGGTAAATTAACCACACAGTCCAATATAACTCGGTTGTGTCCGACGTGTCCTATCTACTTATCTGAAG
This sequence comes from Coreoperca whiteheadi, assembly GCA_011952105.1. Classification (NCBI taxonomy): domain Eukaryota; kingdom Metazoa; phylum Chordata; class Actinopteri; order Centrarchiformes; family Sinipercidae; genus Coreoperca; species Coreoperca whiteheadi. The sequence continues at coordinate 3,419,811 of CM022476.1, read as the reverse complement.
TCTTTTCTTCTCCTGCATGCTCCGCGTCTGGTTCTTCTTGAGGGACTACTAGCTGTCGGGTGACACGACATGAAAGTAACGTTACCCGTTAATATAACGTTACGGGCGTCACGAAGAGATGATACCACCACGTCGGTCTCCCAAAGCTCGTACCAGTGGCAGCATGCACTCACAAACGGTCAAAAACAAGAACTGTGATAGGTTCGTGAACGTAGATAATGTGACACATCACTCTAGATCGCTGCAGCCGACTGCTAGCATGCATGGACTCAGCGGTGTGCGGTGAGGGCGTTCAGCCAACAATGAGAAGAGGGCAGGGGAGAAGCACGGCAGTGCAGCTGGCACCGGCGTTGATTACACCACCCCCACCTGCGGCCACGAGTCCTTTCCGGGAATATGTCCAACTCCGTAACGTTAGCCCTCCAAAAGTAGCGTCGGGGTCGTTAGCGTCACACGCCGCGACTCGTTCACTTCATTCGGACGAAGCAGCTAGTTAGCTCGCTAGCTGCGGTAGTTAGCGGCTAATGGTTTTCGCTAGCAGCCACAGCGGTTCCTCTACAAGAGGCGCCACCCGGAATGGCAGGTTGGGCTAACAACGTGGGAGCCCGAGCCTCGCTCAAGGAAGCTTATCAGAACCACTGCAGCGAAGTCGTTTTCATTGTACCATTTTCGTGGAGCTTCGCGAACATTAAACTTCTCGTGACTCCCCAACGGTACCCTACAAAATAAGTGGGTGGTTTGTTATTTACCCAATAGGAGTGACAACCTAACCTGACGTGGCCCCGCCCCTCCCATCGCTATGATTGGTTTAAGTGGAGAACGTGTGGAAGCCCATTAGCGCCAGGAAGAGAGGCAAATTCATGAATGAACAATATAATTAAAAAATACTCATGGTGAATCCAAATTAAGTGATCCAACATAATTTTTTTTACTAACCAACTCAAAATTATGAGATACTAGATAAAGCTCATACTCACCTCCGTGGGATTTGAACTTAGCAAGTTAGTTAAAATTTTTAAAAATGGGAGGATGCAGTATGGTCAGTTTGCAATTATGGAAATAGTGTTCCTGCTTAGGTTACATCACTACATAACTCCTCTATCCACTTCAAAACACCTGTAAAACCTCTTGTGACGAAATTATCTCAACTCAAGGATGCACTAACTAAAATTTTTAATTAATAGCTTTTTCTTTCAGCAGCATTAACTTATCTGTATCTCGAAGATACAATTTCATGTAATTTACATACTCCCTTTGTTGTCTTTTATATATGTTTCTTATTTTTCATTTAGGTCTGGTGAGATGTTTACACGTAAAGACCCAAATGTACACAGAGGCAGCACTGTTCAGACAAACCGCTTAGGCAGCAACAAATATGAGATTTCAACGCTGGGACCAACATTTTTCTTCTAAAAGCAATTATATCATAGAGCAACTGGTAAATTACCAAAGGGCTGAGATAAGACTGTTCTCCCCCAGATGATGGTGGCTGCTAGCAGCCAAAGTGACTGGCCGGTCCCACCCAAATGGCGAATTCCCTTTTTTTTGTTTTTGTTTTTTATTTAATGAATACACCACATATTCAAAATCTGAATGGTACATTTTTCACCTGAAAAAACCCCTCCAAAAAGTATAATTTGGTGACAGGGTATGATTTGTAAAACAAAAATGATAACAGCTTTGACTATGGTTCATATTTCCCGCCATCACCTCTGGACCAGAGGCTCTGGTTGATACAAAATGCATGCTTGTCTACCCCAAGTCCATACAAATCAGCTCCCAAAGCATCCTAGATAAAACAGGTGGCGCAAGAACTGAGGATGTTTACAAGTACAAACAATAGAACGCAGGTAGAGAAAGCCCTAAAAGACAAAACTTGACTTACTAAGTCAAAGTTGTGAGATGACAAGTCAAACCTTTGAATTACTAAATCAAGAGATATTGTGTCAAAATCATGATTTGCTATGAGTATTTTTTTTTCTCCTTTCTTGGTGGCAATAGGCTTCCATAAAAGCACCCAGACAATGCTCATCTATAACTGGGCGGCCTGAGTGACAGACAGACTGAGCAGTCTGGTTGCGGAAGGAGAGCACAAAACACGCTGGAAAGAATGCAGTGCGTGGATAAATAAACAAACCTCGGGCTGCACTAAAGTGACGTGTTAGCCTCAGTCACATTTATCACCCTGTTCATTATTAAAAATCCTAATCAAAACTTTATCCTCAAGTGTGTCTTTTTTCTGCCTGTTACACAATGCTGGCCTGTTTTTTTAAAAGGCATGGGTTAGTCTGTTACTTCCTCAGTATGCGTAAATTGATTTCACATCATTCCCCTCATCGGCAGTGGCAAAAAAACAATGTAATTTTTAACCCAACCATGCTAATGAGGAAGTGGTGTGACAGCTGTCTCTGAACTACAGGTCTTGTGAACAAAGGCATGTGTGTAGGCTGGACAATCCACCTCATAATTCTGCACACTTTCATCCCTTTGTGGTCGAACTCATGCGCAACGCCGCCTAAAGTCACCTCTGTCGCTTATACATCAGTTGCTAGAGGTGGAAAATGTCTCCTTCTGCAGGTAACTGGTCCCAAATTGCCATATTCAGGGCAGTGGTTCTACAGGAAGCACATGGCTGAGATGGGGTTTACATAAGAGATGAGGAGGAGCAGAGCGGGATCACATGACTGTATAAACCCCCATGTCTGGACACATCCTTCTTCTGCAGGGGGGAATCTTTCCTCTCTGACACACTTATTGTTGTCTGGCTGTGTGTGAGGCGTATGCTGCCACCTGTTGGCGTTCAAATACACAAACGCATACAGTACAGATAGATCATCATTCAGACAAACGACAAACATCCACCCTGCTGGAGTGTCTTTAAGCAGAAAACTGAAGCACTTCTAGGGCTGACCTCTGACCTCCTGGCATTTTAGGGCACAGTGGGTGTCTAGAATATAAAACCAGTTCATACCAGCAGTTCAGAACAAACAAAAAAATCTTTCAAAGCAGGGAAAAATAACATTCCACATTATTTTAAAGGCTCTAAAAATGTATTTTCTCAATCAGCTGACTAGGTCCTAGATGAATACACTATTTCCTGCCAAAGTTAGAACAGTTTTGGTTATTTAACTTGAGCGATTTCTGTATTTGTGTTTTCTTTTCACTGAGCTCTTCTCCCTGGTTTGAAGTAGGCAAAACTCAGAAAAAGGTGATGTCACATACTTGTACCAATCACAACCTTTAAATCCAAATGTGATGACAGTTGGTGGGTTGTTTGGCCACTGACAAGTTTACTGGACCTTGAGAGGTTGCTCATGTTGCAAATATAACAAAATATTCATAGACAAACAAGCCATTTTGCTACAACTTCTGAAACCGTTGGTTCCCAACTTGTAGGCCGGAATCTAAGAGCTTACAGGCCCCTTATCATGTAAACTGTTAGCGGCTTCATTTTAAGGGGTCACAAGCTTAAAGGGTCGGACACCACTGTCTTCTTCCATCTTTACAAACTTACATTGCGCAAACAGGGATTAAAACCCTCATTATACCTTATTAAAAATATGGAGATGCCAAAGTTTCCAAAGATACTGTATATGTCAAGGGGAATTTTGGCGAAAATGTGCTAAAATTATGTCAAAAAATTGTAGATTCCCTTTGATTGAATTGTGCAGCCATAAAAAATATCTTGTGTTTGAATTTTTAACTCTGTGTAAATCGTATATAGCTTCCATGGAAGAGCTGGAACACGCTGATACAGAATATATTTTATACTGTCAGACAATGGACTAACATAATCTTTCCAACCTTAAAGCTACTTAAGGGAGAAACTGTATGTTAAGGGATTAAATGTGTTAGCAGCCTTGCTTGCAGCCTCCATTCATCCTCACACACAGTGAGGCAGTGTAGTGTTGGTAAGGCAGACCGTGGTGCTGGTCTGCACTGTACTTCTGAATGGCAGTCCAGTTTATGAATGGAGTCTTTTTACGTGGGAAGACTATGATTGGGGAAATTCACGGACAAGCTTCCATTTCCTGGATTCATGTCAGGAGGGATAAAAGCTCTGCTCTTGCATTCTGCTCTGTTACACTTTACACTTGGCATCACACACCAGTTCGGAGGCTGGAGCGCAGCGAGCACGGATGAACTTGGCCTAAATTTCTTAGTTTTCCCCTATGAGTTAAATTTTTTTTCCCCCACTGGAGCCCTGCTGTGTCTCCACACAGCTCTGAGAGAACACATTGTCACGGAAGATACAGTCACAAATTAGGGGCTTCATGCAATCCGACACAAAGAACTATAGTATCACTATACACAAGACTTTACTAGTACGACAACAAAGCTATCTGTCCATGTAGGAATGTCTAAGGGAATATAATTAAGGCATGTCAAAAATGGTAACTATAAACTCAGTATAGGATTAACATAAAATAGAATAGTCAAAAACACTATGACCACACTTAATACGTCAAAATAGACTTACAATGACAAATTTATATTCAGGAAAACTTTATATTACTACAGGATAATAATATTTTTTTAATAAAATACACCAGCGATGCTGTAGAATATATTAAGATTCCTAAAAAGTGCAGGACCACTTAACAGAACAATTATAGTTATCCCTAATGACTTTATTAATGGTTAATAAGTCATTAAAAAAAAAAAAAGGACACTACTGATTTTACACATAAAGATCAGCTTACTCAGTTTACTTTGTAGGACTACTACAAACCCTGTGAAAACAGTTGTTTCTGTTGCCCTGGAGGGAGCTTTCTGCGTTCTGAGACCCGGGTATTGTCACCGGGTTTATCTAAGCTTGGTGCTTGGACAAATTTATAACACAAAGCCTGCGTTTGTTGGGGTTTTAACGGCGTTGGCGTTGGGGGTGCTCAGCAAAGAGACACAAGTGAGTTGAATTGCGGGAACGGTAGGATCCAGCATTTTTTGGAGCTTGACTCATTCTAGCGACTCGGTCCCACAAGTCCCTAAGTCAGGAGATTTCATGACTTTTAATGCCTAGCATAAGGTTATCTCTATAAAGTTGGGGGACCTGTGAGAACCTCGGCTGCATTCGTTTCCATAAACTTTATGGAAGTGCAGTACTAAATTTCTAAATCAGAGTACCCCTTTAAGATTTACAGACACCGTTCAATGGAGTCAATCCCTTTGACCTTCAGAGGGCAGAATAAATCTCCTTTTTGAAAATAGGTGGCTCAGGGGACAGTCACACATGTTTCCAAGCTCTTCTGAAAACAAGGGGTGTCCAGTGTCTAGTTTCACTAAACTGCGGTGATCATTGGTGTTCTGCAATGCGTCAAAAAACGATGGCAAACCATATTTCAATAAAACTTAGGTTGAAACTCAGTGAGCCTATCCTTGAAGTGGAGCACCACTTTGGTTGGTGGATGTCCTATTCAAACATTGTTTGTTCTGTTCTTACTTTCAGCTCCTTAATTAAGCAGGAAGGATCCCTCCCATCGACCCTGTTTGATGAGACAACATTGCATATTGTTAAGGCCAAAAATCATTACTATCTGCATGAACAATGGCTTGCTGTGAAGTGAAAGCATTGTAGGTCACAAAACACGGCTTGTAATAGCCGTGTTTTTAAATATCTTTTGGGCTGATAACCCCCTAACTATCATACTGCATGAACACACACACACACACACACACACACACACACATATACGGGGGATGTGAGTGGAAGCTGTCAGAGTATGAAGATGTATAGATGTAGCCCTGAAGCTTCTCTTCCTGTTTTTCTTCAGTTCAGATAAAGAGGGAGAGGCTGGGGTTGTTTGGGGGGGGGGGGGGTAGCAAAGGACTCTGGGTGATTACTTTGGCTTTAATGAGGAAAACGTTTTTGCCTTCAGGCACTCATCCACCTCAATAGTCTGTGAGTGTGTCTGGCCCAAGTTTAACTGTCGGCTCCCTGCAGGACTGAACGACTCGAGGCGGTGCAGGAAGACGATGAATGAAGTCTGCAGATTTCATTTGGAGGGGGTCAGAGGCTGCAGCTGATGTGTTTTACAGCATAAATAAAATGTCCAGGAATTTATGAAGCATTGTATTGCCTTTCAGAGGAGTCATGTCCAGGCAGGACTTAAAGAAACTAATCCTTGCTTTCATTTCCAGCAGGCCAGATTTCTTTAATGGTCTTTTCTCAGGACTCCCTAAAAAACAACTAAAAAAAACTCATCAGCTCCTTCCGAAAGCTGCTGCTAGAGTCATAACAAAGACCAGAAAAAGTGAACAAATCACACCAGGTCTCAGGTCTCTTCTCTGGCTTCCAGTGTGTCTGAGAACAGACTTTAAAGTACTGCTGCTTGTCTATAAATCTTTCAATGGCGTAGGACCAAAATACATCCCTGACTGTCTTTTACCACATGAACCCACTTGGCCTCTCAGGTAGAGGGGCTACTAACTGTTCTCCAAACATGGAGAGGCAGCATTTAACTTAGTCCGCGCACCATAGAGCTGGAACACACTTCCGGAGGATATTAGACTTGCACCAGCTTTGACTACCTTTGTAATCAAGGTTAAAAACACATTCTGCACTGCCTTTGACGGATCATCAGACGCTCACCATGAATCATCTCGCCCCCCTCCTCTCCTGTATAGACATGGGTCTGTTCTTAATGTTTTAATCTCCCTTAAAAAGGTTTCTATCATTTTAATCCGCATTGTAATGTCTTATGCCAGTTTCTTTCTTTAAAAAAAAATGTTTTCAATGCATTATGTAAAGCACTTTGAATTGCTTTTGTGTATGAAATGTGCTATAAACTTGCCTTCCTAGAGGTGATCAGGCAGGGTGGTTCTCTCAGTACTTTTGGTCTTGTTGGCACCGACAGCAGCGGAGTAAGTGAGACGCAACCTGTGGTGTGATTTGACTTTTTATTTCTCCCTTTTCAGCGTCAGTGTTTTGTTGACGTTGCCATATTGACCCCCTAAACCGTGATGGCAGATGAGGAAAATATCCACAGGAGAAATGTTTTTGTGACGCCCATAACAGTCGATTCTTACATTTTTTAAAATTCTTATCTTGACCTTAAAAAAACGTTTACAAAACAATTTCCACTCAAGGTCCCCTTGCAGTATTCACTTGTTCTGGAGCTTTTGACTGATATTACATGGTCTTTATCAGCAGATGGAATTTGTTCGATTGTCGTAAACCTATAGATGTTCTAACATTGTGCCTTTGTGATGTTGAATATTGTTGGCCAGCTTAAGATTGACCTCTGGCATTGACCCTTGTGTATTTTAACTCTGTCTTTATATTATCATATTTGATATTGATTATTAATTTTTATGTGTGCGAATGAATTGTTTATATCCTTTTGTGTTTTTCAAACTCATCTGCCTCCAATTGCCCCTTAAGGGACAAATAAAGCATTTTGACTTGAACTTTAGGACTTTGAAACAGCAGCTGACAAAATAATCTTCACTCAGAGTCCACTTACTGTGTCATTGAAGTATGAGAATTTATAGTAGACAACAGCAACAAGCTTTTACTGTATAAGCAAGCAAATATCTTACATCATTGTTGTTTTGCCACTTCCAGATTAGAAAAAGTCAGACTTACATTCAGTGTATTTATGATTACGAGTGATTTATCATACCCTTCGAGTCCGCTGCGTCAGAGTGTGACGGTAAACTGGGAGAGGGAAAGGACCCAAACGCAGACTTGAATGATTTATTTACTAATTTGAAGGCAGCCAGCAGGCAAGTAAACAGGTGACCAACAACTAAACAGGCAGACAGAACCAACACAGCTACGATGACGAACCCACTAAGTACCAACGAAAACCACAACTTAAAAACCCTCAGGTAGGGTAGAAAATGAGACACAGGTGAACACAATGACACAGGTGGAAACAATCAGGGCAATCACAGACAGGCAGGAAAAGTAGAATACATGAGCGAAGGAGGACATTTCAGAATAAAACAGGAGAAAACCAAAACCATGACACACTGTTGAGTTTTAGTCAGCCATGTGTGCAGATATTCTGGCTCTTTGCGAGGCCATCCGACATCTTTAAACCCAAGGCTGCTACAAATGAGTCGTATTGATTTGTTTTAAACCTGTTCTTCTGTTCCAGTATTTGTCTATTCTATTGATCCAAAGTCTATTATATGGTTTTGATGAGCTGAGTAAAGCAACAATAACAACTCTGAGGTCATCAACATTCAATATTTCATTCTTGTTATAGATTACTGATTTGGCATTACTGTCAGGAAACTACAGCTCTGACCTTTGACTCAATAACGTTTGGTTGCTTTCTATGTACTTTTATATTAACTTAGTATTTGTTCTTCTAATTGGCAAAAGTCAGTCAGATTGTGATTTGTTTAATCCAATAATAATGGCTGGAAAGTGAAATTAATTGGAAAATATGGGTTTCTCTGCAAATCATTTTTTTAAAGCGGTAAATGCAATGATGTAACTTTTAATAACATTAATAATGACATGACATTGGTCTGTTAATTTTAAATAGTTTACAAGAATTTAACATTTTTAACTGATGATGTAATGGTGATATAACTTATTAGTTTTGGAAAGTCTGTGACATACAATCGTTTTATCAGAATATAAACAAATCATGATTTATAATTAGATGTTCCATTCCTTATAAACTAATGACTTCAACGGATAAGCAGCTCATTTGAAAATGACATTTTATTGTACTTTAAGGAGTTATTACAACAAACTGGAGAAGCATCATTATCATGAAATGACTAAAACAATAAGTACTGACAGAAAAGAAAAAACAACCACCTGTCCCTCCATCCTCATTAAAATGATTTTTACTCTACTTTTAAGATGCGCTGAGAGTAGATTGATCTCTGCGAGGAAAGCCGCTCACTGGGTTCAGCAGGGAAAGGGAAAATTGTGATGAATGAATAAAATATTGGCGCAGTAATAAATAACAAAAGGGTGAGGATGTATTTGACAATTGTAAAATGTGTACATTTTATACTTTAAAAGTAAATGCAGTATAATATGTATATAAACACAATATACAGTATTTCTACTTACTAGCGTTTGCAAAATACAGAGATTATTGGAATACAAGGAGGGTCTGCATGTCTACTGTTTAATTTGTTTCTTGTGTCTATAAATTGTGATTGTCTAAACTTCACATGTTTTTCTTACACAGATCTCTCTTAAAAAGACCTCCTGATTTCACTGAGACTAAATAAGGCAAAACACTGCTGCTGAGTCAGTGTTTCCCCCTGCTGGTGACTTTGTTGGACTACCAGACTGTTACTATGTCCCTGTGTGAAGACGATTCTAAAAATAAACAACATCACCAGCTGTGAATAATTCATGAGGGTTTTTATTTATTATTTCTGGAAGTTACAAGGATACAAGAGAGGGAGACAAACGAATAAAGGGCTGAATAAGCTGATAAGAAAGGAGAACACTGACACAAGATTGAATATAAAGATGTATCTGCTTAATGACAAGACTACTCCGTTAACAGCCACATCACTGTGTTTCAACGAGTTACTCTATTCAAAAGTATACATCGTACAGCAACGTGCAGCGTCTCCAGCAATGGATCATATATTATAAACTGAGCATGTGGTTCGTATGTAAAATCTTAATTTGAAAAGTAACTAGCTGTTAAATCGATGTAGTGAAGTATAAAGTACCATTACATAGAAATATTAAAGTAAAGTGTCTCAAAATTGTATTTAAGTACAGTACTTGAGTAAATGTACTTCCACCACTGCTGAGAGAGAGGGACAAAATGTTAAAAAGACAGAAATGGGAAAGACTCATCTGCTCCACAAATCTTTAGCGGAGTCTTTTCATAACTCGCTCGGCAATCAGACTGAAATGAAACGAAACAGGATTTCATAATAAAACTTCAGCTGACATTTCGTTGTTTTCATGTTCAAAATCAGTCTTTAATGATCTGCACGTCCCTCAAGGCTTCATGTGACGTCTGTCTTTCAAAGCTGTCTATTGCGCTGACTGTAAACAAGTTATCAGTTAGTAGTTTGAAGATGAAAGTAAAGCAGAAGTGTCAGAGAACGACAGAGGGCCTGCAGTGTGAGTTCAAGAGGAAGCGGGTTTCTTCTTGGCCTCAGGGAGCCCTCAGGTGTCCAGGTTAGTCGTCTCCTCCACAGATGGCCTTCACACAGTCTCCCTGGTCGCCCGACAGATCTGACTGGAGAACACAGCAACACAAGAGAGGAGAAGAGTGTCTTCCCACCACACAGACCAGTAATACAGCGGGTGATCCGCTGTGTTGTTAGCTACAGACTGGAGTTTTAGTTGTCCAATAACAGAGCTGAGGTTTAGCACAGGTTAGCTTCCGCTCCACTAGTTTTCACTTCACTGGGAATTTTTCTCATTAAAAAGGCTTCTTGAATTGTTTGTTGATGAAAAGCTTTAACATGATGCTGTTTGCTACCATTTTCTAAGCTAAATGGGTATTTGTTTCTGCACGAGGTCGGGATGTCAACTACAGCGCCAATGAGCCATAGGTGCCTGATTCTAACATCACGGGAGCTATAGTTGTTCAATGATAATTATAACTGGTTCCTTTTTGTTACAATGATGAGGTGCTCATATTTGACTGTCCCGTATAGTAGCAGAACTTAAGTTTAGCAATTTAGCCAACATCTAGAGAGCTTTCAGGTTCTTCTCCATAAGTAACAAAAAAATAAATAAATAAAAATAAAATCACATTTTACACAATTTACTAAAAAGCCCAACCCTACAACAGAGCGCTCAACAGTATATTCAATTCAATGTGGCTTTACTGGCACATGAAACGAAGGTTAACATTTCCAAAGCATGCGTAAAAATAAAAAAACGTAACACGTGTGTGTGTGTGTCATTCACTGTCCCTCAGGATGTGACATGTAGATACATGTCGGGCAGCAGGATCTGCCCTGTCTCCATCTCCTCGGAGTATTTTTAATTTTGAGAGCTCATTTAGCTCTTTTGAAATGATTACAGAGTAGAAGCTTTTAAAGTAAACGTTCCTTATTTCACTGCATGTTTTTTTTGTCTCTTCCTTTTTCGATGTCCAGTTTGTGGTCACTGAGCCTGCGCTTGGTTAGGATCCGTCTCTGCTTTCTGTCTCTGACAGTAGAGCGATAATCTGCCAATTCATAATCTCTGTTTAGGGCCAGATAACACTACTTTGGCTTTTAGTTTCTTCTTTCCAGGGTTCCAAATAAATTTCTTTACGTTGCGTTAGAAGTTGGTTAACTCTGATTGGTGTTTCGAAACCAGTGCTGTTGTGAGACAGGTCAGAGTGAGAGGGGGCAGTTAGTCTCAGCAGCAACTGACAGATTATCCATCCATCCATCTTCTTCCGCTTATCCGGGGCCGGGTCGCAGGGGGCAGCAGTCTGAGCAGAGACGCCCAGACTTCCCTCTCCCCAGACACTTCCTCCAGATTATATTCTATTGAATAGTCATGTGGTTCACTCCATTTGTCGAGACAGTGGTGGTCATTTAAAAAAAAAAACAAATTTAATGTTTATTTAATATTTCTGTTTTTAGTGGCCTTTAACAAACACCATCCCCACAAGCTCATGACTGTTGCATGTTAAGTGGTGAGTTATGAGAATGAACAGGGAGGGCCAACAACTCTACTTTTTTTATTACTGATAAAACATTTTTAAGATGACGACATAAGAAGAGCACGAGTACAAACTTCATGGCATCTGTCGTTTCACTTTTTCAGAATACTGATGACAGAAATGCTCAGTGAGAAATTGCATTACAGAAGCTAGCGGGACAGCGGCTAGCCTGACAGTGATGCCAGGGCTTATGCTCTCTATTACTGATTCCAGAGGAGCCACAGCTATAATTAACAAGAAATTGGCTGGATGTGGGTTGTAATTTACCACATCTTTTAATTTGCTTCTTGGGGTGCAACAGGTAGGGGTTGTCTTTTTGAAATCTCTAAATAATTTGACCCACCTGGGCAACCACAAGGTGCAAAATAACAAGCTTTACCACATAAGATGTTCTTTAAGGACCCATTTTGAGAAGATTTATCCCTCACCAATAAATCTTTGTGTATGTATTCTAAATAGTAAATAAAATCCCATCAAATGCTATATAAAATGTAAGTAACAGATTAGATTTGAAGAGACCCAGTTATCGAGCAGATTAGTCCTTTTATCTCAGTACAGTCTTTGTGTGGCTCTTGCGTTATTCACATATAGTTGGCTTCACAGATATCTAAGTAGCTTGCCAAATAAAATCAAGCTGTTGTTGATTTCAGTCAGTAATGTCAGTAAACTGACAGCGGCCAGTATGAAACAGATCAGGCTCCGTCAAGTTTGAGCTTCAAACCCACCGATCACACCTAGTTTGTAATTTCATTCTGACTTTTAAAAACGCAGAACAAATCCACATCACGGGACCTGACGCGCAGATGATCAGAATTCTCTCTCTTACATTAAATTGTCATCAAATGAGTTCCCCACCTGGATGGCAGAGTACAGCGAGTACTTGTAGAGTTTCTTGAACTCCGCTCTGATGTCCAGCAGATCGATCTCAGACCGGCTCACCATGATCCGGTTCAGGGTCGGCTCGTCTGTTCCTCCACCCTGAAAACGAGATTGGCAGCGAAAATGAATTCATGTACAATATTTATCAGTGTGAAGTGTGTTCCCACTGGAACAGTGACTAAATTAAGTATACTCAAACCAGACAGAATGTGCACTAAATAAAGCTAGATTTTTAAGTGTGCTGTTGCTGGACACCATCCTCCCACTATGAAACGCACTAAGGAACCGGAAAGCTGGAAGATTAACAAATAAAAATGTAAAGAAATTGTAGGTGGCCGTGAAACAGCCCCAAAGAAATGTTGGAAAACAAAAGAATAAGAATTAAATCTTTGAAAAAACATTTTGGAAATATTTCACGCGTATTGTATCATTTCCTGTATATAATGGTTAGGTATGTTGATATTTTTGTACATTAACTGCTAAAGAGTATATTATGACGATGAGTATATAGCACATACTGTAGTACAGATTTGGGACACAGGCGCCAAAGTTGGGAAAACATGTAGTGGCTTAAAATGTCCAAATAATTCTTTTTGTGATTGCAGTAATAATTCAGCAACCATGCAGTAAAAGGTAGATCTATAATACTGCTCAACTACTAAAAACAGACATTTTATTTCAAAACTCTCTTTCTGCTGAACAGCTTCATATTTTGGCCTGTACTTTCTATGTATAAGTGAACACAATTCTTCAGTTAACATAACCACTTTGCTATGAACTGGATAGGGTTTTATTCCTGTTGGTGTCTGTACAACGATCGGCAACTGTGAACACATGCAATGAATGAGTATAATCACCTTCATGCTCTTATACAGGCATTCTGCAAAGTAGGCCGGTACGCTCTTCACACATTTCACTGGAGGAGTGACAAACGTTTGTTAAAACAATGTGGTTAAAAAGCAGCCAGAACTTATGATAAAGCTGTAATCAACAGTTTTTAAATATCTAAGAGATCGTAAATTCCCTCTGGACATGAGGATGTACTACCATTACTCCCATTACGTGTTTGTGGAACATGTAATTACAAAAACATCTAAGAACTGCTGCTTCTTCTGTGAGGTTCCGCAGGTTTTTGTCTGCATACTTTTGGCCATATAGTGTAGGTTATGCAAGTAACAGTATATTAATAAGCACATTAACCTACCGATGGCCACCAGTAGCTCCTCCAACGGCCCTGACATCTCTCCTTCGATGCTTTGCTGCAGGGTCTTTCCACTGATGTTCTTGTATTCAAGCAGAGCTACAAAAAACAAAAAAAAGTCTCATTTCCACTTATTCCAAACTGACCATAATTTGCAACTTTATTCTAGTCTAGATTAAACACACTATGGCATACTTTGTCTCAGTTGAGGTATACTTCTTTGGCAGAGGATGTCAACAAATTTTGATTCATCGGTGCCCCACTTGTTCTCCCCAGCATCGTAAAGAGCCTGGATAGAAAAAAAATGAAATGGTTATAACAACAAATATACTCGACATAAGAGACAATTATAGTATATACAAAACATTTGTCTCTATGAAACAAGTTCAAACACGCGGCGTCTGGTTGCACCTTGGCGTCTTTTTTTGCCTTCTCTGTATCTACCGCGGTGCTCTCGTCCCTCTTGCCCTGGAAACAGAAACAGAAACAAAACTCATTAAAATATAGCATCGGTTCACTCACAGTTAAGGGAGAGGATTTTCAAAGTTCCCCTAATTTTAATCCCTTTGTAAACACTTAAACCCTAAAAAAGTACCCACTGGCAGTTTTACATTTACAAACTCCTGTTGTGCAGACAGACATTGTTCAAACCAACAGAACTTGTTAATTCCCCACATTGTTAGTTGTCGAGATGAGTGTTAAGATGATGAATGTGAGGAAGAAACGTCACCTTATTTGTAATAAACTTAAATTACAGGTTGCTTTGTACCTGCACAGTTTACCCTAACCATTATAGATTCATGCTCAAATTTGTGCCACTTTTCCCTCTTTGTTTTCTGTCTGTAACTATGGTTTTCATTTTATCTTATTTATGTATTTTTCTTCATGTCTCTCAGGGGAAAAGATTTAAAAAAGGGGAGGAAAATGTGATATGTAAATGAGAGTCCTGAAAAAATAAGATGATATATATATATATATATAAAAAAAAAGGACTTGTTCATTGAATCCAGACTGCGAAGATCACTTTGTCCCTCTAAACAACTGTAAATGAATAAACTCTCTCCACATTGTCTTGCATATCACAGGTCGCATGTTAAGTTAGATAAGACCTAATTCTGTATATGGACACACTTATCACAGTTTTTCTTGATACTGTAATGACAAACCTTGGCCAGGAGGAGTAGCACATTGGAAAAGTCTCCGGAAACTTCCGTCTTCAGGTCAAGGGTCAAATTCTTCCGTGTTTCTGTGGAGGAAAGCATCCAAGACAAACTCATGACTCTGATATTTGAAAATTAAACGAATCACAAAACACTTTTGGATGGACTGTCTTTTCTCTGACATTGATAATATGTAGTGTTTTTGAATAAAATCAGTTTCACTATAATTATGCAAACCATTTTTACTGACCACAATATTTTAATTCGAATCTTAGGAATTAAGGCGGTTTAAATGATTTACCTTGCAAATAGACAGCACTGAGAGCTTTGATTTGTTCATTGGACCTGGAGGCAAAGATTTCAATCAGGACGCTCTCTTCTGTCCCAGCTCCCTGCAGCATCACATGGTTACTTTACCACATGGACCTAAGGTTATGTAAGGTCTTTCCTTATGAAATCATTTTCACCAGGGACCAAATACCCCTTATATAAAAAAAAAAGACTAAGATAACTTAATCATCACGTGATCTGTGCATATAGACTTCACAGTACATTATAATGCTACATTTCATGGCTCAGTTGTCCCTGCTTAAATATATCTTCAATTAACTGGTTAAACTCCTTAAATCATTAATGCTAGGGCACATTGAAGAGCATAAGCAACATGTAGGGCTTCACTTTGATCAGCTAGGAAACCGATTCCATGCACATTTTAATCAAAAAGGTTATAGGGTGTTTTTTAAAAAGGTATACAATTAAGGGGTTCTCTTCCTTACTGCTTTGGTTATGTGGCACTGTAAAGAAATTTTTATTTCTCACCTGCAAGCTGAATGTGTTCATACATAGTTTTAAATCATCTTTCTTTCCTCGTACCCACATTTATTTGTAAAGGGATAAAATGAAACCCCTCAGAGAGAAAATGATGAATGTGAGAAAAACGCAGAAAACTGACTTTCATGGCCCGCATCACTTCATGGCAGTCGTACGCTGCAGGAGGGGTGACGAGTGCCACCAGCAAGTCCTCAAAGTTACCGCTGGTGTCCCCTTTCAGGTCCTCCCGTAAAGCCTGTGATGACAGTTTCCCCAACAGAAGCACACTCATATTCGTGCAACGCACGACCACACCCGTGCAAATACACAAAGGCCTCTGGCCTACAGCCAAGCAACTTAAAAGCAAAGTTCAAACACAGAAACCGTGATAGTTATTTGTCATGTTAAAGCTGCACAAGACGATATTTTTTTTATATAAAATCAGTTGGAGTTTAAAATCAAAGAATGTGCCACAACAAAAAAGTGCTCTGGTTTAAATATTCACTGTAAAAATAATTTCAGGTGACAGGTACACAGGAAGTGCTGCACTGCAACAATGCAACCTTTAGTTATGATAATGTAGATGGCATCATTTTTTAAATGTGAAGCTGGCTTCATTATTAATAGCTGTTCTATTGCGCTAGGTCAGTCCTAGCTTTGCCTTGCCTTTTAGACTTGTGTTAATGCAAGAGTTTAAATTAAAAGAAACTCATTAATCTTACGCCTTCAAATTTAGCCAGCCTAAACCCTGGGGTACAGTTTCTAGCTAAGAGCTGTGTTTCAATCGGTAACATCTGCCACCAAATAAGAGGAAAATATTGCTCATAACCACCATGGACAGAGTACAGAATCTCTAAATGTCAGGGTTTAAATTAATATGATAAAAGAAAAATAAGAACCTTTACCACCACACAGGGTGGTATGATTTAGCCTAGAACACAGACGTGACTTATTCAGTGTAAACGCACATCTCCCCATTAGAACAAGCTCCTGTTTCAACACAAAAATGGTGCTAATGAAGCAGCAAGGAACTCTTTTTCTGGGCTGTTTTGAAAGACTCCATGTTATGATGCTAGTGTTGTCGTCATCATGAAGGAGTGGTATCTTACTCTGCCAGTGGCTTTCTGATAAGCTCCACAGATCAGCTGCCTCTGAGCGCTGCTTCTATGGGTCAAAATGTCAATCAGAGTCTTCTCTTCAGTACCTGGAACATATTCACAAAGAAACGTGAGGGGGTCCATATATGAACATGAACAAAGGGACAACAGAAAAGAAATGTAACACGTTAGTGGCCTCGAGACTGTTTAACAACAGGAAAGCAAAAAAATTGTTGGATAAATTAAAAATGGGCATTAGGTTTTATGCTGATTGAGAACATTAGAATAAAACAGCTAAGATGTCAGTTAGTGCTAACTACTCAGCTACGCTAGTTTTCTTTAGCAAAAGTTTAGCTGTGTATAATGTATACAATGATGTTCATTCATCAAAATGTATAAATCCCCCCCACAATTACAGATTAAAATGTGGTTTAAGCTTCAGCTATCGCTAGCCATAGCCATGGCTATCTTCCTAGCTAAGTTAGCTTTCATTTGATATATCTCGTTAGCTTGGTGTCTAACTTACTTGTTTGTGTGCCTGTCACAATTTTACATGATGTCTCACAGAAATTACACATTTCTAAAAAGGTATAATAAGTTTGTATAAAAAAGGTAAAACAGATTTTGACCCAATTAGTAGTAACTATGTTTTGGGCTTGAACGAGAATGTAGCAAGATTATGAGCTAACCTTACACACACTGTAATTTAGCTAACAGCTATTTGATGTTTAGCTACATGCCGATGTTTTAACAAGTAACATCTAACCTGTTAGAATTCTAATATTAGCATTTTAACATGTTTGCAGTTACCATGTTGCTAACGGTGCTAAATTAGCTATAGTTATGTGTTTAACATTAGTTGTTTATCTAGCTAGCTTGTTAAGTAAAGCTCCTTTAAGTGTCTACAGAAGTGCCCCATATAAATATGTATGATTATTAATAACATTACATTTAGCAGATCAGCATCCTAACTTTAGCATGTTAGCATACCATGTTGAGCTCAAAATACAGACTGACTCTAATTTGACAATTAGTCTAAGAGATATTGTATCCATACTGAAGTCACATTCATTTGTGTATCCTAGAGAGACTCTCTTTATACATGATGGGTGTGTGTATTTGTACCAAGCCCTTCAATGGCCTTCCTCAGAGCCTCAGCATCGCCTCCTGCATCAAAGTTTGCTTTGGGCGTGATGGTCCCTCTCTCTCCAGTCTGAAGAACACAGTGACATTTGTCTGTTTGGAATTTCTTTCCTCTCTTCTGTCATTTGTGCAGTAATAAATGTCACTGGAAAGTTTAGTTGGACGTACTTTTGCTGAGAAAGAGGAAGGGGCATTCACAAGACTCTCCAAGTCATCCTGCAGAAAGTTCAGCAGTTTTGTTTTTAAAAATAAATTTTATAAAAATCTGTCAAAACCTTATCATGAAAAAAAAAACACAAAAAAACCTGGCTTACCCATAAAGACGCCATGATGAAGTTCCTAAAAAAACCCCCCCACCACATTCATAGTTAGGCTTTCTTGTTATTTATGACAGCACCTCCAATCTTGACGTATTCTCACCAAAGTACATTCACAAAGCAGCACAAATAAAAAAAAAAAACCCAAACTGTTCTTATAACGACAGTTTTAGCAATTTATTGTGCCCATTATTCACTATTGTGTCACTTTCCCCTATTATGTTTATTTTGTATATATATATATATATATTATATCATTTAATTAGTAAGAGCTTGTTTCTTTAATTCATTGCACGAGTTTTCAGTTGCATGTTATGTTACAGAAAATGTAATCACAGATAATATAATATAGGATTCCTTATAGTGTTGCTGTGATACTCAATAGCATGAAAGAGAACAAGAGTCATGATAAAATAAATATTAGACTTGTTAACTAGAAGCATCTGTATTTGCCTGTATGATCAGATGTCCTGATGACAGTAAAGTAAGTGAACCGTTCAGCCTCAATGAAGCCTCCTGACTGTAGAAAATTTTAATCAAAAAGATACTTTTCTAATGATCAGAATAAGATCACAAACTGCTAAATGTATATCCAATGGAAATAATATAAGATTTTAAATAACACCCCAGGTAAAAGCGCTCAGATTGACACCAAACTATAAATATAATAAACGTGCAGTCAGTAAGCGGGGTAAGCAAACCAGATCCACTGCAAGACGCCCTTATGTGACTGTTGAATACAGGTTTAGCTCAGGTAATTATGAGCTCAGGTAACGATGAGCTCATGAGAGAGGAAATCGCCTGTGGGAGCCTGACACACCTCGTCTCGAAACCTTTTACTCCTCTTTTGAGAACAATCTGTTACCACACTGACGGTCAAACACAAAAATAAGTGCACTGAAAGACAACACATTAAGGGGAGTTCAAGAACCGCAAAGCTCACCTGCACCTGTGCCTGGATCCGGAATCTGCTCCGCCACACCTGTGGGAACTGGAAATGCACCTGAGGAGTCGTCCGACCACGCCCACTCTATACAGGCGGGTGCCGCCTTCAGGACCCCTCGTACATTTCACTTGTAGGAATCAGAATCAGGTACGTGTGCACTTGGGAGGGATTTGACTCCGGTTTCACGTTTCTCTCTATGTGCATACAGAGAAGTAGACACACATTTAGTAGTGTGGCAAAATGCAAAGCAAAACAACAACAGTAACATCTGTAAGACAATTAGTGCAAATGGTTCTGAAATAAATAAGATGAATGTGACAGGTTGCTTTATGTACATGAGGTAGGTGGATATGGCAGTATATACAGTATGTAAAAGTGTTCATATTTACATAAACAATGAGATAGATGTGCAGGTACAGTTAGTGTCACAGGGTTACTGGACAGGGATTGTTCCTGAGACTATGTGACTGGTGTTAAGCGTTCAGAGTGACGGCCTGTGGGTAGAAACTGTTCTTGATTCTGTTTCTCTTGGCGTGCAGTGCTCTGTAGCGCCTACCAGAGGGGAGAAGGTGGAACAGGTTGTGTTCGGGGTGTGACTGATCCGCAGTGATGCCTGTTTCCTGACTCTGGACTGTATAAGTCCTGGATAGAGGGCAGGTCGCCGCCGATAGTTTTATCTGCAGTCCCGGCTGTCCATAGTAGTCTGTTCCCGTCCTGTTTGGTGGCCAATCAAAACCAGACAGTGCTGGATGAGCAGAGAACAGACTGGATTATCGCTGAGTAGAATTGGATCAGCGGCTCCTGAGGCAGGTTGAACTTCTTCCCTCAGCTGGGCCTTTTTGATGACGGTGTCTATGTTGGACGCCCACTTTAGGTCCTGGGAGATTGTGGATCCCAGTAACCTGAAGGGTTCCACACAGCAGACACAGTGTTGTTCAGTATGGTGATGGGGGGCAGTGTTGGGGGGGCTTCTCCTGAAGTCCACTGTCATCGCCACAGTTTTGAGCGTGCTCAGCTCCAGGTTGTTCTGGCCGCTCCAGAGGGCCAGCTGTTCAACCCCCCGTCTGTATGCAGACTCGCCACCGTCCTGGACGAGGCCGATGACCGTTGTGTCGTCTGCAAACTTCAGGGGTTTGACAGACGGGTCACCTGAGGTGCAGTCATGCAGTCAGGGGGTCCGGCAGAGGTCCACATTTAGAAAGTAATGCAAATAGTGCTTCTTAAAGTAATGAGAAATTACACCATAATCTCTAGGTCTACAAATGTTTAAATCAATGACTTTCTTTAAAAAGACTGTTCTGTCAGTGTTTGCTTCTATTTAACTGTTCAAGTGTTTTGGCGAGTTGTTAGCCGTGCCAGTGGCCAGGCACTGTGGATGGCAATGTCCCTCTGGTGGTCGTTCGGTTGGTCCACCACTTTTATCCCCACTAAAATGTCACAAACAATTATTGGATGGGTTGTCGTGAAATTTGGTTCAGACATTCATGTTTCCCTTGTGATGAACTGTAACAACTGACTTTTCATCTTGCACCATCATCAGGCCAACATTTCCATCAATCCAGTACTTTTGCTTTGCATTCAGTGTTTCCCACCAAAAGGCATTGTGTGTATCAAACGTGTCTGCTGCAATCCAGCATTTACATCCAACTAGATTGCAGCCGCCTTCTTCTTTACCTTTGTCGCAGCCACCTGTTGATCAGTGGAATAGGGTGACCCCTTTGGTAGGACTGTGTATCGCGAGATAAACCAAACAGGGACCCCACTCATAGAAAAACAGCCCCATAACACTACTAGAGGTCTGAAACTCCACAGGGACCCTGTAATACCTGCACAGTTAATGGCATTCCCATACAACCTCAGCTGCACTTTGTGTTTAGGGCAAATTAGCAAATGTTAGCATCCTAACGGACCAAACTAATATGGTGAACACAGGGAACGTTATACCTGCTAAACATCAGCACGTTAGCATTTAGCTCATACCACAACCTCACAGGCTGTAGACTCTTTAAAACCGTCAATAAAATAACAGACTAAAGTGTTGATGTTTCACATTTTTCCACCTTTACAAGAATAACATTTTGTGAAAAAACGAAATTGTTTTGGAGGGAATTTTAAGGATAGCATATATGAAGACAAAGTGTCGGCTTTTGAGAAGAAACAGTGGAAAACATAAAAATATGCACTTGTCACCTTAAATGTTGACAGAATTCTGACTTTCTCTGTGCCTAAAAATCACATCCCATTTTGTTGAGTAACATCAGCAAACGTCTCACATTTGACATTTACATTACATGTACAACATGTTGAAGTTCAAAATCTTGCAGAAGAAAAAAAACATACAGGTTAGTCTATTTTCATCTTCACAGATGTCAGATCTCATTTGTACTTTCTCCTCCAAAATTCAATGAAAAGAATCAACCATCCCGAATAAACATTAAATGCAGGACAATTGTGGGTTTCACACATTTTTTTTTTTTATTACCAAAAAAGGCACCAAATACAGGCATCGTGTTGATAGCATCGTAGTAATCTTCCACAAAATGATAGCACCAAAAATATATTGTTATTTCCCATGATTTCCTGTTCCCGTGTTGTTTTGATAGGCACACAGTTGAAAGAAAACAGGAGGCGGGATCAGAAAGACAAATGGAGAGAAACACATGTCAACGTCTCACAACATGAGAAACAAGTTTCTATTTCTTTTGCAATGCTCTCCAACCAGTGTCATACACTTAAAAAAGGTGACAGTAACTTTTACATCATGGGTACATCAGTAGCTGAGTGTAACATAATACATCATACGAGGGTAACATAATACATAAATGAGAAAAAAAAAAACATTTAGTGAGATGTGAGCAAATAAAAAAAGAAGTGAGGGATTTTGTGTCTTTGGGCGGAACGAAGGCAGGTAGAAACACATCTTCTATAAAATACATCCTTTTAAAAAGTGATTATTTTCCTTAGGACAGTAGTAAGGCTAAAGCATATCATGAAGGACGGGATCGAAACACCTTTGTTGTTGTCCGAACGGCGGCGGCTTGGTTTATTACAATCGCATGGAAATTTTCCACTTTCTCACTCTTGGAAAAGAAAAAGAAAACACTTTGGATGATTTGTTTTTCGAAATTCATGAGGACAAAATACTGCATGGCACTTAATATTGGCAGCTATCCGAGTACAGTACAAACAAAGAAAAGTGAGAATTTGTGTTGAAACGAGAAGAATTATCTGTTCAACGTGACAGTACATATGTCTCTATGTAAGGCTTGAAATACACGCTCATGAGGGAAGGATTAACAAAAGTTATGGCATAATTGCACTTGAATAGGTATCATTCATTTTTGTTACTATTTACACTCTGCACTCATTCAGCCTTGGACGATAGCAGCACACTGTACATATGTGCTTAATACTTTCACAGCAGTCAGAAGCAGCTGTAGCCGATGTAGAGGTCGCTCCACAGGGAAATTAGACTTTGTCCTGTTTAATCAGAGTACATTTTTTCAGCAGACTGATCGGTGAATGACACTGATCAATGGAGAATAAGGAGGACTTCTACACTGGCTACCACTCTACAGTAGTAACATTTAGTAGCAGTGAAATGACTCAATGCAGCAGAGAAGTGTTTTCACCAGCGTCTGAGCTACCAGTCACCTTTTTGGTGCTAAAAAAGGACGTAATTGGAAAAGTAAGACGGTGATGAAATTAGCAACAGTTTCAGACGGAGTTTGGATGATCGGATGCAGATGTTTTGGCTATTTCACGCAGCTGAGTGGTTCATGGATTCCTGAGGTAGCCCAGTTGCGCGATGATTAAAACGCTGCGTAGCTCTCTGCACGTCACACTCTTCTCTTTTTCAAAGTGGTATAAAAATACATTAACAAACATCTCGTTCCTTAAGTACAAACTTTCTTTTAGAAAATACCTTTTTTTCAATTTTACTTCCCTCTAAATCCTCCCCCTTGTCAGCATTTCAGACCTCAGTGCCGTCGCTGAGGTTGTTGTGGAGCTTGACCTCCAGGTTGACCTGTTTGACCTTGGCCTTGCCGTTGGGCTCCTGGTTGCGGTTGAGGATGTTGATGTTCCGCACTGTGCAGTGTTTGGTGCTGAAGTTCTTCTCCACACACTTGTCCATGCACACCTCCACCTTGGTGTTGAGCGGATACTCCTCGTACACTTTCTGAGCCTTCTTGCTCTTCTTCTTGGCCGACCGTCGGCAGCGGCGGAACAGGAAGCAGGAGGCCAGCAGGACCAGGACCAGCAGGGTGAGGACAGCCACGCCTCCACCCACCGAGGTGCCCATGTGGGCGTTGAAGGTCGCAGAGGGCCCGGCCTCCAGGCGGAGCGACTTCATGTTGGTGCCGTTCTTCACCTGGTCGCCCTCGTTGTCGTAGATCAGCGACTCGTCCAGCGTCAGGCGGCCGCTGCGGTCCACCAGGTCGCGCTTGGAGCGGCTCAGCTCATAGGTCACCGAGCGCTGAATCCTGGGGCCGGACCGCGACTCCGGGCTGATCACATAAATCACCTGCAGGTACCACTGGTGCCCTGCCTCCACCTGTCAATCAACAGAGAGAAAAAAGGAAGGGGTGAGCTGCCGTATTGAACGAATCTGCCTTTCTTTTCAGCAGCCTGGATTCAAATTAATTTCACTTTTCATTTTCTCTAATGCCGCGTTTGAAAAGTCACATTGTAAAGACTTTATGCTTTGACATCCAACTGCCCGTTAAATCAGGGAATAACAACATGAGATGCTTAAAAGAGCCCTCTACTGATATAGCATTGCACTCCTATAACATCGTCGGACTCACAATGGACAGTTTAGAAAAAAGAAAATCTAAATCTGTGCAAAGAATCAGCGCAAACCTGGTCCTTACATTACCCACAATGCAACTCGATTTGGAGATTCTGGTGTGTTATGCTAGTAGCGGCTAATGTAGCCTGAGAGCTCGCTTCTTTTCCAACTCCACACCAACAGATTTGTTTCATTCTCAATCTCGTAGTCTTCAGCCGCAACCACCGCTGACTCAAGTGACATCACCTGAGGACATTTATCAGACTCCACACAGCTCCCTCTGGAGACACTAAAGGCTTTTTACTACTTTTTCCCCAACATCTGGAAACAGATTTCTGTGAACAGGGGAGGGTCGCACTCAATGACAAGTCACTTCGTGTCATTGAGTGCAAAGAAGACAAAATGCGAAGAAGACAGAATGTCTGAAAGGAGACATGTTTTAAACTGGTTTATATACACTGTAGAATTTTAAACTTTGGGAATTGGGCTAGTGTTATTTGCTCTGGTCTGACTGCCACCCATGAAAAACGTTAAATTAGGTAACATTTCATGACAACAGCAATGTCTCTGACTGGTGGAACCTCATATTTGCTTGTGGGAAGTAAAAGGAGCTAAACAGAGGAACTCAACATTTTAAAAAAATTACACTGAAATCCAATATTTTAAAGTTTGTAAGCTCACGTTAAGTTGACTTTACAAAATGAAAACATTAAGGCTAGCTAACAATCTTATATATATATAGATATATATAGATATATCTATATATATGGGAAACTGAATTTAGGGAGCAAATGTTTAAGGAGACGCCCATCAAATCACTCAATGGCTGAAGAAAACCGATTACACGACACAGATGTGGTGCAGGCGGTTCCACAAACCTTGTAGAGAGCATCGACCTTCATTGTAAAGCCGTCGACGCCCGGCATGGCTGTCATGGACTGCAGCTCTGGGAGGTCTGAGGCTAAATGAGCCTCGAAGGGAACATCGTGGAAAAATTGGTCACAAACTTCTGGCTGTTTACGATCCTGCAGAGGCAACATGGAGAGAAAATAATCAGAGCACTTTAAAGTAAACTTGTGTTCCTATGGAAAAAAGGTTTGTTCTGTTTCCATCTGCTGAAAGGTACAAATCCTTTTGAAATTCAACCAATGGCTCTATATGGTGACATTCAAGAAGTAATTTTCTGCAGCGCCGTCTACAACATAGCGTAGATGCAGGACAAATGCATTAAGGTGTAATTCCCCAGCTGCTGACCCAGTGCAGTGTTTCTGCTGCACATTACGATGGTTTGTTAAACGGCAACAACCAGAATTTACATGGTGAAGAATGTCAGTAATTTAAGTAACCCACAGACTTTGAATGTCACTGAGAAGATCTGTGTGTGTATGGGGGATGTTAGCCTACTGTGAACAGGCATAACATCATAAGAAGACAAAGGTCATCTGAAGCAAATACATCAAAAGAAAATCTGAGGTGCTCTTTCTACCTGAGGGTATACAAAAAACTATGGGTAATAGTAAAAGTCCTTTTGTTTTATCCTCCTTTATTCATATATACAGACCTTCGGCAATTATGTAAATTATGTTCTTGGGTAGCCAAGTGGCAACACAGTCTGAATCTTCAATATGTTAGTATTTAATATTTAATAATGACCTTGGTAATGATATTTACTCCCAGGTTGGCAGACATATGCATCTTGAATAACGCAGACCAAGAAAACATAAATATTTGTACCAGCAGTAGGAAGCGATGCTTGAGGTGCTTGTTAGGCTGGATGCAGCCGTACTGCGGCCCCTCGTTGTACAGCGTTCCCGTGGGGTCAAAGAAGGGAACATATCCGTCCCTGCCGGTGCAGAGGTAAACCTTCTCCAGCTGCAGTTTGTAGGCTGCGTTCAGGTTCTGCTCAGGGTTCCACAACACCCTGCCATACAGAGTCTGACCTGCAGGGGGCAGCAGAGGGACACGTGCATACAAGTGTTTGAGTTTGCGTTGCATAAAACCTTAAACCTTCTTGATCTGTGACTTATGGCGCTTGTCCATTACCAGTACCAGCTCAACTCGACTCGGCTTTTTCGCTCCGTTTTCCATTGCAGATAGTACCTCCACAATAGTACCTGGTTGTCATAGCGACGCCGCAGGAAACTGCCGTGACGTAATCTTCTACGCGACACACACCCACTACCCACACACGCAGGACAATGGAGGAAATCGAGTGTATGCTGTTTTTGACAAAGGAAAGTCTGCACCTCCTCGTTTGACCGCGGCGTATTCTTCCCAGTCGCCATAATAGTAACGTGTATCACGTAATCTCTGGCCAAACTATTTTAAAGTGGCAGGGTTATTCCATCTGGCGTGTGCAATGACGACGCAGTGAATAGTGACGATTCTCTCTGACCAATCAGCAGCCTGCCGTGTTTTCACGTGACATTTTAGTATTCGCCTCAGCTCGCTCAGAACCTCGCCGGAGGTGGTACGAAAAAAAGTACCTGGAAGCAGGTACAGGTACGACTTTAACACAGTGGAAAACCAAACAAAGGCGAGCCGAGCTGGTACTCTGTGGTGGAAAAGCGCCATTAAATGAAGTGAAGATTACAACATTATCTTGGTGCATTGGTTAGAACTTCCTGGTAACTCATAACATTAAATGCAGATCTCACACCAATGATAAAATAAAAGATTACATTTTAAATATACAGTATTGCAGGTAATAACTTGTCTGTATATGATTGAAAACACTTGATTCATGCTCAGGATATTTGATTGATATTTTATCAAATGAACCACCACATCAGCCACCATTATACAGAAGAAGTTGCAAGAGTATGAAAAACAAAAATTACAAGACAGCGTGTTGTGAAAATTATACGAAAGGTCAGTGTAGAATTTCCTAAAATGAAGTTAAACCAAAACTCAGCTCAGTGCTCTTCAGTAAATATTTCTACAAAGGCTGTTTTAAGAAGCTTAGATCTGTTTCTCTCCCCATACTCTGACCCTTCTGTCATACCCATGGAGAACGCTCCCTTGTAGTCCATCTCAGCCATAGAGACATCAGCAGCGGCCGGGTCCATCATGAACACCTTCTCATTGTTGCACAGCTGGAACTCCGTGTTGAGGGAGTAAACCACGGGAACGGGGCGGTTGGTCTGCTGGAAGGCTATCGGCACCAGAAACCTGTCGGAGAACAACACGACAGTTCAGGTTTCAAGGGATCTGAAGGCTCCTTAAAATGTGTCATCAGCAAACTAAGACTGTTCCCGACTCAAGCGGGGCTTAAGCAGAGACGTACTTCTCTGGAGCGTGAGCCGTGCAGGACAGAGGTTTGTCACCGGGGTCGATCCAGGGCTGAGTGGGCTGGACAGTGCAGGGGATCAAGAAGACGGTGTACTCTCCAGAGTAGTCCTTCCTGTTGAAGGATACACATTAAGACAACACAAAAGGATTATTGGCAAGGCACAGTAAGGTACACACATCAAGGGGTTGAGCTTCTGAAAATCCAAAAGAGCGGATAAAAACCTTCTGGGTGTTTCAGAAGTCAAACATAATCACTTGGAGGATTTCCACAAAACCTTGTGGTTATTCCGCAAGGAAACATCTGAGGCTCCCTGCAGGAAACATGATGTCAACCTCCAACTAACGTCTTCTTATGTAGTTTAAAATTTTACTGGCTACTGCAATCCTTAGCTGGATGACATTGTATTTTAAAAAATGTTAAAAACCTTGACTAGATTCAAATAATTGAAAAATGTCTATCGTTTTCTGCGTAGTTGGTGCCAATCTGAAAGTTTCCTAAATCTTAAAGCAGCTTTGCAGTAAAACCTCCAACCACTTTAGTCATGTTTGTTGTTTAAAATGTATTGAACAAATGCTGAACTGTGAAATGTCAGTATGACTCCTGACCGACCTGCTGTAGGAGCTGGTGGCCCTCCACAGTTGGTACGGTGAGTCAAAGGTTTGAGCGCTCCACAGCAGCTGTATGTCAAACTCGACACCTCCGAGGTGGTCGGGAGCCATCAGGTGGGACTTGTGGCCCGGCAGAGTGTGATGTTCGAGGACAAACTGACCTGGAGGAAGGAAAAATGGAAGCCAAATTAGACAGAGAAGCGTTTTTGTTTTTTGCTTTGAAGTCGAAGTGGATTGCTTCACACCAAAAGACTCCACTGTTGCTCTTCATCTATTAGTCCAGCAGATCAACAAAGTACATTTGTTGTATTTATATGACAAAAGACACTTTCTAAAGACAAGGTACAGACCTCTGACATCTGAAATGTTGTGGTGGACGTTGTGAACTCACCTCTGAATTTGGCGTGGGTTTTGAACTCAATCACCAGTCGTCCGTCTTCCCTGATGTAGATCCTGATGATCTGCAGTCTGGCTGAGAGGACGCTGTCAGTCTGGATACCTGCAGACATGAAACACCGACCAAGGACGTCAGAGGTCAGATCAAGATTAAAGCAGAAGTGCCTCACCTCACCTGTCTCAAATAATTTATAGCAAAGGGGGATCCTACTCGACATGAGAAAAACCACAATAAACATAAATAAATGTGTAAATACAACACGTATAGTCCCATTGTCAATGTAAAATAGAAACCATTATCAAATATGATTATGAAACCAGAACAGCTCACATTGCCATAAAACACCAAACACACAAAATGATCTGCCAACACGTATTCATGTTATGTAATCCAGTAAATTAATGCTGTGTTTTGATGTAGAGAGAAAGATCAGGAGTAAAATGACTGCAGTGTTTCATGTATAAACAAGATGCAATTGTATAAATGTAGAAAAATCATTTACATTTAAAAAAATGTAAATGATTTGCTCTTTTAGAATAGCTTTCAAAAGCTGCAATAAGTGTTCTCATAATCACTCGGTTGAGGCTCCATGTTTTATAATACACAGATATGGATAAACTTAAATAGGTACATGTAGATCCGGGAGAAATCCATGATGGGAGACTTGTTCTGACTTCATATTATGTTTTGCTCATAAAGAGATAAGGTGAGTTTCCAGTTTGTGAGGCCTGTGCTGCGTTTGGTCCTGACCTGTCCTCCAGAGCACGGTGTCGTAGAAGAAAGAGAACTCCATCTCGGTGTGATGCTCCAGAGAGGCCCAGCCCCTCGGTGCCGTCACGTAGATGTAGGACACGTAGAGAGGAACCTGCACCGTCAGGAAGGACTGAGCCGAGTCCCGAACCTGGAAGAACAGCAGCATGTTGGTTGTGGGCTGGGAGCAACTACTGTGATGATTTAATCCTATTTTATCCACCAAGGACGTCGTGTCCTCAGTTCATTTGTTTTTCTTGTCGGTCAGCAGAATTTCTAAAAACTGGAATTCTGTGAGAAACTGGCTGACAGTTGGCCTTCATCTAAAGAACACCTGATTAAGCTTGACTGTTAATTCTTGTTCTTGGAAACAGCATTTTACAAAACAATGTCCACTCAAGGTCCATTTACTCACTTGTTCTGGAGCTTTCGACTGTGCTGTATGCCACTGTATGTTTTTCCAAGGTCGAGAATGGACTGTCAAACTCAACCTACAGGCAAACGCGGACAAGGAGTCCTACAAGTGCTCAGAATAATGTTACGCTTGAACATCTACAGTTCCACGACGACTGACCAAACATCTGCTGATGAAGATCAGGTGATATGGTGAAAAGCTTCAGAACAAGTGAGTAGTGGACCTTGAGGGGAGTTTAATCAACAACAGGTAACGTTTATATGGTGATCCATATTTAGATTTTCATTTGAAGACAATCACCATTGTAACTTGAAACGATCAGGCTGGAAAGATATTCAGTTGAGGTGTCTGCTACATAGTTTAGTAGTTCTAATTGATCATTTTGGCCAATTTAAAGTGAGACAAAGATTTTCTGGTGGTCAGAAAAAGAACTGGTCCCTCGACTGTCCTACTTACCTGGAAATCGGCGGTGACAGAGCCCCCGCAGACGTCGATGAGCTCGGTCATGTCGTAGTAAGCGTCAAAGGTCCAGATGCAACTCTTGAGGTTGAGGTGCTTGTAGAGCTGGATGCTCTTGGCCTCTCGGACGTTTGGGTTGAACTGGTAGGGGCGGTCATAACCAGGGCCCAGAGAGATGTGGTCATAGGATACATCGTCCAGGAAACCCGTCTCTGTGGAAGAATGTCGTCAAAGTTTGTATTAGCTGAAACACATCTAACAAATCTTTCACAGAAAAGAATTATTTCAGATTAAAACAAATATCTGGTAAAAGTTTAAGCACCATTCATCATTTTCAGGACAGCTCACATGTATTATCACCTACATACTAACATAACTAGTAAACCATGAGAAACCCATGAGAAAACCTGGCTGCCCATGTTGTAGAACTGAGGAATTGAATTGAGGAATTGCAGCATTTCCACTGGTTGTATTAATGATTCTAAATTACTCTAAATGGCTGTGATCGGCAGATAAATGCTTCAAATGGCAAATGTAATGGAAATGATACTGCCTAATATCTCCTGTTTTAGCTCTCAGGGGGGCTTTGATGTTAACAGGACTCACAGGAGGTCTGTGTGTGTGTGTGTGTGTGCGTTTATGGGATTGTGTGTGACTGACCAGAGAGACCCTGCAGGTCTTTGAGGGTAACAAGGTTGGAGCAGACGTGCTGCTGCCTATAGATGGACTCTGACAGCAGGAAGTGCAGGTTGTGCAGCGGCATGGTGGACACCAGGGGGAGCATGCCGTCCTGATGGGGGATCTGCACTGAGATATGGATACTAAACAAGGACATACAGAGCAGGAAAGAAATATATTAACAAAAAAAGGTTTTGGTCAAGACTTTTTATCCAATTTAAAAGGCAACCATCCACCCATTTCTAGTCACCGGTTAGGGTGCTCCTTGTGCTTGACGTCCAGGTATTTGAGCGTGGCGATGAAAGACTGGGCCTGGAAGCCTCTGGCGGTTCCCGTGGTAACAGGCGTGTGGCAGATGGAGCCCTCTGTGCCGATGGTGGCGATGTTGCTCCTCAGTGGCGTTCCAAGGTGACCCGCCTTGTCCCTGGCCTGAGCAACGCAGCGAACGTGAAAGCGACGGCTGAAATAAATACTGTCCAGGACCTGAGGGAGACGGCAGAGGAGGCAGAGTGGATGAGACACGAGAGACTGCAAGAAAGGCCGAAAGAGGAAGAAATGGCTACACAGGGCGTTTCTTCCAGCATTTCTATTCTAAAATAGGGTGTTTAATGTGTTTTACCAGGTGATTTTTTTAATAACTAACTGTAACTAACTCACTTTAACTATAGAGACCTTTAGTTTTGGCTGACAAGTTAAAGGGACATCCCAAAATCAAAAACACATCTTACCTGTTTATCCATCTAGATTGTTTTGGTGTGAGTTTTAGAGTTTTGGAGATATCATCTGCCTTTTTTGAATATGATGGGACTATATGGCACTCGGCTTGTGGTGCTCAAAGCACCAAAAAAATAAATGAGAAAATCTCAACAGCAACCTTTAATCCACAGATTTGTTGTGAACAGTTTTCATGTAGGAACTATTTTCTTTCTACCAATAGTTCCTACATCAGCAACTGGGTCATTTTCTGGAAAGAAACGTTGCTGTTGTGTTTTTCAAGTGTATTTTTTTGGCTCTGAGCACTGCAAGCTGAGTTCCATGTAGTCCCTTCATATTCAAAAAAGGCAGACATCTCCACGGCCGATAACTCCAAAACTCTGCAACTAACACCAAAACAATCTAGATGGATAAACAACACTACAGGTACGAGGAGAAAGATGGATTTTTGATTTGGGGGTGACCTGTACCTTTAAGCTAAAGAATCAACTTTTCTTGTTTTCTTTTGGGTTGACATTTAACTCAAGCAAGAGGGGAAAGGATGTTATGTCATGTCTATGAGAAAGTTAACATCAGGCTGAAAAGCAGCGTTTCAGCCACGGCCAACATAATTTTTAGGTGATGTTTCGGCACCGAGCACCTCGCCTCCATTTATTCCTTTTTAGAAATCCCGACTCACCATATGGTTGACGCTGGTGTATGGGGTGGTGTCTGTGACTGTCTCGAAGGGGGACCGGGCACCGCTGGTGTCGGTGGGCGCCGCCACCTCCCAGGAGAAGTGAACCTGGGTCTGGTTGATGCCCGCCTCCTCGCAGCGCTCCTTCATCACAGAGTGCTTGGGGTAGTGAGGGTCACAGGGGGTGACGCACACCAGAGGGTAACCTGGAGAGGGTGTCTTCTTACTGCCTTCCTTGGTCACCTCATGGACATGATCATAGTCTGCGAGAGAGACCACCTGAGGAGGAAGGAGGATGGGTAATGATGACTTTTTTTTTTCTTGGAATTCAACTTTCTTTTCTTCTTTATTTCACTGTTTTTATTTCAAAACGGTCCAGATGTGGTGGGAAGAGCACAAACACCCTATGAAATGAGATTCCTGTTGAGGAACTAAAAAGGCATTTGGGGTCAAATCACTCACCATATTATATTTAAATGGCATTTTAAAATAGCTGAACTGATGTACTCGCTGATGTAAGTGGTTCTGGTTCAATGCATAAGAAATGTAAAAGCCTGTAAACAAACACCTGAGGGAAAGTGCTGCCCATGTTTCATGCTGCTGTTTCGGAGTTACTGAATATGTATTAGAGTAGAGGGGTGCTTTTGTGGGGGGTGGAGATGGTTGTGGTTTCTAGCTCCAGGCTCCCTGAGTGCTAAAAACATGTTACGCTCTGAGCACTGCTGGAAAAAAGTCAGGAGCAAGCAAGTCACAAAAGTCTTTCAAAAGGCTGCTGAAAACACATCCTCTACTAGTTTGTCCTTCTGCTCCTGCTTTGCATC
Source organism: Coreoperca whiteheadi (assembly GCA_011952105.1). Classification (NCBI taxonomy): domain Eukaryota; kingdom Metazoa; phylum Chordata; class Actinopteri; order Centrarchiformes; family Sinipercidae; genus Coreoperca; species Coreoperca whiteheadi. The sequence goes on along the minus strand of CM022476.1, from coordinate 3,387,047 downwards.
TTTATGGATTTATTACCTATGTCATGTTACGTTTAACATTTCTTACAATAGGCGTGGCAGGAAGGATGAGGCTGCCTGAAGCCTCCTGGTCCAGAATGGTCACTGTTGCCATAGTGAGCTCCCCGAGCACTGCCTCCACAGGGTCGTCAGGGCCAAGGACCAAGGAGAAGGACTCGTGCCACTCCCTGTCCTCATTGGACAGAATCTCCACTTTGAACAGGATATGGTCCATCCCTACAAAGTGGAGCAAAGGGAGATGTTTAAGCCATATTTAATCTCAGTAACACTGCGACTACTTTCCTCTACCGTCCATACTAACTTTGAACCTGAGGTTTACAAACATACATAACTTGCAATTTTAAGCACTGACCAGGGGTGAATTTAAGCACTCGGCTGTTGGGATTGTAGTCGACGCCAGACTGGGCCGATCCGTCCCGGGTGCTGCAGCGGATCTTGGAGGTCCGGTCCAGATCCCCCCGACGGATCACCTTGATGTTGAGCACCTCGATGCCATCCGGACCAGGAGGCTCTCTGACCTGGTAGGACGCCTGCTCAAACTCAATGGTGGGAGCTGGAGGAACAGGAGAGGATGAAAGGTCACAGTGCTGCCCTCTAGTGGTTACTTATGTGTCATTGACTTTATATAATGATTTGCACATACACAGATAAAACTAATGCAGTCTAAAACATGAAGGTCAAATTGTTTTTGTTGGAACTGTTTTAGAGAGGTGTTGATCCAACTGTGTGGTCATTTTTGTAGGCTGTAGTTTGTGCTGCAGTTGAACTATATTGTGTTACACTGAGAACTGTTTCTAACATTTTATCCACCCATATATTTATTTTCTTTTCAAATATTTTTATCAATAAGGGTATACTTTTTCCAGTGCAAGAACATAAAGGAAAATAAATGTGTACGTGTACAGGGATTTAACTAAATACTTTTTACCACATTAAAATGAAAATATACAAAAAAACATTCTTTACTGAATAATTCTATTATAGAAAACTTTTTTAATAAATGTGCTCAGTGAGGAATCTGCATCTCTACTTATAGTGAACAACATGACATTTATGAAAGACCAATGTCAGCCTGATACATTTGCAAAAACATGTATTCAGTATGTATGTACCAGAGAAGAGCTATGTGAGCTGAACCTAAACTGTGCGAACCCGATCTTTTTTCAAGAGTTTAGTTTAGGTTTTACTCAAAGAATATGTATTTTTAGATGTATACGTATGAAATACATTGTTACCATGATATATGACTTTCATGAGCTGGAGAAAGAAGACAAATCAAATACTTCCAAACGTTTTCTCTCTGGAACAAAAGTGCCGCAGTAGTTCAGCGGTCTGTGAGACTACGTCTGTGCACCAGCAAACTATCTGCTGTATGTCACTTTTGAGGCGCCTGCTTACCATCTTCATCGTTCGTGATGGTGATGGTGACAATGTCGCTAGCGCCCACCATGGCGCCACTCCAGTGGTCACCCAGCGGTGTCCCAAGATGCACCTGGAACTCCTCTTCGGGCTCAAAAACCGAGTCATCATTGATGTGAACTGTGCAGTTTTTTACCTGGGAAACAAACAAACAAAACATTTTAATGGGGAGCTAACAGATAAAAAAAAGACACAAACAGACAAACTGACTTAACCTACTTTAGATAAACATTTTGAACTAAATTCTACCTTCTCTCCTTTGAGGAAAGTGATGCGTGACTCGTCAGCGTTCCTCCTCTCCGCGAAGTCATCCATCACCATGGCTGACATGGTCCGAGTGAAACACCGCACCGACGACTTGAAGGACAGGTCACCTGTACGAATGATGGGGATGTGGAGGACACTCTCTTTCTCCTTCACAGTGTAGGCACTCTTCTCAAACTGCATGCTGGGAACTGAGAGAGGAGATGGCTGTGAGAACTCTCATTCTAAATAGTGGTCAATGTAACTGAGATATCAATCATTCAAAAGGTGTGTGATAAGGTAATGTCTGTGACTTTCTTGCGTTTACGTACTGTCCTGGAAGGTGTCAGTGATGACGACGCTGGCTTCGTAGGGCTCTTGGAGGACGGCACCCTGAGGAGAACTGAGGAACACCACAAAAGACTCAGATCCTTCAATGGACGGGTTCTGGATGTCGTCCATGATGGTCAAACTGCAGGTCTGTAAAAAAGAAGGCCAAAGAGTTAGCAAGGATTTTAAAGTTGTCCTAGCCCAGGTATGGAAGAAGGACACCTTGTCCGTAGTTCTATATGTTATTTTCTGGGTAATAAATAATTCCTGGCGTATCGTAAAATATGTCAGAAGGCTAAAAACACCACGGTACGCTTCTCATACTGTCTTTGATGGTGTTGTTGGAGATGTCTTTGGACATTTAACCCAGTTAAGATGTTAATCTTGAAGAACTAATAAGGAGGCTTCTTTATTTTCATTCCAATCCAGCGGCCTCTGACTTAACGCTTCTCCATATCTGCGTAAAGATGCCTTCAACAGCACTAAATGTGTCTTCTGCTGTAGGTGAGACGTCTCTGTCCTTACCTCCTCAGTTTTTCCAGGTTTGAACTCCACCTTCTTGGAGCTGGGGATGTAGTCGACCCCCGGGCTGGCTGAGGGGGGGTCTGAAGGTCGGGTGGCACACCACACAGAGGTCACAGAGGACAGGTCACTGCCATGGCGCAGCACTGGTATTTCAATTGTGCCTGGAGTATGGAGATAAAAATTAAACGCAGGTTTAAAAAATATGAAAAGAATCAAAGTTTTTGTTTTTGCAAACTATAGGTGTATGCTGGGGAATTTTGATAGACTGGTTTACCAAGTCTGCTTTGGTCTGCAATTTTAAGATAATTTAAGTCATGAACTAATAGCAGCAGAATAAATGAACAGAGACTACATTTTGCTGAGACTAATTATACTGACTGTTCAATGGTGCATGGTTGATTCCTTTATCCATGATTAAAGCTTTGACAGAGTACCAGAAAAAGAAAAGAGAGCGATTGAGAGTGGGAGTGGCTTGGCAGAGAGATGAGGGTGGAAAGGGAGGTGTATTTACAGCAGGACGAGTAATGTATGACATTCGCTTTCAAGTTAAAACATTGCTACAAGTGATTCCGAAGAATTATACGTGTTGTTGTGCAAATTACTATAAGAGGCGTCTATCAATCCTGTGTTTTCTGCTTCAAATGAAGGTTCTCTGTTCCAAAATAAATGAAAAGACTAAAATGTGACATACTGCCAATGACTAACTGAAAAAAAACTAATAATAATGGAATGGTCAGGGAGTATGCTTATATTCTGTTTCATGTGTAGTGATTTTGTAAAGACGTTTAGGATAGGGGAAGGGGGTCCACAGACATTGCACTACTGGCAAGAAATTAATGCTACATCCTTGGATGTAGCCGTTATTAAACTTCCCTTTCCAAAGAAAATGTGTTACTCTTCTTGGCAGCCTTCTAATTTCCCCATGGACATCATTAAATGTACACATTTCTCTTAAATAGTAAAGCTATTGAATAGAGAGTGTGCCAAACAATTTCTCTTGGTGATAGAGACTGCAAAAGTATTTCTATAAAAACGACAAGGAAAAGAGAAGCATTGAACTGCCCTGTATACAGGTGGATGTAAGAAAAACGGCTCATACCGGCATCTTCACTGAAACTAAAGGTGGCGTTCCCAAGGGAAACAGTTGATGCATCGTTGGGTCCATCGATGACGACCTTGGCCACCGTCACATCCCCCATGCGGGCGTTATCCGACGCGTCTGACAGCACCAGCTCGAACTCCTCAGACAGCTCGTACTCGCTGTCGTCAATGAGCTTAACGTCACAGGTGGACATGCTGACGCCGGGGCCAAAGATGACGCGGTTGTCGTTGGTCATGCCGCGGCTCTTGTAGTCGGCGCCGGACTCCAGCGCGTGGAGGCTGCTGCCCTGAGCTGACTTGCCCACGGTGTAGCAGAGAGCGGACACGGTGCTGGTGGTGTCACCTGAGTGGACATGAGGCAAGAGAGGGAGGGCCACTGCAGGTCATACGGTATGTTGGCTACCACATCTCCCCTGCACTTGACAAGTACAGCTTTGCGTTGCTCTAAAATACGCACCTTTTAAAAGCATACGTTTAAGGGCAGCAGACCTACTTTTCCATGTTTACTGAAACACTGGAGCTGCTTATTTTATTTTATTTTCGTTTTCTTTGGGGGTTTTATTCACTGCACTCCCAGCCAAACCATGGACATGTTTGCTTGGATTTATGTTACGTTGGTATCTTTTGGGCTCCATGCCTTATCTTTAACATACTTAACTGAAATAGATAGTAGCAGATAATAGTTTTGCTTGATAAGTGATAAATAAAAAAATGATTCTTGACGATTCATCTTCTGTCGACTGACTAATCAATTACGATGAATCCCTGAAAAAGTTGGATCTTTAACACCAGATGCAACGGTGTTACCTTTATTACCATTTGGCATCTGACATTGAAAGTTGACCCGCCTTACATTAATGCTGGCTTTACGTTCATTATGTTGCCGTTTAACCTCAAATATTCACAGGGACTACAGGTGCGAATACATTACTCAGTGTAAGCATCATATGGCCTAAAAAAAGTGTTGCAACAAGCAGATATGGAATATATATGCAAATATTTAAAAAATATGTGAAAAGAAACAAAAGGGGAAGTCCCTTTCATTTAAATAAAAAGGGGGAAATTAAATGGGGAAAATAGTTCAAGAGGTTAACAGGGATGTTAGAAACCTTCTAGCTTGTACAGTGTTCTTTACCTTTTCTTTCAATGGGTGCGTGGATGAGGCCCGTGCTCTCGTTGACGTGGTAGGTCTTCTTATCAAACTGCAGAGTTGGTTCGTCCTCTGTGTCGTTGATGTTGACGATGGCGCGCGTGTTCCCGCCCAGCAGCGCATACACGGGCATGCTCAGCTCCACGTGGAAACTCTCAGTTCCCTCAAACACCTTGTCATCATTGATCACTATGGTGCACACCTTGGTGTCCTCGCGCTCATCAAACTGTACCTGTGAATTAACGGGACAATAGTGGCGTTGGTCGATATGTGCTTCTGCTTACGACTGGGCACAAATATGTAATGGTCGATGTATCAAGCCAAGAACGCAGATGATTCTGACACTAGTGGAGCACGGTTACCTGTCCCGCATATTCCACATAGTCCTGCTGGCCGGGGCGGGATCCGACGCTGCTGGTGGAGGTGGCGCTGCCCTGCTCGGTGCGGCAGAGCACGATGGCGTACTGGTTGAGGTTACCCGTTCGCTTCACCGTCACCGCCACCGTCCCGGCCTTCTCACTCACATTGTAGCTGTGGAACCATCAGAGGAAGCGAGAGGTTATTTTACTTAAGGACACGGGGCAGCTACAAAGTGGTATGACCTGTGATGAGTTTCTTTACTGAGAAATGGGCACAGTTCTGTCATTTCAGGAACATATTACGTATTTCATAATGATAACTTTATCTGATTCCCCAACAGTGAACGAACAGTTGGTTTTGGTAAAGGCCTCACACATACTACAGACCTTTTGTACTCAAAGCTGATGAGTGACCACTGGATGTGAAAGACGTTGTCGCTGACCACATTTGGCTTGCTGTCTTTGACCAGGAACTTGAAGTTGTCCATGGTTTCCTGAACGTTCTCCTGATGCAGCACGTAGCGGATCAGACCCAGGTTGATGTCAGCTAGAAGGGAACAAGGTCAGATTACTAATGATCAAACACTGGATTCCTTTATTTCAGCGATTCAGTTATTGTTTCTTATCTTTTCAGCTCTTTTCAGGTGACACATTGTGCGGAAGGAGATGGAAAGACTGTCGTTGGTCATCAGTTCATTGCAGAATGTGAAAAGATATATTTCTGATTTCAAAATGATTTTTCAATGTGCCAAACAAAATGTCACAGGACATTCCAGCAGGTAGTTAGCAGGGAGAACCAGATTGAAGCACTGATTTACCCAGCATGTACTTACTGTGAGGAAGGAGACAACCAAAGCAAAAACTGTCCCTACAGGGATCGAATCTTAATAATAAAAATCTTTGCGAAATAATGAGTTTTCTGTGAAATAATGATTCCATAATTTGCAGCCTCCGGCCCTTTTCCATTACTTGAGAGATTTTAATTTTTTTTTTAAACTTGAAAATGAAGATGAAAGTCATCACTGGCTCACAATGTCTGCTCATTTATACCTTCCAGAGGAGGTTGGAGAAAAGGAAATACTTTGTAATTGAGGGCTGAAAGCCACAAAAAGGATAAGAGTCCCTGAGCGGGAAAGATGTTCAAATAACCTTCAGGAAGCTCAGAATAAACACTTGTAGTGATGAACAGAAAATAGCACATTATAAATCATAAAACATTATAAAATAAATGCATACACTTATATCCAGAACAAGAATTTGTTGCTGAGTGCAAGCAAATGGCAGAATATGAGTGTAAATGTTGACAGTTGGGATAATGTTTGTGCAGTTTGTACAAGTAAATCTCACCAGCTATGTTCATAGTTTCTCTCTCTCTCTCAGGGTAAGGGTTTATTTTAGCTATTGCATATTTGTTATTAAGAAAAATGATGTTCACATGCTCCAAATCGAATATGCAACACATCAAAGTGACTGTTTGGAGTTGCTCTCCAGCCTCGAGGATCAACATTTCACAAAAGCACTCTGACATTGATCCCTGGCTGCAGCTGAGAGGTGAAGATAAGCGGGCTCATGATGAGAACGCCGCTGATTCAAACCGCAAATTGGCTGGGAAAACCTGGGCAAGGGGGAACCGGAAGAAGCAGAACACTCCTATGGCTGCTGACGTGCCTTTGAAGAAAACCTTCAGGTAGGAATGTGAGGTCAAGTTTTTGTCCTTCTTCTTGCGCCCTTGACCCCTCAACACTTCTCCTTGTCACTGTGAAGAAAATGTAGGGGAGTCCCAATTCAAAGCTACACTGTTAAGTGACTGTTAAGCCCTCCTCCTAGTGTGGTGCCCACAAGGCTATGAATTAGCTCAAGAAAAAGGATGAACAGGAGAGGGCAGTGATGCATCATGAACCTGGATAAGGGGGTCACAAAATGATTAAAGGATAAGAAAGTGAAGGGGGAAAAAACACTTTCATTTCACTTTAAACTTCTTTGGAATTTTAGCTTTTCTGTCTTTTGAAATACTAGATACTTTTCCCTCGGCAGACATCAAAAAGAACCAGACCTTGTGATTAGGGGTCCCAAGCAGATCGTTTGTTACATTAATCCTATTTATCTCAGCACCATTTGCACTCTGGACCATTGCACTAATTGTTCTACTGTTTAAAAATGTTACTGTTGTTATTTTATGTACTTAAAATATAAATATCTATATCGTACATAGTAGCTTAATGTTTGTCTACCTTGTTGAGCTTGTTGTCCTTGCTTTTAGTCATATTTATGTCTACTTCTGTGTATTTACATAGAGAGACTAATTCCTTGTATGTGTACACATACCTGGCCAACAAAGCTGATTCTGATTTATGGAATCAGAAGCGTGTGAGAAGCCAAAGAGAAAACACTAGTGACGGTGAAAAGCAGCACCCAATCAATCTGTATAACAAAAGCGCTTATTAAAAAAGTTGTAATAACACAAACTGTTTTGAAGTCGAAACATTAGAAAACTCTTCACTATACTAACAAATAATAAATATAGCTGATGTTAATGTAGCTGTACACAGCTCATCAAAAAGGAACAAAATAAAACTAATGAAATGTTTTTCTATGTATAATATTGATATGTATCTGCTGTAAAAATGAAACATTATGGCCAGGAAACAAACAGAGACATGGAACCTGTGTACCTTGTGTGAAGGTGGGGATGGGGTTTCCAGGTTTCAGCTTGCTTTCCAGGAAGCCGTGCTTTGGCTCTGAGGTGATTTCGTAAACCAGCTGTCCATCCTCTGTGTCTGGGTCCATGGTCAGCAGCTCCTTCTTGGTGATGAGGTTGGTCGCCTGATGGAAGTTAAACAGATATGACTGAAATGACCACCTTATCTACAGTCTAAAGCCAAACGACTTAGCAAGGCCTTTTCCACCCTCATGAACTACTGCTGCTGATGACTGTGTCCCCCGGCTTCAGTTCTTTCTCTCAAACTGCTGCAGTGGATCTGGATAAATGAAGGCAAAGAACATGTGAACGGTCTGTTTAGCCTTTCACGCTATGCAGTGGTTTCATAAACTTAATACAGATTAGGATCGTGAAAAAATGGGTAGTGAGACGAGAGACTGATTTTTGCTGTCGTCTTGATACGCGTGTCCTGAGTTTTCTATAGTTACACTCCTCTCGAGCACTTTATTTAACCAAAGAGACAGACTTGCAGCCCTACTGCTGCTGCCTGTCCTGCTGAAAAAGGAAGCTTTGAATAATTCAAACAAGCATTTGCTGATTTTTATAATGGCATATCTATAAAACCTTAATATTTCCCTTTTACATTTTTGGGTCTCATATGTTAATGTCATCTTTCCAAACTAAAAACATGTATGCTATGTTTATGCTGACACCATTTATTCCTAAAAATCTATTATTTAGCATATTAGAAATATCTTTTTTAATCCACCCAGGAAGGGCACGAACATGAGCGAGGAGGACCAATGTCTTACAAAAAGATCTTCATTGCAAGCAGCAGGTGAGCAGGCCTTTTTCCCCTGGAAAATACTTCTTTACTGAAGAATTGTTTGTTAAAGTAAAGTTGTGGATTTCTTTCCAGCTGTTGGAAGCAGATGCAAGAGTTTAACATTGTATGCAAATTCTCCTCAGCAATAAAACATCCAAGACTTAATTACCTGCAGTGTAAACACAGCACCGCCTCAGGATAAATTAAACAAAGTGACATTTTTACACTGTCATAGAACTACTGGTTGCCTTGTGTTGAGGTGTTTCAACCAGCAGGGGGAGCAAGTAAATTACACTTTGTGAGCAAACAGCGATAGAGCTTCTCTTTGCACTTCTGTCAGCCACAATGACACATTTAATATGTTGCTGTGATACATTCAGTCAGAGAAGACGGAGCTGTGTTTGCACAATCAAAGTCATTCTTAAATATTGTATATACTCAAGGAGTTTGCTGAGTCTTCAACAACCCAGCCTCCTGCTCATTCAAACCTGTTGGTCTGTAAAGTATCCAGTGAAACCACAGTCTTCTAACTGAGAGCAACGAGCAGGAAGAGAGTATTGTATTTTGCAGTGCGATGCAACTTAACTATGGCAATTCGAAAGGGTAATGAATTAGAAAAAGATCTCCATCATTGGGTCCATAGCTCCCTCTATAGCTATTAAACATCAGCATGAAAGGAGGCGACCCTGCAAGAGGAAGACCTGTACCTTGTTTTCCATGTACTCCAGCCACTGCAGCCCCAGGTTGGTGACGATCCGCGGTGTGCCATCGTCAACTGGCAGAATATCGATCTTGAACTTCTGTGGCGCAGCCGTCACTATCTGGAAAACCAAAAGAAGTTGACATAAAAAATACATTTTTGAAGATGGTGGCGATTTAATGATCTCAAAATATTGGACACACATTTTCTAAATTACTCCTGGTGGGCTCTAGCCATGCAAATAGTTTTGGTTTAATTGGCCCAGGTTTTGGGATGTCTGTCCCTCAGATTACTGCCTAAATCCCAATACAACAGAGGTGAATAAAATGGATTTTGTGGTGCTCCTAAAATGACATTTAAACAAATTAGCAGCAATGTCTGGCTGCAGAAACAGTGTCTTGGATACATCGGATAATGTGCAGACTTGACTATGAACAGTTTTCACTTGAACTACTTCACACTGATAAAAGTTAGGGCAACTTCGTATTAACAACAAGTTGTTAAAACAGGAAATGGAAAAGTTCTCATGAACTGGATATTGGTTGAATGTCATAGTGGTGAAAAACAAGCGGTGCAGGTTATTACTTTATTGATTTGTCCCCCTTCAACAGAATGATTGAATCAGATAAACTATATTACTAGTGACTGCATTGTGTCCGAGGTGCAAGAGGGAATACAGAAAGAGCAGCCTGTCATCACACAGATGCTGTTAAGGCCAACTTTGACACGTGCCATTTGAAGGATGCGTTCATCCAAAGGACGTTATAGGTGCTCATACATCATTTAATAACACAGCAGCTCCTGTGGGAACAAATTTAACATTAACACCGGCAGTGTTAAGGACACAAACCGTCTTCAGAGCTGCAGACCAGGTGTGACCACAGAGCTAAATGAACCCTAGCGATCGAAAGATAATAAACGCCAGCCTGAGAATTGTGTGTGTGTATGTGTGTGTGATTGCGGATATCAATACCTGCCTGCTGTCATTTAGTTTAATCATATGGACTATTTGTAGTGACAGGTGGTGGAGGGCGGCTGAGAGGGAAGGCTAAATTGACAAGCGGAGGAGTCAATTCACCCTGAGGCTTGGTCATAACTACCACCATAAAGCTGACATTAACAACACACACACACACACATAATGTCCGTACTTCTATACTGGTGAGGACCCTCAACAGCAGCATATTTTGGCAAACTAGAAAGGATGTTGAATGTCCGTGCGCAAGTCAGTTAACGTTACCTGACACAAAAATCACGGCTGGAATAGTGTTGTGTGACCCGCGTCGAGCCACGTTGTTTGTTAAGCATTTACAGACTCAGGCCTGAGTACAAACACAGGAGTTTTTTTCAGCGCGCACACTGAACGGACAGCTAGCAGACTGCGAGGAGATAGTCGCTGAATTTGACAAAAAGAAGTGTATTGGATTAGAATCGCATACCCCGCCTTTTAATGCATTCTAGATCAGTGGTTTCTGGTCTAGCCCAGAAAACAAACCACTGGAGGGATGGCAAGATGAATCGAAGGGATTGGGAGATGATAATCAGGTAGGAAGAAAAATTCTGATAAGTTTTTAAACTTTTCTACCCGTACAGGCCTCTAAAAGTTATTCAAATTAAATAATTTGTGAGAGTACTACGCTGCTTCACGTTCCAAACATGTCCACACTTTCCAAAAATGTTTTCACTTTCTAAAGATCCCCTCACTCTACTGAGCAGCCTAAGGGTCATGGCGAGAATTGTTTTGAGGACTATTTTTGCATTCCCTTGCAATACATTTTACTTTCTCTTGCGATACAGTTGCGTTACCTTGCAATACTTTTCTTCTTCTATTCCTTCTGAGCTGTATGTCTATTTGCAATGGAAGGTAGTGTGGAGATTCTGAAGGTAATGCATTTTGAATTGTTTATGGACACCTTATATGATGTCCATTTTAGTTATTAGATATAAAAATATATGTAATAAAAGAAGTTATTAGATAGAACATTATCAAACTTCTGTGTAGGAGCTGTAAGAAGCATCAATGATTGCTCCACATTTCAGCATTAAAGGTTACTTTAATTTGTTTTGTGCAAAGAACTCTCAAAAAGAGGGCGCAAAAACGCAAAATGCTTTCCAATTTGGTCTGCGTTCCTAATGTTTCTCTGCAAGTGGTTCAGTGCTGCCTGCTCTTTCTGTGACAGAACCACAGACTCTGTTTGCAGCATTTGTTGCTTTTTTGACTTATACAAATACAGAACATTGGCTTTACGAGGTGGATTCAACTGCATATCTGTCATTCCACCTCTGGAGACGTCTTCTTTTTCCTCAGTGAAACCCCTCTAGGGTCCAGTACACTACAGAACAGAGTACAGTAACTGTTCACGAATGAAACCAACAGCATCCTGCAGATCACTGTACTGCTTTCGTCTGGAGAGACCTCTTGATCTAAGAATGTGTTTAATTTTGCTTTTACCAATTACATAACCACGCCTATTGAGCAGTAGTACTATATCAGTGCCTACTTCATGCCCAGTTCAAAGGAAAATTCAATGAGCTGATATACTGGGCCATAGCGCTGGGTGCAGCTGAGGGGAAATATACATATGGCTCAGAAGGAATGGAAGAAGAAAAGTATTGCGAAGTAACGCAAAAGTAATCCTGAAATAAATTCTCGTCGTGACCTTTAGGGGGTTCGGTATCAGTCTGCAAAAATGCCCTGACTTTTCAAAAGTGTCACTCTCCAGGTCTATAACTCATCTACTGTAGGTCCTCACAAAGACAGAAGAACAAGAGGAGACACACAAACTGCTGATTCACCCGTACGTCATAAAAAAGGTCAGAGTAGTGACTCCGCCCCCACCCCCCCCCCCCCCCCCCCCCACCCCCCACACCACCCCCCCCCCCACACACCCCCCCCCACCCACACACCAC
>CM022476.1:3360079-3374782 GCA_011952105.1 Coreoperca whiteheadi | reverse complement strand
ACACACACACACACACACACACAAACACCTACTATCAAATACACACACAAACACACACACACACAGAGAAGCACCCAGCCGTGCCCTAACTCTGCTAATTCAATCATCTAGCTGTAATAAAAATGTCAGGAAGCAGCCTCATACACACACACACACATACCAACACACAATCTGACTGCAAATTTAGCCTTCATGCTGTGATAAAAATGTCCAAGCGCGCGCACACACATTATACACACACACACACACGTTACCTCCTTGCCGGCCTCCTCCACCATGAAGAGCAGGTTGGTGCCATCGGCCACAGTGAAGGTGAAGCGGTCTTTGAGCGAGTTGGAGCCGTCGTGGTTGTAGCTGATGCGGTTCTGGTAGATGTCGTCCATGGTGAAGCTGCTGGTCTGCCGGTAGTGCTGGCCATTGCTCGTGCGCTCGACGGTGCCATGGCGAGGAGCCTGGACAACAGTGAAGACAATGGACTCCGCCTGGATAAAGTAACGTTTTAGAAGGAGAAAATGAAAGGAGAGGAATGGACGAGAGGTGAAGAAGAGAAATGTTGGCCGAGTGGTGAGAATGCTATGTTTGATGTCAGTTTGTTCGTCAGAATCAGGGAAAACAGAGAAACAGTGAGGGTTTCTTTTTAAAGTTGATTTAAATATAGTCTATTATTATTACTTTGCAACGTCAACAGCCATACTGTGGGAAATCTTTTCTAGAAGAACAGACAGGTCGTTCAATTTTTCCAACAATCACATATATCCCACAGCTGAATACTTAAGCTCTTTAGGGGCTTTTAAATGAAGGAAATCTGTAATTGCGGCAGATTTAGGCAAGGGAGTTCAGAGAAAGGAGATGCACGAAAATAGGAAATTGCAATAATCACCAAATAACTCCTGGAGTGCACTGAAGATGGCAGATTGATGGGATTAACAGTGTGAGTGGCTGAGGCTGGATTTTTTTCTTTAGGCAACAGGAAGTCTTTGTAATGTTGTTGCCAAACAAAATAAAGCTGTAGAGAACAGCCGGCTTTCTAAACAACAGAGGCCAGCTTACACAGCTTAGTTTGGCCAGCTTAGTTGCTGCTCACCATCTATTATTTGGAGGTCCTGCTCTATTCTAAAAAGGTTAAAAAAAGGAATAAAAGACATAAATAATGAAAGTTGCCGAAGACTTTCAGTGATTTGTGAAGCCAACGTCCTTACCTCAGTGTCTGCATCAGTGGCTTTCAGCTCAAATTCGGTGATGGTCTTCCTCACTCCTTCCTGGACCCTCATGCCAGGAACCTGAAGCAGAGGCAAGGAGTCGTCCACCGGCTTGATCGTAATGTAGAACGTCTGGGCAACCTGGAGACAACATACACAGGACAATATGAATTTTGAAGCAATGTAGATGTGCAACTCTTTCCCAATAGTATTTCTGGGTTCATTTCATTTCCTCTTAATGTATATGTCCTGTTTCGTCCATCTCTCTAAGGCAACACTGCTCATTTTATTCACCAGGAAATATTACCTGTGCATCTTCCGTTTAGGATTACTTTTCTCACAGACCAATGAAAAGCCTGTATCTCCAAATTTGATGATGTAGAAATGTTAGTGTTCCTTCATGGGTTGACTCCTACTTCTGAAATAAGTTCCCATTCTTTCAAGTTTTAAAGCAGTTTTAAATGCACCATATGTAATGAGTGTATATTGTACTAAAACAGAGTAACTTTGGCACCTTTGGACACACTTGATTTGTGGTCACACAGCTGAAGCCTCATACTAACTTTAGCTGAATGCTCTTTTTTTTTTAAAATGTAAACCTATCCTTGAAGCCTATTGGATTATCTGAAAAGATGCACTGACGCAAAGCTGAAAACAGGGCGGTTTTTCTTAGCTCATAAAATCATGTTGGACATACATGGTTTCCACAGGACAGCGGTGATATGTAATGTTATTTTCAATGTATTGCACTTAGGAACAATGATGATGGTAATGGTGCTGAATAGATCAAATAAAATGTGCCACTAACGATACACTCTTCGGTGAAGTGAGAAAACTATACGCAGTCACTTTCTATACTGTATGCCAAGGTGGAAATTTAACAAAAGGACCAACACATCTGTGATGGAAACTTTAAAACCTAAACAGAATCCAGACAGCCCAAGCTGCTGATTATGACAGAAACTGTATACTGCTATGCCATAGAGCAATCCTGATCTCACCACACACAGTAAAATATTCTGCTTTAGTATCACTTTAAAATGCGAAACAAAGCTTTATTTCAATGCACAACACACTCTCCAACTGGAGAGATGGGGTTAACAAAAGTAAAAGGACCAAACCACTTCACACACACTAACCACTACGGTGGCCACAAAGCCTCCTCACACTGCAGTCAGCCAGGCGTGAAGGCCAAATGACCTTTTTCACATGTTTACTCAAGTCCTTGTGGTCCTCATTAGTCTGGATTAGCAAAGCAGATTTATGCATGAGGCAAACTGGAAAGGCTGGTAAGCCACTTCCTCACCACTCAAAATGCTCGTTAGATTTGATATATATATTTATTTATATAAATATTTTAATATACTTTATAAAATCTTTTTTGCCTTATAGTGAAAAGTGCTTTGGGTCAGAAAACTTTTACTGACCCTTTAAATAAAGGATTTTTGCAAGAAATTTGAGGCTAAAAAGATTCTTGTCAAAACAAAAAAGCCAATGACAAAAGCAGTCTGTAGGGCTTTTTATGTGGAGGACGAACACTGCCCGTCTGTAATTCATTATAGAACTGAGAAGGCAGGCGTGCCAAATCAGGCTTTGTTATTGTTAAAAAGTGCCTCAAGCTCCAACCGCGCCTCTTTGAACAGAGTTTTCTTATCCTAAACGTTTGATTGTGTGATGGGGGATGTCGACATTGAGCTGAGCCATCTTGTGAAAACTTACATCGCACATGGCTAAGACTTATTTACATTGTAGCCTACCGATTGTCTTACAGCCCTGAGCATAGCCTTCTTTAATGTAGTCTTGGAGAAATAATACATTATACAATAATGAATACAGCATGAATTAGCTATCAGATCCTATGCTGTTGAGGAAAACTAGGATTTCCCCTTTGAACTCTACCAGTACTCTCTTTGTCACACATTTAAAATCTGTATGACTCATTGTGTGCAAACATGAGTCCAGGCATTGCTGTGGCACTAAAATCTGATTTGGGGGCCCAGTGTGAGTGAATCAAAGTGAACGATTTCAGAACACTGAATGTTACGATTGAGTTTATTTTCTAAGACAAATATAAGGGGTCAAAAGACGATATATTATGTTTCTTTCTTATTTGTTTTTTTAAAACTGTTCTTGACTGTTTTTCTAGTTCAGGTTTGGAAAAATCGGAAAATTTAAAGTGACAGTTTGGTTGAACTGCTAATATATATCTCGGCCACAGCGCAGGCACTCGGACCTCTTTTGCAAGGTCAGTCAGTCAGGCATTTTCTACCTGCTTGTTCCTGTTGGGGGTCGCCGGTGACTGGAGCCTATCTCAGTGGCTTTGGGCCTTAGGCGGGGTACACCCGGGACAGTGGCCAGCTTGTCACAGGGCTGACACATAGACAGACAACCATTCACACTCACATTCATCCACTAGGGTCAATTTGGTGTCATCAATTAACCTAAACACGCATGTCTTTGGACAGTGGGGGGAGGCCGGGGAGCTCGGGGAGGGCCCACGGTGGCACGGGGAGGACATGCAGGCTCCACCCAGGGGGATCATGGTCTGGTCCGGGATTCAAAGCCACTATCTCCTTGTTGGGTGGCAGGAGCGCTAACCGCTCTGCCACTGTGCACTCCTCTTTTGTAAGGTCTCCTGTCTCAATGGCCAAAATCTGATATGGGGCGTCACGAGCAGATACTGCTTCATTTAAACAAAGCAAAGAAGGTTGGGAGCCCCTGGTTATGTCACGGCCGATACCCTGTCCGTCAATGTCTGTGCCGAAAACAATCAAGAAGATCAAAGTGTCCACACCTGGAGCTCCATAACTGGTCATAGTGTAGTATCGTGAAAACGTTCTTCAAGGTACCACACTGTTGGACCAAACTGAACCAAGCCACCCCTAATGGGCCTATAAAGCCCTTTTCATTCTTTAAAGTTGACCCCCCCCCCCCATTCACCTCATTTGTCCCATCCGACACGGTGAAGGAGAACTGGTCGGCGTGCTTCTCTTCTTCACTGGTGTGGACGTACTGGATGCTGCGTGATGCCAGGTCGGCCTGGGTGAACGTGCTGATTCTGGTGCCTGGAGAGAGAAGAAGGAAGGGTTGTGAGCCAACAAAAAAGATAATTTACTTGCCCGTTCTTTGAACACCCACGCTCTCAGTGATTTCACCCTCACACAGGCTACACAGAAACTGTACACACACTGATGCAGACAAACGTACACAAAATACATCATTAGGTTTAAAAGTTTTTTATGATGAATGCAAAAGAGAAAATGGTCAGAAGTTCAGCCAAAGTTCCATTTTCTCTGATTTCCATCTCAGATATTTCATTTTCTTAACATTTCATTTTCACAGCAGTCAGTTTAACAAATCAACAAATGTTAATTATAAATTGCTATATTAGTACTATATATGAAATGAAATGAAAGCATGCCTACAATTCAAAGCTAACACTATTTTCCCATTACCTGATGTTATATTTCAAATTACTTTGTCACAGGCCTGTCATTGTATGAAGGGATATTCAATAATCTATAAATGGACATCTTATGCCGCCGGTGACATTGATGTGAAGGCAATAACATGTTGTGTATTACAGCCTGGTGATTGAATAAAAGTTATTTCCCTAAGCAGGATGGGTGAAAAGTTATTTTCCTGTGCAGATGGGCGGAAGTTTCCATAAAAAAAAAAATCCCTGTGAAGCAGGTCAGATATTAAACAGGGAGTGCAATAACTCATTCAACATGTCACCGAGGGCCTCAGGGAAATGGAAATGAAGGCTTTTCAACATCAATCTTCTTCACGTTTGACACAGCGAAACACACTGAAGTCTATGGTCCTCCTAGTGGCTTGTGGAATCTATTCCCCAGCTGGAAGTTTATACATGATCATAATCAGGACAGAAACACAGCGAGGAAATGTCCTCAGTCTGTGATGAAAATACCTGCTTATTTGACTCCTTAATATTATCCCTTCCATTTGTCTTGAGAGGAAAAAGCAGGAAATACAAAGTTTTTGTTTTCCATGTGTGCACTGTGTGGGAAAATCTAATTTATATATATATGATGTGAGCGCGGTTCAAACCTTTCTTATTTTCACAAATAAAGTCAAAAGGGAAAAACGCTTTAATAGTTATTTCCTCAAAACGTACTAGAAAAAAGATTAGGGAAAGTGTTGGTAGGTCAATAGCTTTAGGGTTGCACAATTTAAGTTCACTATATGAGATCATTATTATTTTTATTTATTATAAATAAACATGATTGCTAAAACTAGTGTACATTTGCCAAAGTGGGACAAATGCTGCTTGGTAGGTGGAAAAAAAGAGACACAGTATTCTTTAGAGAATAGTTGATACGTGCGGCATCTAAGCTGCAAGAGGTGCACCCCAACATTACCTATTTCTTTCTTTCTTTCTTTCTTTATTTATTTATATTTTGGGATATTTGGCCTTAAGTGACTTGTAAAGCTCTGAAGTTTTGCCTTGCCCAAATCTGACAAAGCATCACTTGCTTGTTCAAAGCAAACTAATGTCTTAAAGTGGTGATGTAACTTGATGAACTTAAGCTTTTATTATGCATTGTTTTAAGGACAACAATGCAGAGAAACAACAGAGAGAATTAGACCAAGAGATGGATAACTGACTGGGAGCTTCCTGACAGATGATCCCAATGACTGAATTTAAAGGGGGCAGTGCTTAAACGGCTTTCAGTAGTTTCATGTTCCGAGTATATAGTTTTTTCCCATATGTGTATTCAAAAAGTGAGTATGCAAACTAAAAAAAATAGATGTTTGAGTGTGCTGTTGATGTGTTACTATCAGCCCACAACAGATCGCAAAAAGGAAATGGAGGTAAAAAATTCAATCGCGAATGGCGCTGAGACAACTCCAGATAGAGCTCAGGAAACAAACAAAACTTTAAATATTTGGACGACCTTTTCTAGTTGTGATTTATGCAGCAAAATTCTAAAGTCACAGTTTGATTAACGTTTGATGCCGCACACATCTTATCATTTCCTGTATTTCTGTGTACTACCTGCAAAAGAAGTAAACTATAGAGAACAGTATGTAGTATGGCACTGGAACATAACACATGCCCCAGAGCAGAGGTGTAAATTATTTAAACTTCTGTGGGTGGAGCCAAAAAGCACGATGGGTATTCTGACACTGACTTACATTGGGGGGGGGGGGTTCTACATCAGCAGACTTGTTAACATTCTCTAACTTTAACAACTCAACTCTCATACGACCAAGGTGTAAACAACACCAAGCTGGGACTCTACACAGTCAGAAGAACTAAAGACACCTCTTGGATAAGTAGATCAGTCTAGTTGCCTCTGTATTAATATTTATACTTCCTTTTGAAAACTGAAAGCAATGTTACGTTACTTCTGGTTGGTGGCATTGAGAGCAGTCTCTGAGGAGTGACATGGCAAAAAAATGCCTCCGCTGAACAGCTGCACAGCCACTGAAGTCTTGACAGAAATTCATGAAAGGCTGCACCTCAGGAGCAAACAGCGAAAGCTGCATCTATTTCTTGGCATTTGAATCAGTGGTCTGGACTCTTTTGTAGTTCTGTGGAAGTTGGAGCCACACACCCTTCCCTAATTTGTCTCGAAAAGACATTGCAGTGAACATAAGGAACATTTGAGGTGAGGCAGTCTTCATTGATTTGTACAACAAGTCCCTTTTTGACAAATGCTCCACCTGAGAGTTGGGTTGTAACCATATCCAGATAATAGGCCTTTTGAAGACTTTGGCTTTGAAAGTGGGCATCGAAAGGGAGCCTTCATCGCTATATAATATAGTGCTGTTATCTTGACATTCATAGCTGACAAGCTGTCCCGAAGGAGCTAGGTGTGCATGTTAGCATGGAATGAGAGATTGGCTGAATGGCTAGCGGTAATTATCCGGAGCTTCTCTGCTGCTCTGGGGTGAACTGAAGATCGGACAGAGCGGTGTTAACATCCAGCTAATTAGCATGCTGCAAGAGTGCTCCGCGATGTGGGGAATCCATTCAGCCGGGGCAGAATTGTTCAACAGCACGGAAGCAAATAATCACCTCTTTGAGGTTGGAAGATGCATCCGTTTCTTTTCTTTTCATTTTGTTTTTGCATTAAAACAGTTTAAGGTGACGTTCGGTAAGAGACGACGCTTTATTTCCCAGTGGAAATAAAAACTGTGATTTTGTGATATTTTGTGATAAATGTGCATTTATTGTTGTTGTATTTCAAGTGAGTTTAGGAATACACTGAGCATGCAGAAAAGATTTAGTTAAGACTGCAGTCATTCAATATCTGTGTGTGTGTGTGCGTGTGTGCCAAAAAAAGCATGAAAGACAGTGTATGAGCGTGTTTTTTAGAGGGCAGTGGAATACATCAGAGATAAATGAGAGAGGAACTAGAGCAAGGTTCATTACACTTCCCTCTGTGTGTGTGTGTAGAGTTAATTATCAAAGACAGACTGAACCTTACTGTATACCTTACCTATGTTCACTATCTACATTGTCTGCATTTATTTTCTAAAAGCCTTATTAATAACATTTATCTTTGTATTACATGAACTTAAAGGTGAAGATCAGCCGCAATATTTGTTTTCACTCTTAAAATCTTTTTAAATAATGCATGTTGTTGTATTATCAGTGGATTGTCGTAAGAGTTCTTATGTGTTTCTCATATGAGATTAATTTCACTCAATATAAACTACACAAAACTATTCAGCCTTTCCTTTGGTACATAATAATGTTGTCATTGAGCTCCAGTGTTAGACTGTGCCATTTTCGATAAGTGTTTGGTGTCTGCCGGTCAACTGAAATACTAGCCACGCCATTTAAATGTTATATAACTCTGGGTATTTTGTCAGTTTTACCACTGTCTCATATTATTTTATCTAATTTTTTGTATTATTGTATTTTTTATTTTGTATTGTTCAATATGTAGTTTTAGCGTAACTGGGATAAAATAATGTGTTACCTACAAAGAAAAAAACATTTCTTACTGACGACACAATCCCACCTCAAAGTTAATTTAGTAGCAGTTCTGGAGTTTAAAAAAAAAAAATATATATATCTATTACATTTTCTTAATGTAATGTGTTGACTTAAACACTGAAAGCGATCATGTTGAGGTGGTACTGATGAAGATTATTAAGAGATATGATTGAAAGCCCCAGAACAGCTGCTAAAATGCCAGTTTCCAAGTTAAAAAATAAACTTTGAAGCTCAGCCAGTTCCTGTTTTGTGCTGTAAAGCAGTCCAGCTGATTTTCCTTCATATCCCAAAGCTGTGACTGTCCAAGTCTCACTGTCCAAAACCAGCACAGCAAATACAAGAGTTCAGTGCAATTTTATTGAATACTATATTCTAACAAGATAAACCACTGGCCTCTGACAGTCAGTGGCACATATTGCTGTCGGCCCTAGCGTCTGTTCTGATGCTACCACTGGGGGGCCGCCGCAGTTGGAAATTGGAAATTACATGCACTAAAAAAAGTTATGAAAAATTTCAATGAAGCAAATCATGTGAAGAAAGTCTCCACCTCTGCTAAATGCAGTAACGAGGCTTGACAGTCTATTCTCACGTGATGTTTATATTGCTGGGATTTTACTAACACCTCAAATTATGTATTTTTGCTGTTTAATTGCTGTACATGGCACCATCAACATGTGGATTTGTCCCCTGTTGTAAACCATAAGGTATAATAATATGCTCCATCACAGATCTGGTGTTGCTACCTGGGCTGGCAGCGTGCTCCAGGTGACCCAGGCTCGTCTGTTTGGCGATGCGGTAGATGAGCTCGCCCGGTTCGCTGTCCTGGTCGCTGGCCGACAGCTGCAGCGTGGTCAGCTTTTTCAGCGAGTTTTCGTCCAGCACCAGGCCTTTGTTCACCACCACAGACGGAGGAAGGCGGTCCTCTGGAGGAGGGAAGAAGAAGGTTAGTCACAGAGGAGGACAGGAGAGGACAGGAGAGGAGAGTCATGAAAGGAAAGAAAAAGTGACACCTCCAAGCAAAGATTTATCAGTAAAACCATGGCGGACTTTCCCGAGTTTATGAAAACAATTCATCCAAAAGGAGATAAAAATATTAAGAGTCAATTTCTCACCCCGGTAAAAAGCAGTGGAGGAAAAAGAGGCTGACACTGATTGGGGAGGGAGAGGGGAAGGAGAAAAGATAAGAGGAGCAGAAGGGTATATTAGGAACTGGAGAAATGACACAACTACAAGTACAAAACCGGAAAAGGGTAAGTTGGGTGACGGCACCGGAGGGAGTAAGGCATATCAGGAGGTGTGAAAGAGCGATATAGTTTGGAGAGATTTGGTCAAACAGATTAGGAAAGATGGAGAGAAGGGGCCGGGAAGTAATCAGAGGGCAGTGTGGTAGGAAGAGATATGAACAGAGAACTTCACTGTAGTCACATCTGAGGGAGCAGAAGAGAGAGAGAGATATGAGAGAATCGGGAAGCTGTTCAGCTGTGAGTGAGAGACAATCCTTCAGTCTCCAGCAGCAGTGATGCAAACGGTTTGGCTGAGTCTCCAGAAGGAAGTGAGTGGGAAAATAAAGTTTTGGTGTGTTTTCAGCCATCGCAGGCGACAAGAAACTATCCAGATGACTGAGAGACAGTTTTATGCTAAGTTTTATCTAAAGTTTTATCATACAGTGGACTGCATTTGCATGAACTTTCTTCTTCCACTAAACAGGCCTGACATTTGCTCTAAATATATATGCATTTAAAACAAAGTATTTATTTAATCTGACCAATCTTTGATTATCTATGAAATGAAGCTATAATTTTAAAATGTAAATTAGAGGTCTTCAATCTGAACAGGTGGAAAACCTACCCGAAACCGCTGTGCGTACATTTTAAAATTAAATCCAAAATTTTGAAATATGACCCTATCCGAATTGCGGTCAAGCAATACAAGAATCAAGATGTCAGGTCACACTCTCTATCTGACTCCTGTGATGATGACGACGCACCACAAGATCAGAGCTCACAGCTGGATCCACTCTTGTATTAGACTTATAGTCACACAGACCTGAGACCTGCGGCAAAGCACGGTTTCCCTAACCGACATGATTAGACTGAATATAATTTGTACATGGCCAGACTGGGTCCCAGGTCAGGAGAGGACCCGTGAAGACCTTAAATTATGTGCTGCATTTTAATGGTTCCCTTCAGCAGTAAACAATTTTCCTGATACTATTTACAGTAAAAAAACAAAACAAGTAGCACAAACCAAAGACATTTGCTTACTTTTCCTGCCTAACAATAAAAGGCCAATATTATTCAGGTTTGAAGGAATGCTAGCAAATCCTTAATATGAACAAGCATTTTTTGTGGTCAAGTATAAAAATAGCCATAGATTAATTTACATGCTGATCATTTCAGCAGTACAATGGATTTTAAACCAATCTTCCCTTTTAGCATCAGCTGGGAGGTTTCCATGCTCTCTGCCTATAAATGTGAACTTTCAACACTAAGGGTGAACTCACCTCAACACAGATTCACCACCTTTTACTTATTTAACATGGGTAGAATGGCCAGTGGCTTTAAAGCGAGAACTAACAAGCTGTCAAGGTGGGTCAGATATAAATATCATTAGTATGTACTTTTTTGATTTAGAAAATGTGGCTGGCTTGTTCAGAAGGTGGCTCTACACAATTCATATTCAGGAGGTGTCCACGGTGCAGTGGCTCATCAGTACGCATGCAGGACAAAGGGATAAATCTGTAGTAATTGCCTTCTTCTCTCCACCAAATGAAGGAACACCCCAGCCTTTATTGTAGCGCTGCAGGTAACAGAGGATGGAGGAAACCCTACCGAGCACACTGATGAAGAAGGACTGGTCGATCAGTTTGTTGCCCTCTGGATCAAGCAGGTTGAACTTGAACGACAGGCTGCCTCCCTTCTCCCCTTTCTCATGGCTGTACTGCAGCAGTCCTGCAAGACAGGGACAAGCACTCAGCGTTAACTTAACGCTGTGTTTCAGCCATGTGTTTCATGTATAAAAATAACAACAATTAACTGCTGGGAAAAATTTAAGCGTTTAAACATCAAATAGTCATTGTCATATTAAACTACAGATGTTGGCGGAATTATTGCAAGCGAACTTTGACCTTAAGGTCCAAACAATGATCGGAGTACATCGCCCTGTCAAATGAAGTTTATTTGAATGTGGACACATGGACACTGACAACTGGAGAAGAAAGTGCGCTGTGTGGAGGTTAAGAGGTCAAATTTGAGAAAATCAGTGGCTAAAGTGAAAATGCTGGGGAAAGTCCTGAGGCAATTATTTCTTGACAATCAAGCTGTAGAATTTAAAGTTAAATATTTTTACATCAATTCTCAACCGACTCTCTGACAGAAGCCGTCACGTAACCTCCAACAACAGGAACAAAACTCTAAACACACTTTCATGGTGATAAAGCAAAGACTCCAGAAGAATTACACAATGTAAACAGCAGGACTTCTACAATAGCTGACAATACATCTGCGTGGAGCTCACCTGAGAAAAGCAGGAGAAAGACAGACGGCAACAAATGGTTAAAGAGGACAAAATAGTAGGCCTTAAAAAAACAAACAAGCTGGTACCTTTGCTGACGTCCTCCTGAGTGAAGCTCTGAACGGGACCTTTAACAGAAATCTTCTCCACACGTCCGCTCTTGCCGAGCTGGAGTTTGCCGGCCGGGGGGTCTTTGGTGAGGACGTACCTGAGCTTCAGGCTGTCCGAGTCGATGTCTGTGCCCTTCAGATTCTGCTCGGTGATCTTAGATGACGATCCTGAAATAATTCAGAGCGCTGCTCAATGTCTTTACCTCCCTTTGAATGCCTACACACTCGGCCACAAAACAAATATTGTCGACCTCGATAAAACACCATCCCACTCACAACCACGATGGTCCTGTATTTGTTATTCATGCATTTTGTTGTTTTGGTGCCATTCTCATCCCTGTTAAGTTTCTCTTTCTACCTTGTGTAAAAGTAAATACACTACATTAGCTGCTTACACCCACTTAGTACCAGTAAAATGCTATTATGTACAGGCCTGTCACGATAACTACTTTTACTGGACAACATATTGTCCCAGAAAAAATTGCGATAAATGATTATTATTATTATTATTGTCATTTTAAGACCATTTTATGCCACTGATGAAATGATAAGCATAATAATGCAAGTATACGCACCCTTTTAGCTAACTTAAAAATCTTAAGAATATTCTGACATTGGAATTGGTATGTGAAAAAAATATTGAAACATCCTAAATCAAAACATAAATGAAATAAAACAACCAAAACAATAAATAACATGGACTCTCGGACTCCGTTAACAAAAATTGCACTTAAAGAAATGTTAAACATTTGGTTCAGGGGTCGGCTATAGAGTTTGGGTGACATTCTTGTGAAAAAAACAACAACACGCATGAAAACGCACTGAGCAACATCATGAGGTCAGCAAAAATGAACGAGGTCATGTCCATATACGATAGGTCGATATCATGACAGGCGATAATTAAATATGGTATGCATCGTACGATAAGGCGATAACGTAACTATTGTGACAGGCCTAATTATGCATTCAATGAATTCATTATATTTTTAAGGTCTTAATTGAAGACTTTTCTCACCCTTTATAAGAGTATACTAAGATCTTGTATTAACACAACATTTATTTTTTACTCCCTTATTAAATACATTGCCTAGACGACCCTTCTTCCTCCCCTCCTCGCCCCCCTCCCATCTCACCTGCCGGGAGCTGCAGGCCTCTGTTGACGGTCATTCTGGGTCCTTCGCTCCTCCTGACGTCCATGGTGAACTCGAGGCGGCCCGTGTGCGTGTAGACGCCGTCGGTGAGGGTGAAAGCCATTTCATCGGCACCCCCGCTGACGGTTTCAGGTGTGTAGACCAGCAACTGGTCCAGGACGTCCTGGTAGGTGAAGGTAGAGCCCTGTGTGAGGACCCGGCCGTTCTCCAGCGGCTGAGAGTAGAACTGCCGTCTGCGGAGTTTGCCTGAGGGAGTAAAAGATGAATGCGCTTCTGACTTTGAACACAGTATAGGTGTGTGTATGTGAGCTAATAGTAGCTGAATAAATCAGCACATCAAACTCCATCTGGTTAAGTACTGAGATTATCTGAGTCAAATGGAGGACGTCTGAGCTTTTCATCCAGGACTTGAACGACAAGAAAGGTCTTTGTAGAAACTAATGAGACTTTTTAGATTCTACTAAATTACACTGCTTCTTATATCAAAGCCCAGGTTTAAATGGGATTTGAGCCTAAATCCTGGAGTATAATGAGAGGACACACACACAAACACTCTCTTTTTCCCTCCTACACATATATTTCTAAAATATTTGCAGTATAATGTTTCTGCATTGTTTTACAGCAGAAGCACAGTTTTATGCTTGTAAAGGTGGTAGTGAATCAATATTTGAAAGTAAGCACCAACAAAAAAAATATACCGCCCAACATTTAAGCATTGTATCCCTTTATTAGATAGTGAGAGCAGAGGGATAGCCACCAGGTCAGCCCCCCCGATACCTGCTTTTAACATAAACGCATAAATTGGGCTGGTATCGTCTAAAACCATTTAGTACTAGTGCCAGTACCAAGACAATGTAGACACAAGCAAGAACTGGCTAAGTAAAATAGAATTTAAATTTGGGCAAGTTATGATTTAAATAAAAACAACAAACCTTAAGCCTGGCAAACCTCCGATGCCAGCTTTCGGTGTGATCTCGTGTCAGTTTTTGATACTCAGTGCTACGGGCCGATTTGGGTAGGAGCCTAAAGTGCTACGGTTTAATGCGTAGACATCTTTGACAAGCATCCCTCATATTTTAGTATTCAATAATTACCAAGTTACCAAGATATGAACTGATCAGGACACAGTTGAAAAATAAGCTAGTCAGTGCTCCCTGGTAGACAAACTACAGTGTGTGATGAAGACACGGTTTCTAACTTACCTCAAATGTATGTTCAGCATTTCCGACATTGCTTGTTACTTATTGGCCAGCACACAGTCTATACTAATACCGATACAGCTGTGATGAGCAATTTGGTTTTTTTTATATACACACTATATTAATTGGAAATGCAACCGCAGGGGGGCACAAGCCAGTGTCTTCTTGTGCCAGTCCCAAGTCTGGACAAATGCAGAGGGTTGTGTCAGGAAGGGCATCCGACGTAAAACACACGCCAAACTAAAAATGCGAATCATGACAATGACTTCCATACCGGATCGGTCGGGGCCCGGGTTAACAACGACCGCCACCGGTGCTGTTGAACTACAGGGTACCGGTGGAAATTGGACTACTGTTGGTCGAAGACGAAGAAGGAGAAGAGGAAGGTGTTTTCGTAGGCAGAGAGAGAAGAGGAAAGCTAAGAATGTAGGACTGACAGTAGGGACTTTGAACGTTGGGACTATGACAGGGAAGGCTAGAGAGTTGATTGACATGATGCAGAGAAGGAAGGTGGACATACTGTGTGTCCAGGAGACCAGGTGGAAAGGTAGCAAGGCT
>CM022476.1:3347012-3359126 GCA_011952105.1 Coreoperca whiteheadi | reverse complement strand
GGTGAGGTTACAGGGAGCAGAGGTGAAGAAGGTGCAGGACTTTAAGTACTTAGGGTCAACGGTTCAGAGCAGTGGAGACTGTGGTAAAGAGGTGAAGAGGCGAGTGCAAGCAGGTTGGAACGGGTGGAGAAAAGTGTCAGGTGTGTTGTGTGATAAAAGAGTATCAGCAAGAATGAAAGGAAAGGTGTTCAAGACGGTGGTGAGACCAGCGATGTTGTACAGCTTAGAGACAGTGGCACTGAAGAAAAGACAAGAGGCAGAGCTGGAGGTAGCAGAGCTTAAGATGTTGAAGTTCTCTTTGGGAGTGACGAAGGATGGACAGGATCAGGAACGAGTACATCAGAGGGACAGCTCATGTTAGATGTTTCGGAGATAAAGCCAGAGAGGCCAGATTGAGGTGGTTTGGACATGTTCAGAGGAGAGACTGTGAATATATTGGTAGAAGGATGCTGAGGTTGGAGCTGCCAGGCCGGAGGTCTAGAGGAAGACCAAAGAGGAGATTTATGGATGTAGTGAGAGAGGACATGAAGTTAATTGGTGTGAGTGAAGAGGATGCAGAGGACAGGGTTAGATGGAGGCGCATGATTTGCTGTGGCGACCCCTGAAAGGGAGCAGCCGAAAGGAAAAGAAGAAGAAGACACTATATTAATTGAAGCATACACAACGGTTTCGAATTGTGAAACAATATATAACTCAGTACACGTTTATGACATGTAATATATATTTATACAGTTTAGAAAATAAAGTTTCCTGTTCTTGTAGTCTCTACCACTATTATATTTATTCATTTACATTATCTAATAGATGAGTAATCATTTATTAAATATTAACTCCAGGACTAAAGTTCAGTATGGATGATTAATTAGTTTGGCACCACAAGCTGACACGAAACAAGTTTGATGGCATGACGTAACTTTGGATGTGTATCTGTGTATCTGTGTGTGCTGGGGATGTAGCATCCTGAAGTCTTTATTACGTTAGAAAGGGTTCTCTCTTCCGCTCCCCCTCTGATAAATCTGTGTGTGTGTGTGTGTGAGAGATGTGACGACAGTGGAGAGGCAGCCTGTTAAAAAGATGAGCTGCCCGGGACTCATTGTCCCGCACGAAATCACTCCTCTCCTGCTCTCTGCCCCATCAGCCGTACACGCTGCTGGTTTTATGGCGGTGGTACACTGCTTTATGGTGCTTCTACTGGGGAGGGGACGGGGGCCTGTTATGAGGAATGTCCCCAGGCAGGTGTCTGGCAGGGGGGTAGACAGATTAGTGAGGAAACACCCAGCAAGTACCAAATGGACGTTTGTGGGTAGAATAATCCATGAGGGTTATCTGCCGAACTGGCTTTTTGAGCGCTGTCATCAAGACCAACATTTCAGTCATTTCATGCAGTTGTAAAAAAACCCACCAAAATTTAAAATTTAATAATGTTCAAACTAGAGGTGGTTTTTAAGCTTAAAATTCCTCCTCATCTTCACCGGGTGATAAAAACATGCAGATCAGATGAGGTTATAAGACTAAACTTAATGGACAGAGTCTCAGTCAGTTCTTGAGAGCATCATGGTCAAACATCGGAAACTGGATCTCAGTCCTCGTACGGGTTTAAGCACCAAACAAAATTGGTCATCAGCTGACATCAAAACCCTAGAGGAAAAGCTACTTCAGAGATGTCCCGGTGTGTTTTTTTCTCTCTGCCTTAGTTTAATAGCCATTACAAATTTTTTTTAAGATACAGTAGATAGATGGATATTTATTCTGCAGCGCCTGTCTTCTAATTTTTTATTTTATTTGTATCTAATTGGAGCAGCCAGACAAAGCCACTTCTCTGGTTGTCAGCACTCGAAGCTCCAGCCACTGACTTTACTAGTCAGTTTCCTACATCCCCAGCAAAACATAATCTAATTGGCTCGTTATGGGGTTGCTATTTTTCCCTTTAGCAAAACAGCATTTTTAAGAATCATGTAACATTTTTCACGATTCTTGTCTCTGCTTTGACATTATTCC
This sequence comes from Coreoperca whiteheadi, assembly GCA_011952105.1. Lineage (NCBI taxonomy): Eukaryota > Metazoa > Chordata > Actinopteri > Centrarchiformes > Sinipercidae > Coreoperca > Coreoperca whiteheadi. Next base: position 3,357,128 of record CM022476.1, on the reverse strand, counting down.
AATGTGACAAATCACTTATTATTGCTCCTCACGTTCTTTATTGAATTTTTCACCCAGTTCCTGATTCCGTAAACGTCGTTAAAATTGGGTAAGATGACAGATTGCTGAGTAAGAGCTATAAAAATAATAATAATAAAAGTATTTTAGTCTACCAGGGCTTTGGCAGGCAGGAGAGAAAACTCAATTTGGGCTGGTGAGGGGACGTCAGGAAAACAGAGTGTTTGGAGGTCAGTTGATTTGAGTGTGTGTCGTAGTGTCGTGTGCGGCAAGTGTGTGAGGAATGGCGGCAGTCGAGAGTGCGGCAATGCAGCGGGCGAGCAGTGTGCTTGTCTTGTTTTAAACTGTTTGGGTGTCGGAAGTGAGAGTAATGTGTTTACGTGTGTGTGTGTGTGTGTGTGTGTGTGTGTTCATCTCTATCACGTTCAGAGCAATTTACTATCAACATGCCGGATAGTCCTCAGCATAACTCTCTGCTGGGCTGTTTATTAGTTTGTGGTACGTGTGTGTGTGTGTGTGTGTGTGTGTGTGTGTGTGTGTACAGAAGGAATATCTGATAGTATAGGTGTTGTGTATGGGAGTATATGTTTATGTGTATATGCTAATATATAGACTGGACATCTGTTTTATCTGCAGTGTATGCTGTGTCTGTATGTACAGGTATGTACATATACATGAGAACAGCTGACATATCCATTAGATTTTAAAAGCATAATTATGAGGCAATAATTACTGGTTGCTGCTTTGATATTTTTTGTGATTGTTTTTCTTCGATGCTGCCTCCTGAAAAAGAGACCGTGATGTCAATACAGCACAGGATGTATACGCGGCAGCAGAAAATCTTAACTTGTATGAACAGCAGCTTGCACGAGCACTGCAGCTACAGTGCTTTTTGTTTCGCAGTGGAACCAGTTTGTTATATTCTTGTTGACAAGTTTCCAGATTTTTCTTTGCAACTTTGGCATTACAAAAGACCGAAACCAGAGTTTGATGCAGTGTTGCCAACTTAGCGCCTTTGTCGCTATATTTAGCGAATATTTAGACCCCTCTAGCGACACATTTTCAAAAAAGCGACTAGCGATAAATCTTACGACTTTTTCTAGAGCTATTGGAGACTTTTGGAGACTCTCTGAAGTGAAAGCAGGCCCAGTCCTCGTGCGGCAGCCCCTCCCAGCTGCATTCGAGACAAGAGTTGTTCAACCCTCCACGTCCAGACCGAAAATGAATCGCGCATGTGTGGGAAGCCGCCGCTGGCTGATCCCGCCCTGGCTTAATGTTCTTTGTCTAAAAAATAATTAAATCACTGTGTATTTTTTGGACTCACACAGCCTCAGTCACTTACTCTCGTCCACTGTGTGTGCACCTTATGATAGTTCCACCCAAAAAAACTGCCATGTATGCTAAACAAAATTGAAGAATTTAGTTGGACCGTTTCGATTTCCATTGTTCTTGTGTGCTTCTCACTTATATTGAGATGAGAAATGAGAACAGTTTATTGGGACAGTCAGCTATATCCTATTAAAATACAGTAGAGTAGGCTATGTGAGTACGAATTTGTTGAGAAAGCCCATTAGGCAGGCAGAACGCAAGCAAGTACGCAGTCTAGTACGACGTGATGGCGTCAAGAACATGCAAATTTACACCTGACGTCATTTATTGACATTTAGCGAGTTTTTGGCCAGGCTTTAGCTACTTTCCTTTGAAAACAGTTGGCAACACTAGTTTGATGAACAGTTTCATCCAGGATGTGGCGGTAACATCAAAAAGCTCAGAATCCAGTGAAAAATTGTGACCTCTGTAATGCACATCTCTACGTCTGTATATCAGGAACACCTAGCTGAAACTTTTGCAGACTCATACAACAGCTCTGGGATAAATCAGCCTTCCTTAAAGGTTTTAATGTTCAGTTGATTTAATTTTATGGTCATTTTGAAGACTGTGGTGTTGTTGTAGTATTGTACTGCGTTTTACCGCGAGGTGTTTAGACCAAATAGGCGAAACTCTTCTCAGTGTAACAAAGGTAGGATTTATTGCAGGGTTGTTGCATTACACTGCAATATCTTTATCTCACTAGACCTAATAAACTAGCAGCTGAGAGTAAGCCTTTATACAGTAGAATGCGTGTGTGCAGTTATCAGTGCTCACCGTAGGAAGGCTTCCTGATGATGGTGAAGAGGATCTCGTTCTCTGGTGTGTCCTGGTCGTGGACGCTGAGAGACGAGTTGGTGATGACGACTCCCGAGTTTTCCTCCACATGGATGCTGCTGACCGACACCACAGGCTCTCTGTCCTCTTTGCTCTGCTGTGACAGGAAAACCAAGAAACCACTTCTTAACTCGGGTGCGGTTAGCTCAGTGGGTAAAACCGCGCGGCCATGTACGAGGCTATAGTCCTCACTGCAGAGACCTGGGTTCAACTCCGGCCCTGTGGGGAATTTCCTGAATGGCATTCCCCCTCTCTATGTCCTGCATTTCGTGTCTCTCTTCGGCTGTCACAGGCGAGAAAAAGAAACCACTTCTTAACATTATGATTACTTTTTTGCATCTAACATAACTACATTTTTGTTCAACCTTCTGTGGAAGTTTCTGTAAATATTGCAGTGCGGTGACGAGAGATGGCTGCCTGCATTTACGTTCGTATATAAAAATTACTCTTTTTTTTTTTCTAATTAACACACACACACACACTCTATAGTACTACCTCCAAATTAGTGATGGGAATTACGGCTCTTTGAAAGGAGCCTGAGCTTATGGCTCCGTTTCTTTCTTTCCGTTCCCAAGGGGCTCTTCATTTAGTACCACTTCTGCCGGCCACTGCCCAAGTTACATTCTTATTTTTTGTAAGAAATAAATATGCAAGATTCTTCATCACTTGTCACTTGTTTGTTGTCACACACACACAACAGCTCACTGACAGCCACATCAATTCAACTCGACATAAAATTGGCTAATGGGATGGATTTTTATGCTGAGTTTGTTTAGGATGAAGGAAAAAACGAAAGAGGGACAGCCTGAGGATGGAGCAGTTTTCATTTTTCTTATGTGAAGTCACGTGCAGATCAAGGATAGTGGTTTGAAGAAGCTGCTATGTGAGGCGGTCCATTTTTCAATTACTGATGGAGCGTGTGGCTGTCAAGTCCTCCCCCTCATCTCTTTCCAACAGCACCGTCCCAACTTAACTTAAACAGCTCGAACGTTTCCTGATGACACAGAGCAGCGGCAATAGTCAGTGTGTTTTGGTCTTCGGGGTGAAAAATGAAAACCAATTTAAATTCAAGTAATTAAGCAATTCAAGAACCTTTATTGAGTTATTTTGAAGACAGAGAGAGTAAATCCAATTTCCAGAATACAGTAAAGTAAATTAGCAATTTTTTCATTAATTTAAACGTTTTAAGTTAAGAGAATTGTTTGCTTTTGTAATTTTTACTTACTTTTACCAACAAGAAACTTCTCCAGAGCGCCATCTATTAATCTCTCATTTAAGCTGTTATTTACAAGGTCAACATGATATTAGGAGTCATTGACCATTAATACTATGAATTATTTATAACAGTTATCATGGTGATAATTGGGACTCACAGAGGAAATGTCACAGAACCTCCAAATTGCATGAAAGTGTACAGAACATCTGTCTGTATGAATTGACAGGTGAAATGAAACGTTAGGCCTGATGGCGTTGCCGCAAATCCTAAACAACAATTTGGATATTTCCTACATGTTAACTAGAGTTTGACACCACCTCCCATTCTGTTGCTCCCGATGTGGCTCCCAAAACATACTTGCTTGAAGATTTAAGAAGCTACGGTAAACACAGAAGCCAGTTACCTGGATGTCAATTTGAACGTTGAAAGCCTCTGTCTGGCTGCGTCCATCGCTGATGTAGAAGCTGAAGACGTCCTGTTTGGCCTGAGCTTTGTGCTGGCTGTCCTGGACGTAGAAGATGCGGTCCGACGTCAAGGCCTCCACAGAGAAAGGCACATCAGGGGTGACGACACGTGAGCTGCCAACTGAGCCTCCTGGTGGAGCGGAGGATAGAGACGCATACTTTAGAAATCTGAGACAAGGTAAAAAGTTACTGTCTCTTTAACTGATCTCCAGTTCATGATATTTTTGTTTGTTTGATGCTTTTTTTCCCCGCTGAAAAAGCACCATAAGTTCTGTCAATTTGTCACTGCTTATTGACACTCCCTATCATTTTTATCTCCAGCTCTGACTTCACATAGCACTTTGTACACTGCAACGTTTCCCATACTGTAACACAAAACGCATGTGCCTCTCAGGTGACCAGTTACCAGCCCGTCACTTCTATCATCTGACAGGTGGAATGACAGCAAAACTTATCTTTTTGTCCCCCCAAACAGCCTTTTAATTTCACTTTAGTCAGAATTGTCTGGCAGTTTGGATGCAGGGTAGATGCACCAAGAGACTCTTACAGTTCACTACAATTCCCCTCCAAAACCCAATCCAGCTGTAATGACATGAACTGGCACTCATGGCGTCGAGGAGGGAGAGTTGTAGTGAATGCACAAAATCAACCTTGAAATCTCTGAATTTTGAGACAAATTGTGAGTGTCTTTGTCACAGAAGACGGATGACTCCATGGTGAGCTGAGTCAGGGCTCCACAGAGAATAGCTGATGTGTGTATTTGTGTGTGTGTGTGTGTGTGTGTGTGTGTGTGTGTGTGTGTTCGTGTTTCAGACACAACAGTAAATCACATCACATCTCCATCATCTGGCTCTCATAAGGTGAGGGAAGGGAGTCTCTTATCTGAGCGAGAACCCTCGCAGAATCGTAATCAGGATGGGAAATCACCTGCAGCCCCCAGAGAAATGCAGGGACATTTTGGCACTGAGTCACTTCTTGTTCTGTTCTCAAACATATGCTATCTGCTGATTTCAGGACAGAAATCAGAGAAGTAACACTGCTGACATCTCAGTCTATCTCAGATTGAACAAGACTAATGACAAGTGTGAAACTATATATGGGTAGACAACGGGAAATGAAGCACAGCAATGTTGTAACATTAATCCAACAATTCTGTCATTCCACAGTGAAAATTATATCTAATAAATTCTTTTCATGCCTTTCAGCACTTCTTTTTTTGTAATATTTTTGTTAATTTTTCCAGAAGGCACAACAGAAGAACAAATAGTGACTATAGAGAAAGAACATTATTCATCTAAAACACTTAGATACTTATAATAAAAATAAATAAAGAAAATAATAAGAAGGGGGGGCGACCCTTGAGCTCATCTTCCATCTTGATATTTCAGTTTTAATTCTAGCAATTAGCGGTTCAAAATTAGCACGAAACAATTGTGATGTATCTTTAGATTAACTTACTCCCAGATATTTCATTGAGACTGATTCCCAGTCAGCTTATAATTAAAAGTGAGAACTTGGGTTTTCTGTATATTCACCTTATAACCTGAAAATGATCCATATGTCTCAAGAAGTGACATCAATTCTGGAAAAGACTGGGTTGGCAGGTTTAAGTAGAATAAAATGTCATCTGCAGTCTACCTTATGCACTCCTGTTCCTATTTTTATTCCTATAACTTTGTCATTTTGCCTAATCCACTGGTTAAGGGGCTCTATAAATAAGGCAAAACAGAATAGGGCTAATTGGGCAACCCTGACGTGTTCCTCGTTCTAGAGTAATCTGGTTATAAACATCCCCATTCACCTTATTTCTCACTAGTGGTTTATCATATAGTGCTTGAATAACTTTGATGATGGATTCGTTAAACCCAAACCGTTTCATAACCATAAAAAGATACTTCCACCTATCAGAGTCGAATGCCTTTTCAGCATCTAATCCTACTAGCAAAGCTTCAACCTTGTGTTTAGTTATATGGCTCATAATATGTAAAGAACAGCTAATATTATTTGTCTGGATTTGTCTCACCCAGACAAGACTTATTTACTTTCAACCTCGTAATAGGGTGCACGGTGGCAGAGTAGTTAGCGCCCCTGCCTCCCAACAAGGAGATCGTGGGTTCGAATCCCGGACCAGACCACGACCTCCCTGGGTGGAGCCTGGGTTTTCTCTGGGTTCTCTGGTTTCCTCCCACCATCCAAAGACATGCATTAGGTTAAAGTGACTCTAAATTGTCCCTAGTGGATGAATGTGTGTGTGAATGGTTGTCTGTCTATGTGTCAGCCCTGCGATGACTTGGCCACTGTCCAGGGTGTACCCCAGGGTGTACTGGGATAGGCTCCAGGCACCCGTGACCCCTAACGGGAACAAGCGGTAGAAAATGATGACCTCGTAATAGCTGTGTTCAACTCCTCAACAGTTATTTCAGATAATAGTATTTTATTGTTTTCTGCTGAGACTGTAGGTAGATTCAAGAATCTTTATCCTCTGGGAGTATATATATTTTTGTAAAATATTTCCAAATTTTTTAAGGACTTCATCCGAGCCATTTTCTATTGTTTTGCTAATAGGATTACGGAACCTATATGCCAAGAGTATCAAAGATTTGCCACCCGCTTTGTAATATTTCTGCTTAGTAAATATAAACTTTTTCTGTACTTCTTGCATGTACAAATCGTTAATTTCTTCCTGAGTCTTTTTAATCTAATTTTTCGCCTTGAAGTCCAAACTCCTCATGTGTTGTCTTTGTAACTCCTCTAGATGTTTCTGTAATTTATTTAGTCTTCCTTGTCTGTTCTTTTTAAGTGATGATGCGATGTCAATCATTTTCCCCCTCATCACAGCTTGACATGCATCCCAAAGAATAGGTGGGGAAACCTTGCCATTATCATTATTTTCCATGTATATGTTCATTTCTGCCTTCATCTGTTCTTTAAGTCCATTTATTATATTCGAGATTCATCTCCAGAGCATAGTCCTTACTTTGCTATTCAAATTGAAAATCAAATAGACAGGGCTGTGATCAGAGTGATCTGCTGTTCCTATCTCGCAGCCCTTTATCCTGTTTCTATCTTTACTAAAAATGAAGAAATAGTCAATCCTTCCTGAGGAGAAGAAAAATGGGAATAAACACAACCAGAAGGATTAAGATCTCTCCACACATCCATCACCCCCAGCTCTTTCATGATCGCATTAATTTTCTTACTTATAGGCTTGGAATGTATCAAACTCCCAGAGGAATCCAGTCTAGGATTCAGCCTAACATTAAAGTCCCCTCCACAAATTGTAATACCCTGTGAATTAGTAGCCATTAAGTCAAATATGTGTTTATAATAATACCAATCTGATCCTGGAGGAGCATATACATTTAGAAGAGTAACCAAGGAGCCCTGTACATTTCCTGTAATCATGACATATCTACCCTCTTTGTCTATGGTGGAAGATACAAGTTCAAGATTATTTGTTGTGATATTAGTATTGCCACTCCTCTTTTCTGCCCAGATTTATAAGAGGATGAAAAAACATGTTTAAAGCCTGACCTATTCAGTTTGCGGTGTTCTACCTATGACAGATGTGTCTCTTGTAAGAAAGTAATGGCCTGTCTCTTTTTTAAGTTTTGAGAAAATGTTGCCCCTTTTAATTGGATGGAGTACCCCATTCAAGGATATCCCCTTAATATTATATGATATCTTCTCCCATTAACACCCAACATATTCTGCATTCCTTCCCGTGATTTGGTAAATGAGCAGACAGCCCCCCTTACTGCAAAGAATGGCAGTTGGACACTTAAAACGCAATGAAAACATTGAAGAACCGTTAACCTTAAAGCTTGAAGCTTGGTTCATCTCTGGTGCGACCTCGTTCCACTTTCTGGCCAGCCGTGCGCCAAGTGAGACGTTGAATTCGCTCAATCAGCAACCCAGGGGTCCGTTCTTTGTACGTCGCTTATTACATCCAAAATCAAATGACACATCCAAGATGATATCATCGTGCTGATCCTGATCCGGCTAATTGGGTTCTTCGCACCCACCTGTTGTTTATGATTAGTATCACTGGATTGAGTTATCGGAGATAACTGCGCATTCATGCATTGGTTTAAAAGGGGATATGTATCGACAGTAGGAACAAGGATCAGCAACGCTGTTATTGGCTGTTCAGCATGGCACGCACAGTTTTTCTCCCAAGCAGAATAAGAGCTTTTAATAAAAAAGTTAAGCCGAATTTGAAAGTTTAATTATAACGCCAGGAAACACCTCAAAGTCTGAAAAAGCCAGGAGAGAAGGCTGGCAAAAAGTCGCAGACAAATTAAATGCGTAAGTTGTGTCCATGTTAGATGTTTCTATCACTTTCTACAGAATGTATTTTTGCCTTGTAATAATTTCATATTTACTTTGTTCTTTTATGTCTGGGCCACCACGGGACCCACTAGAACATTGGAACTTGATCTTCCTCTTCTTTAGTAGCGTATTTGCTTCAGTATACTCCTTGCGCTTTCTAAGTACATCAGGGGCATAGTCTTGGTCAATGTCACTCGCCTATCTTTCCGGTCAAAACCCTTCTTCCCCCATGCGGTTCTCAAAATGACCTCCTTCGTTCTGTAACTGAGAAAGTTCACCACGATTGATCTCGGCGGCCGTGGGGCGAGCGCGCGATGTGCTCTCTCAATCTGAAGGGAAAGCGATGTTTTCTAATTCATTTTTTTTTCCCTCAGCATATCCTCAACAAAAGTTATCATTGATGGCGAATTGCCCTTCCACGACCCCTGTAAATCCTGATGTTGTTCCGTCGCGAGCGGCCTTCTTGGTCTGTTATCCTTTCCTCTAACTGCGTCTGTAGTTTCAGAACCTCCGCCATTACGCTTTCGGTGTTTTGGGATCTCTCCTCCAGGCCCACAATTCGATTCGATTTTTTGGATGTCCTCATTAATTTCTTTTAGCTGACCTGAGTTGTCTCTCCTAAAATCCCGCAGCGAATCATAGCCAAGCTGACGGTCTCCTTGAGTTCACCGGCGCCTCCCCACTCCAGTATGGAATCATCCGGAAAGACATTTAATGGCGCCTCGGCATTTTGACCCCATATTGCTTTTTTGGTTTTCGCCTAGTATGTACTTCATCCCCCTCCTGCATGTCAACGATGATGGTAATTCGAGTTTTTCGCTTGTGTTTTGGGGCTAAATTTGATCACTTTGTCAGAGAACCGATCTTTCAAGCTGCCATCGGTTTGGTGATGTCACCAGAACCCTCCTTTCAGCACTTCTTAGACTTTAAATTTTAAATGTATGGTTGCTTTGAAGGAATACTTAACTGGCAACCTTTGTATTAAATATTTAAGATTTGTAAGAATCTCATTTTGCTGAGGAACGTTATTTTTGTCTCCAACAGACAGTGTAACCATATGAAATAAAAAAGAACTACAATCAAGTCTGTATGAATTTATGTAACAGTTATGTGAGTGAACACTTGTGCAAGATGTTTCAACTAATCTGTTCAATGATATAAATGCATGAATGAGTGACGCATCATTTAATAACTTTAAAGGCCCACTAGCTGGTCCTAAAGCTGATCTCTTACTTTACAATACTGAAGTGCAGCATGGAACAAACACCATACTGACATGCGTTTCTGTTTATAGAGCCATACTAGTTGCGGGGATACAAATGGACGGAACGAGACAGAAACAGACAGGAAGGCGAGTCCTTCACCCCACAGGCAACCTCTCACTGCAGATTTGACCCGGGCCAAAACAGTAACTAATGTTAAAGGAGTGTTTATCGCTGCCGATTTGAGACCATACTCGGTCGAAGAGAATACAGAATTCAAGCATATGGTCAAAGGGCTACCATGCTCCTTCATGTGTGCGTTTTATTCAGTCTGCTGTGCTCTGCATAAACCGACAGCTGCAGTTGTTCAGGAATTATCAACAGTTTTAAGATGGACCTTTAATTGGGAAACAAAGAGAGAGGGGGGTGACATGCACCAAGGGACCAGGTCGAACCCGGGTCTGCTGCGGTGAGGAATGCAGCCTTGCACATGGGGCAGGCGGTCTACCAACTGAGCTAACTGTGCCCCGACATTTGTATCATTTATTTGTTATTTATTTTTTCTAACTGACAATATGAGTGCTAGAACTGTTACAGTAAGAATCATGGCAAATGAGCCACTGTTCAATGTCTACATTTTCCCCCCAAAAAAGACAAAATCATTTTTATTATATTTCATTATATATATATATATATATAT
>CM022476.1:3221564-3337163 GCA_011952105.1 Coreoperca whiteheadi | reverse complement strand
TCTGTATTTCCAGCTAGAAAACGTGCATCTCCCCTCCCTCCATTGTTGTTTCCGTTTGTGTCGCTGCGTGATATTATTACACCTGACGTGAACTGTCCTCATGCTGAAAATGTGACTTGTCGCATACGTGACTTTGCGTGAGATGCAAGAAGAAAGCAAAAACATGTTTTTATTAAGGAAAATGAAAAAAATATTAACGCACAGTGACTTGGATAAGTAACTTTAATCTGATTACTGGTTTTGAAATAGTAACACGTTAGCTCTCGTTACTGAAAAAAGTGGTCGGATTAGAGTAACGCGTTACCAAGTATCCCAGCTTCCCCCAGCCATGTGTCGAAGTATCCTTAAGCAAGATACTGAACCCCAAATTGCTCCCGAAGCTGTGCCTTCGGTGTGTGAGTGTGTGTGAATGATTAGTTTAATTTGTACTGATGGGCAGTTAGCTCCTGCCATCAGTGTATGAATGTGTGTGTCTGGGTAAATGTGATCTGTAGTGTGAAAGCGCTTTGAGTAGTCAGATGACTAGAAAGGCGCTATACAAGTACAGTCCATTTACATTTTAATGCGTTACCGGCATCACTGATTAACTCCAACTAAGAATAAAATAATGTCATAAAAAAATGAAATAATGCTGAACAGCCAGATGTGGGCGCGTCCGGTTGAAACCTATTCGCTGATCATTATTTGCATGTGACTTTTGATTGGCAGATTTATAAAAGGTTATAAAGCTCACAAATTGAAATGGAAGTGGTGAAAAGAGATGTTAAGTAGTCACATCTATACAGCGGACCTCCACTAAATGAGCTATAAAAGAAGAATATGAAACATGTAGTAAAAGAAACACATTTTTGAGGGGTTATTGATCTATTAACAATGTGTATGTAGGCAGGTTTTATGTTCCAGTGATCAGAATCTACCAGAACAGCTGGAGGAAATACTAACGGGGGGGATTTCTGATCTGCACTTTGCCTGTTTAAGAGTAGAGTTTACGTTTGTTTTGTGCTTAGTCAGTATTTGTGACATTACCATATGTCTGTGTTATGTGTGTGTGTTTGTCGTCTCACCGTTGTTCATGCTGGTGTGTGTGCTGCCGTCGGTCTTAATCAGCTCTCCGTGGATGGGCGCCTCCACCAGCTCAAACTCCAGATCATCTGGAGCTGTGTCAGTGTCGCTCACCGCCAGCTGCTGACCACCTACGCACACACAAGAAAAAAGCCTTTCAGAGAGATGAAGCAGGAGAAGGAGAAAATTAACTGTCTGTACCAGGCTGTAAACACACACACACACATCTCTTTCTCCAGTATTGTTGATCATCAGGGTCGGACTTCAGAGCTCGTCACCTCACACAGACCTCTTCACCTTCACCACAGGCTCTCTTGTTATTAGTGCTGTGTATTTTTGTGTGTGCGTTAGTGCTATGCGGATCAGCACATGCTCTGACATCATCCGAATCCACCCATCAACCCACCTGAACATTTACATTTAATCATTTAGCAGAAACATGTACCTTTAGTCATTTAGCAGACACTTTTATCCAAAGTGACTTACATATGAGAACATTCACAAACTGAAGGCGCAGCTTCGGGAGCATTTTTGGGTTTCAGTATCTTGCGCAAGGATGCTTCGACGCATCGAACCGCCGACCTTCCGATTGGCAGGCAACTGCACTGCCACCAAGCCACAGCCGCCCCACAAATGAACTAATTATTTTCTCCGATTTCGAGACCCGTAGGCTATAGTGCTTTTAATATTTCTTTCTAGGTGATTTCTTTATTTTGTGTTGTATTGATGTATGAGTGGGTTCTTTAACGATTTACTTTAATGATTCGAGAGGCTGCTGTCAGTCATTTTAAACGTTTCCATGCGAGCAGTAATGTCACAGGAAATATCGTGGAACAGTGAAGCAGAAAAACTAAAAACTGTAATTATGAGCCTGAGAGGACAGAGGAAACTCTCCAGAGGAACAGAACTTTTAGCCTCAGAAATACATTTTTTTAGAAAGCTCTGATGGAGCTCAGGACCTATCAGAATGTTCATTTTTATGACCCAGCCCACCCGATCTGCGGACTACCCGAGGACACAACTGTGATCCTCTTACCTATGGCGGCCTGTCCTCCCACGCTGACCTCCAGCAGCGGGTCAAGAACCTGAAACACTGGCGGCTGCTGATGGTTCGACAGCAGCAGGACGGCAAAGTCCAACTCAGGAGTGGTGTGTTCACCGTCAGACACTAAGACACACATGGACACAGAAAACAACGAATGTGAACGCGCAAAGCATGAAACGACAGAGAAAAATACTCACACAGAAAAATAAGGAACAAACACACACACACCTATGATGCTAATTATCTCCGCAGCTCTTTTACCGAGGAAAAAACCCCAAACCAAATCAGTTTCCTTGAGTCGACTCTCCAAAAACAAGATTATTAATAAGCGGAGGAAGGAAAAAAAAACATACGATCACAGGAGCTGAAATTAAAAATCTCCATGAATCAGGACACAGAATCAATGAACCAAACTGCTGAAAAAAAATCTCTCAGGGATTCAGGTGGAAACTCATTACAGTCATTAAACGTTTTGAGGGGATTATCGGCTTTATTGGCTCCACTTGTCTCTTCTACGAATGACTTAAAAAAATAAATAAATCCACTAACCAAGAAAGTACAACAAGCCAATTATCACATTCGTATATGAAAGTTAGTGTGATTGATTAACAATGACACAGTGAACAATAGTTTGGATCATATTTCATAACTCATATTTCAAATGTTGGTGCATTTTCCTGCTTTATTCTGTTATGAATAAATTGGAATTAAAAAGGGGAGATTAATAAGAGTTTGAAAACATTTTGCTAATCTTATTGATGGACTATGTAGAGAAGTGTGAGTATACAGCAAAATGTGGATATTTACTATAATGCTAGTTATAGAGAGATTACCAAAGGTTATAAGTAGGTCAATATGGTAAAAAAATAAAAAAAAATCATATTGCAATCATTTAGACAGATTTGGGTATTGCACTTGGCTATATTGCGATTTCGATAAGATTTCGCCCTAGTTATAAGAGACAACATTGGAAGATGGTCAAAAAAAAAAAAAAAAACCTAAAAGCATAATCTCCTGTTTTTCATATCCACAGAGTAAAGTCAGGGAACATTATCCCATTCAATACTGATGAATTCATGTATTGCTTGTAATGCAAAAATGAACCCCTACATTCTTTATAATGGAAAGAATGCATATTGTATCATGACTATCATCACTTTTTAGAGCACGTCATTGTCGATCTTAAATTTTCTACAGCTTATTTGGTGACTGTTTGAAACATGCTGGACATCACGATCAACAGGGGTTTATGGTGTCTTGATATGTGTTCCACTCTGGAGTCTCACTGAGTGGAGTAACTACACACATGAGTTCAAGTTGTTCATAAACTATGTTCTCAGCAAAGGAAACAACAAACCTATAGAGGGTGACCATTTGATGCTCGTATGATAGCATAGGAAGAATATCTGTTTAATAGGTTGTTGATTAATTCAGTCAGTCAGTCTGCAAAAAGACCCTGACAACTAACCTCACACAAATAGTATTATTACACGATTTATTAGTGGGAGTTAATTTCTCTCTCCCTGATATTTCTGTTGGATTTCTGCTCTAATTAGCTTACTTTATTCTGATGTGAAGTATAGACCAATGCTCCATTACTTGTCCTGCATTCAAATTTGTAACTATGTATGGAAGTATAAGCACCAATATGTACTCAAGGAACTTTATAGCTATCCTGTGCACGCTCACGGCCTGCTGACCTGTATGCACACAGTATAGCTGAAGTATGTTTGTTTGTCTAGTTTCTTGGTTCTTCTATGTTTTCTAATTCATAACTCTTTACCTCGCGTGTAACAGCTACTGCACAATATGTCCGTTTATCTTTCATTTCACATCATTACATTTTCTTCCCGAGCCCAAGGCGATGTCTTCAAATTGCTTGTTTTATCTGATGACACATTGCACTTGAAAACAATACAAGAATAAAATAGAATTTCGTTTGTAATCATATTGGGGGTGGGGGGTGGGGTTCTCAAAATTTAAAAGCTGGAGCCATAGCAGGTTTGGCCATTCTTGCTTGAAAAATGACTATTAATAGAGTTGTAGTTGATCAACTAATATTAAAATATATTTCCCTCTGAAATGTAGTAGAGTAGATATATAAAGCTGCACAAAATGTAAATACTCAAGTTGAGTGCAAGCACGTCAGAACTGTACAGCATACTTGGGTAAATATTCGTCTTCTTTTGTGCCAAAGACCAATAACGTACTGTTTATTACGGTTGCTGCATTTTATACTGGCGACCAACAGAAGTCATCTTTTACTTTGTGTTTCTAAGTACTTGGTCAGAACTGAAGCAGGATGGATGGAGGATAAAAGCATCAGAGACTACTGTCTCTCTGTGTGTGTGTGTGTGTGTGTGTGTGTGTGTGTGTGTGTGTGTGTGTGTGCGTGCACCTCAAGGCCTCTAATGAAATGAAAAGCACTTTGGTGACTTCTCTGAACACCCGTAAACATATTTCCCAAACAGGAAAGGAAACAGGAAAGGACAGGGAAGGAGAGATCAAGGGAGGAGAGCAAATGAGAGAAATATGAAATCAAAGGTGGGAAGTGCAGAGGACAGGATACAAGGAGACAGGGAGAAACTGAGGGCAGAGAAGAGGAGAGTGGAGGCAATTCAGTCAGAAAAAAATGTCACAACAAGAAAGATGAAAACACAATGGAGATAAAAGTAGAGGGGACAGTGGAGGACGAGGGGGAGTGACGGTGAAGAAAAAGGAGAGGGGGAGAGAAAAGAATAAATGGGGAGGAGATTGAGGAAAGAGAAGACACGAGAGGACAATATCTCGGTCAGAGACATCAAGGGCAGAAGGGAGCAGCAGGGAGGAGAAGACTGAAGATGGAGGAGGAGGTGTGGAGGGAAAATGAGACGGCGGATGGAGAGGATTTAACGCGGAAAAGAAGAGCGAGGGGGGAAGAAAAACGTGTAGGATGTGGAAAGGAGGAGAGGACGAAGGGGACAGAGGAAACAATTTGCCTCCTCCTCCTCTCTAAATTGAGGAAGATGAAGTCTTTACCTGTGAAGTAGATGCTCAGCGACTCCGGCAGACCTGTTGGGAATAAAAAAAATTAAAATCTTTAGAGCTGTGAGGTGATAAAAGTAAAAAACTGTGGATTCAGGCAGAGTCGACAGGGCATTGCAGTGAACATAAAAACTGGAACATACGATGCTATAATGCATAAAACGCAGGAGGCACTGGGGATGATTTACTGATGCAAAGCTTTTCCGCTGGAGCGCCACAAACCCAGATTAAGAGAAACTAAAGTCATCTTTGATCTTGGATTATCTTCTGGAACGCACGTCTCTTAAAAACGGCTAAGATTTACTTTGAAAATGTCTCATCCGCCCCTCAGATTGTTTTTGAAAACAGTTCAACTCTACTCTTCCAGTTCAAAGTGTTGGCTAACCAAAGCCAGTTTCAGTTGATATATTATGACTTGTACTAACTGACTTGCCAAATGTATACTGAATCATCGTCAAGATAAACCAGATTACAGACATTTTGTAAAAGTCTCGCTTGCTAGTATGACATATAGGATTTGTACAGAAATAGCAGGAGTCTCATCTTTTATTAAGTGACATCCCAATACTCTGAAAGCTCAAGTGGACTTCTGTGAGATCAACCCTCCGATAATGAACTTTATTTATATAGCACTTTTCTAAACAAATGTTACACAGTGCTTTACAAGAGAAAGGAATAATAACCATAAAAGGTGTATAAAATGAGAATATGAGCAATGAGGAAATAAAAACAATAACATAAATAAGAACAAAAAAAAGCAAATCAAAACAGTAAATACAATAGGAATACTAATTCCAATAAACTAGGAATACTACCCGTAATATTACGTTCATTGGTAAGATTGTCTGTTAGTGAAGTGATATAGAAGAAGACATTGCACAACTGTTCCCACAGGCTGCGTAGTACTCCCTGTAGCTTCTGAATTGACTTTGATATGTAAAATCAGTGGGGTGCCCCTTTAACAAAACACCAACGGGAGTGACAGAAGGTGAAATATTCAGTCAGGAGAAATTGAGAGCTTGCAGCAGCTCTATGAATAGTAAATCACCTGAAAATGATACGCGGGGGCTAAGTCCACTGGTTTTATGTGATAAAACTAGAAAAACTAACATAGGGTTTTAAAACTGGGATTGCTTATTCTGTTTCCACAGAAAGTGCTTGCGGTCGCCGACGGCAGGCTGCTAAGCTAAAGATCAATATGTGGCTGCTCCGATGAAAACAGTTCAAAAATAAACTTGGCCACAGCAGCTGTTTCAGATTAATTATATTTGATTTTCAGAATGTTTACTAGAGGCTAGAAGTTTATGGAAAGAAAAACAGGCGCTTATTATCCAATACTTGATGTTCTCATCATATACAGTAAGAGCCAAGCTGACCAACTGGTCGGTCTCGAAAAGCTACACTATTACCCAATGACACAGTTCTCCTCAATTATCAGCGTATTATACAGGAGCTGGAGGTTAGTGTGTGTGTGTATACTTGTATTAATCCCATTATCATTGTAATCACACTTATGTCAGGTTAGGACTTGGTTTGTGAGTTCTGCATGTGTGTATCTCACCGATAAAAGAGTATTGGTAGAGCTCCTGGAGGTGTGAAGGGGCCTGTGGTGGCCTGTAGATGATCTTGCCATTATTGATGTCGGCCTGAGTGAAATGTTTCACCGGTGTGTACGGACTGTCCCGATGCTCGATCGTACCTGAGGACAAGCAGCACAGGGAGCAATTCACTTCAATCATTTAGCCCGCCTCTGCCCTACGCTGGAGTATTAGCTTCACAATTGTTTCTCAGAGGCGAAGCTGTTCTGGGGGCACAAATAATCTCATTTGCTCAGTAGACAGAGCCAAAGACCCACAGTTTGTTTGTTTGGCATAAATAATACGACACTAAGAGGGGTAGAAGCCAATATTCTGAAGCCTAGCATTCAGTGTAGCGCTACGTTATCTATCGTGTCATTTGAAATGGACAAACCACACCGACAGAAAAAGATGGCAAGGTAGTAGCCGGGTAACCAGGTTTATTTGGGAATGTGATACAATTGTGATAATTTTTTGGGATGATTTTGCCTTTATTCGATAGGGACAGCCGAAGAGAGACAGGAAATGTGTGTGTGCGTGTGTGTGTGTGAGGGGGGGGGGGGGCACTGCGGTAAGGATCCAGCCTTGTACATGGGGCGCGTGCTCTACCAGATGAGCTATCCGCACCCCGGAAATTGACTTTTTAAAACGTGAACATTTACCAGTCACTGACAGATGAATGTTCAAACTCACCAGCCACTCAATAGTAAATCATTACTTTGTGTCTGAAACCTACCAGCCACTTTCATATTTTACCAGCATTTGGCTGGGGGCTGGTTCTACTTTCCCACCCTGTGTACTTCACTGGTGTATTCCTCCATTGATAATGATGGAAGAAAGAAATGGAAACCCACCACACTAGTGTGTCGCTCTCGTTAGCTAGCCTGTTGACCTGACGTGACAAATGCCAGGGTTAGGAATGCAAACGAGGATGTCACCGCCATTTTAATTTCCATTAGAGCAGCTTCATAGCATAGTAAAAACAAGGTTCAACCAATGAGCTTATGTCTCTCTCCCAAGCAGCTGCACATCTGAAAAATGTTGTGTAACTCCTTCTCACTTCGTAGGAGGAAATCTTCATACTAGTGTTCAACAAGTTAACTTTCTATTGAATATTAAAATAGAACAAAACTGTATGTGTGTTAGGGGTATAATGATTTATCAATAACATTACTGAACTTCCCGTTGATTTTTAAACCCTTTTTCTCGGGGACGGAACCAAAGTGCTGCAGAGATCACAAACTTTAAGACTTCATGCCAACACATACATTGAAATTTAACATCCATTAACATCTAACTTGAAACAAATTCAACCGAAACTGGATGTTATGGTTCAAATCTAATTTTAGCAAATAAAATGTTCATGACAAATGCTGCCGTTGAATCTGAATCTGTCCTCCTGCTCATTGGCTCTGTTCAAAATGATTTCCGCACAAATGTTATCTGCCCATTAGTTGATGAATGACCCATTGTAAACCGTTTTTCCCTTCCATTAGACGGAGAGCTTAAAATGATACACAAATCTGTCAAGTGGTCCGATGGTGAAATTAATGGCTACAGTTCTGAACGCCACATTAAATTCAGCAAGAAGGAAATCAACACTCATTCTTGTAAAAGTCCAGACTGAGAGACAGTAATTGAATCATTTTGGAGAGTGGTGATGCCCGTGAAGCAGGCTTGTGAACAACAGGTTGCTAGTTTCTGACTTGTATTCCCAGCTGGGGAAAGCTAAACCCTTGAGCAAGGCATTAAGGCTAAAAAAGTTCCTCTAAACTGCTCATACAATAATTTTAAATAATCATCTTCTTTTGTCTTTTTTTTTTTTAACACTTTTTCAAGTTTTTATTTACCCAGAGAAGATTCTGTACGTTTTCCATTTTTATACCAGGAAGCGGCTAATAAAAACTTTGGATCATTGAGAAGCTCCATCACAGCAAACTACGGATCTCAGTGCCTTGTTCGTGGGCACTTAAGTGATAATTAATGAGGAACAGTGTAGCTTAACACATTAACTTCTCCCACTCTGCTTCAGAGTCGAGAGTCAAACTCAAGCTCAGAAGCTCACATCTGTATCTAATTATAAGACTCCTGCCCACTGACAGAGCTTAGATTTTAATACTTTTAATCTTTTCCACATTATGAGGGAAACGTTCTGTGTGTGTGTGCGCTCTTGTACAGCCATCTTTGTGAGGACCAGTTTGCGTTTTAGACCTTGGGAGTGAGGACATTTTTGGAAAGGGAGAACATTTTGGCCGGTCCTCACTCATTACGAGACCTTCAAGGGGCTGTTTGAGGGCTAAGACTTGGTTTTAGGGTCAGGGTTAGAATTAGGTTTAGGGTAAGGGTTGGGGTTAGTCACTTAGTTGTGATGGTTAGGGTTAGGGTAAGGGGCTGGGGAATGCATTATGTCAATGAAAGTACACACAAGTATAGCTGTACCAACGTGTGTGTGTGTGTGTGTGTGTGGCTGACCTTGTCCTTGCGGTAGGGGTTTGGTGATGTTGTAGATGAGCTTCTCGCTGGGAGTCTCAGAGTCGATGAAGGACAGTGCTGAAGGCGTTATCTCTGTCACCATATCCTCCAGAGCCTGCGTGCGCACACACACACACACACACACACACACACACACACACAAACCCAGACCAATGTAGACACACACAAGCTGAGGTGAGAACAGAGGTAAAACAAGAGCTGCTATATCCTCCAACTCTGACACGCCCCATGTGTTTCTAATTGAGGGACTGAGGGATCCACATACACAAACAAATAGGAAACGGAACACACAACCAGCAGTAGTTACAGGATGCCCACTTCTTTTAAAGAAAACATTTCCAGGAAAGTTTGAAATACAGAGACTAATATTTATATAGATGTATATATTAGGTGTAAGTTAACGGTAACATTGAAACCAAGGGAGTATGGAATACAGAAAACCAAGGTAGGTCTGACTTCAGTGAGCCAGATGTAGCATATTTCCTAGTTCAAGAATTGAGAAATAAAGTTTTCAACAAGTAAAAACTTTGTGTATGTATGTGGTTACAATGTACATATTGTGTATTATATACGTTTGTTTGACCTTCTTGAGAACTTCTTAGACTGTAGCTTTTTTATCCTTTGACTATTGCGATTGTTATTTGACAAATTGGATCATTTATTTATTCATCTTTTATAAATTATTCTTTATCTTATATATTCCTATATTTGGCCAGTGCGGTTGGATGGTGGGTTATACTCTAGGAGGTGGGAAGGGGAGCGCTGTATGTTTTATGTGTTGGTGTTCCTCTGGAACAATGAAATGATGATAAACATACAGGATTAATAAACTTACAATACAAGCCATTGCTTCCCAGGAAATGCATGCATTACTATATAGAAGTTTGGGTAAGTTTGCCGTTTTTTAAATTTATTCCTCACCGTGATCTGTAGGTCACAGTCGGCGGCCAGCTGGGGGAATCCTGGGATCTGAGGCAGGACTCCTATGGTGAAGGTCTGGGCATCGCTCTGTGTGACTGGGGCTGCCTCCGTGGAAACCTGCAGACACACAAAGACACACGCACTTTTATATTAGAGGTCCAAAACTTGAATGTTCTGAGAAAATACACTCAACACGCCCCTCTTCCCTTATCTCCATCCTCTTCTCGCTCTAAACTTCGCTTATCTCCAAGTTTGAAGGCTCCAGTCTGCAGCACACTATCTCAATAAATGTCTGTTTTTCCACTGCAAACTGGCTTGTGTATTACCCTCTGTGTCTGAGCGACAGAGCTGGTGACAGGCTCTCGAGAATCACCAGAAGTAAGATGCAACAGATGTGATGAAAACAAGCTAGAATCAAATAAGTGTGACAGCAGAAAGTGAACCTGGCATCAGGCTGCGCTGCCGTTTCTTTCCATAAATCATCGTCTACACCACAAGAATATTAATGGAGGAGATGTCAATTTGAGTAAAATTCAATGTAATGATCTTATTGCTCAGCTGACCATGTTTAGGCACTAATCTATGTCCAGTGTCAGGGCAGTTATTACTCTTACAGAAGAAACTACACTCCTGATTACCTTTAAACTACTTTGTAAAATCCATAAATATCCGTTTCAGAATGTAAAGTTTATAAAAGGACACAGGAGTGGACAGAACGAACAGGTCATGCTGATTTTTCCGTGAAGTAAATTGAAAATAATGATAATTTCCCCTCTTTGCCAAACACCCATGGAGCATTTGTTCGACTTCTGCTTACAGCAGCCGCTGTTAGGCAATATCTCACACTCACATGGATATACTATTTTTAGAAAGACAAGATTCAGTGGTCAAATAATAGGTTAGGAGATTCTATATGTAATGCAAGTAATTATATTTTCTCTAGTTCAATTATTGTTGTGTCAAGAATAGCCGATTTATAATTATCTATCAGCATTCAGTGAATGTTCGATTCTCCCTTTCATGTTTTCAAGAGTAACTTTACGCTAAATCCACTTTTTTGAGTCCACTTTCAATTGATGCTGATCCCATTTTATTTGTGTTCATTACAACAGAAGTGGTTTTCCTTTTCTACAGAATGTACAGCGACAATAATTCTGTCTTCTAGACCCCCAAAAATCTGTCCTTCAGGGTTCAAATGCATCTTTTGAGTTTGTGAAGGGGGCACGGTCCAGCAAAAAAACAAGGCATTCAGGTGCTCTTTAAACACTTGCTGCCTGGCAGCCGTGTCCTGCTGCACAGGAAGCGACGTGCGTAAGGTTGGTTCGGATTAAACAGAAGAAAAGGTAGATAGTTAACACGAGCGAACAAGTCCTCCATACTAAACAACTAATTATGCCAGTTCTCATCACCTCCTGAAATGACCCATGATTGTTCTCTGATCTGACACCTTCGGCAGGGTCTAATTGTTTGTCAGTGCCTTCCAAAACCACTTAAGGTTAGGAAAGCAGCGTTTCACTGCTTCACTTCTCACCACATCAAGCATCGCTGGGTGTGGTTAGCTGTGGAAGTGTGCACTGTTGCATGTGTAACCACACCCAAGGTAAGCAAACTGTTGAGTTGCCCTTTAAGGCTAGGGAATGACCGTGGTCATGGCTAAAAGAAACTACTTGGTCAAGGTTAAAGAAAGGTCATGGTTATGGTTATAGGAAACCAATGTTGACTCTCAGTAGGAAACAGGAAATGAACAGTGGTCTCCATGCCCAAGTCACACACTTTCGTCCAAAAGAGGTTTTGTGGTGCTACAAAAACATCACTCTACTTCCGCTTTTGTTCCTGACAGACAACAGTCGTCATTCTCACGGCCACTAGAGGTCCGTGTCAGGCAAACATACACATACAGTAGATACATCGTTTTAGACGAACATCAAATACATTAAATAGTTGTTTTTCCTCTGGGGGATAGTGAGCAGTAACAGCCACCATTGCAGTGGAAGAAAAGAGCTCCACCTACAGTACAAGAAATCCTCCTTTGAGCTCTGTTTTCTAAGCTTCTCTACTACAGCACTGACCTTTGACCTCTGTGCTTTTGGCTTGCTTATAATGCAGCTGATAATTTAAATGAGAATTTAAGATTATGTTAACCGAATTGCTGATAAGTGATGGAGAAGCTGGTGGATCAGTTTAATCCCCTCTGCCTTCCTGTCTAGAATGAAACTACACTTGAGTTTTTTTTTGTTCCAACTTTTATACCAAACTGTTACTGGTGCTCTATTTCTCTTACTCAAGCTCGCCACAGTATGTAGCCTCAACTTGTTTTGTCCCCTGATATTCATAAGCAAGCAGCAGCGGCCTTGGTTGTTCATTCTAAAAGCCAATTTTTGTCACCACTTACTTATTCTGCTGCTGCTGCTTGTTCCCGTCGCAGCAGTGGCATTTGGGGGAAAGCAAGTTCCCAAACTTGTAGTCAGCTCTGTCAGTCCAAAGTAATGTAACACTGGCATGAAGCCTGGAGTCAGCGCCCACCAGTCAGTCAGTCATTTTCTACCGCTTGTTCCCGTTCGGGGTCGCGGGTGACTGGAGCCTATCCCAGTGGCTTCGGGCCTTAGGTGGGGTACACCCTGGACAGTGGCCAACTCGTCGCAGGGCTGACACATAGCCAGACAACCATTCACGCACACATTCATCGACTAGGGACAATTTTAGAGTCACCAATTAAACCTAATGCATGTCTTTGGACGGTGGGAGGAAACCGGAGAACCCGGAGAAAACCCACGGTAACACGGGGAGGACACGCAGACTCCACCCAGGGAGGTCGTGGTCTGGTCCAGGATTCGAACCACGATCTCCTTGTTGGGAGGCAGGAGCGCTAACTGCTCTGCCACCGTGCACTCCCAGCGCCCACCAATCACAAGTAATGTTATCATGAAAGTTGCCGCTGCATCAGCTGGGTTTATTGAAAGTGGTGCTTCAGCAGTAAATTATTGATTATTGAGTTGATTCCATTCAACAGAAACGATACAGAGTCAGTCAGTCAGTCATTTTCTACCGCTTGTTCCCGTTGGGGGTCGCGGGTGACTGGAGCCTATCCCAGTGGCTTCGGGCCTTAGGCGGGGTACACCCTGGACAGTGGCCAACTTATCGCAGGGCTGACACATAGACAGACAACCATTCACGCACACATTCATCCACTATGGACAATTTAGAGTCATCAATTAACCTAATGCATGTCTTTGGACGGTGGGAGGAAACCGGAGAACCCGGAGAAAACCCACGGTAACACGGGGAGGACATGCAGACTCCACCCAGGGAGGTCGTGGTCTGGTACGGGATTCGAACCCACGATCTCCTTTTTGGGAGGCAGGGGCGCTAACCGCTCAGCCACCGTGCACCCCACGATACAGAGTATGTTATATAATTTGAAATACAATATGTTTAATACATTAAATCTGCATGAGACAAAGAGTTACGTAAAAATACAGGTGCTTTATCAATGAAAATCCCACCGCCACCCCCAAATTAAAACTCTGAGGTCACATATACAGATGTCTGTGCTTCAAAGTGAAATACAACCTCTGAGGCGCTGGAAATTTAGTAAAGTGTGTGATATCAGGTCGAATGAGCTCTGCGTGCAGTTGATTGTATTCTCAAAACAGTTTCTTCTTGTTTCCATCTGGAGCCATCACAATTTGTTTTGTTGGGTCTGGTGGCTTGTTCGTACGCTTTCAGGGGCTAACGTGGTATATATTTAAAACCAGGGTAGGGCATATGCATTTCTTAAAGCTCCACTAATTATTATCTTTATATGAACAATGAGTCAAATGACTACCTCTAACTTGCTTCAAGTGAAAAACACACAGGCAATTTCCAACTCTGCAGCTCTACAGAGCTTTTTAGCCCCTTTTAGCTCCTAGTTTTGGTTTTTATTCTCTTTAATTAACGGGATAAATTTATAGCACAAGTGGCTCATTTCTTTGTTGCACAGGTTCAGTGAGAGTCACTTGAGACACACGACAGAAGCCAAGTGTGAGGAAAAAAACCTTTAAAGGACAATTTTTCACTCCAGACGAAATCACCACCTCTCTGTTTTGAACATGGTTTTGATTTGCAAAATCACATGTTGGAGCATTATTAGATTTGTGTGTCGAGTGCTGTGCAGCCGACTTCCGTTCAGCTGCAGAGCTCCGGATTGCAGAAGCAGAGCGAATTTCAAAACAATCAGTTGTAACAAGGCGCCACACACTTCGATAAACACCAGCGGAGGACAATACCACCCTGACAAACCATCAAGTTTAATCGCCACCTCCGACAAAGAGCCCAAACGCTTCCAGCGGTTCAGTTTGTGACAAGTTTTGCTTTTCCTCGACTCTGCTTTCCAACTTCCCGTCAAAATGATGAGACACTTGAGAATTTAATTTGAATCCAGCACTGTGTAATTGAAACACACTTGCCCTGATGGATGGCGCCAAAAGAGCCAAAATATATAGGGGGGTGATTAGAAGTAGCTACAAGCTTTTGGCTGCCTCTTTTTTTGTTTTTCTAATGAAGACTAGGTGACGCAGACACTGGCATGAAAAACCCTCCGACTGCGGCACGATGAATGCTGCATCGGTTTAACTGGGATTGTCTCGGATTTGGAGCCAATTTGCGAGTCATTTGGTGTCATTAACGCTATTCAAGATAAGTCGCTATGGGTTGATTTTGAGTGCCTATGAATCACACAGGAAGTTTGGTGTCAAGGTTTGGACTGATGGAGGAAAAAAATACACAGTGAACGCACTTAAAGAAGAGCTGGGAAGGAAATAAATGATAGAAGGGGGAAACAGGAGACACATGCCAAAATACACAGAAACCTGTTAAGAGGCTGGTAATTAAAACAACTGCTGAGTGATGAGTAGACTAACTTTTCAAATAAAAACTAAAAACTGAGGAACATTTTTTACAGATTCCTATAAACCAGACCAGTTTTAAAGACATATACCTATACAATTTCATGTTTATAAGAAGGATAATAGAAGAAACTGTAGAGACAGAGATATGTGATTAAAAGCTCAACAAATACATGCAGCATTTCAAGTGTTTTGCTATGTAACCATGGCATAATTAGGATAATGCAATTTAATTGAGTAAATTGTGACCTCTCTCTTAAAGCACTGCTTTGCATAGAGCTTTATTTTTTTGTCCCTTCTTTAAATCACGACACCTTACTTCCATTTTTGATGGCTAGTGCTGCTGTAGTGCTTCTTCTGTGTACTTCAATGAGATCACTGGAGAAGCAATTTAGCATCTGAAGCCTACAAGAACTGTAAGTGTGTTTGATTCGTGTCTTGTTGTAAGTTTAGTGCAGTGTTATTTTTGTTCGAGACCGCCGCTTGATTGGTGACGTGGCGTTATTGCGTAATAGGATTTAGTATCGATTGGCCTAGTGCTTTGTCCAGGGGCACGGGAGGCGTGTCCTGCTGAATACAATCACTGACAAAATAGACGGGTATTTAAGTGGGTATGCCACCGCGGCATCCCTCATGGAGTGAAGACCGAAGAGAGTAAAGACCATCGACTCTACCTGCACGTGACTCCACCGAGCAGGGACTCAACCACAGGGCACTTGAGTATAGCACTTTCTTGGACTAATTGTTTGCGCTTTTATATTTATTTATTTTTTGATCCCTTGTTGCTATTATATTTGTCTTGCATTTTACTTCTGCTCTTACACAATGTGTCTTCTAATCCCAACTGTCATTTCAACCCGGCAAACATCAGTTTCATACCAAAGGCAACGCAATGTTCATAATCTGCATGTTGTACCACTGTCCAAGACTCCCCCATTTAATTTACCAATAGGCTTGTGGAACTGCCAGTCTGCGGTGAACAAAGCGGATTTCATCACAGCTTTTGTTAATCATTCTGGTCTTTCAATTGTAGCACTTACAGAAACTTGGATCAAACCTGAGGATTCTGCCACTCCTGCAGCCCTCTCCCATAATCACACTTTCTCCCACAGCCCTCGCATAGCGAGAAGAGGTGGTGGAACCGGCCTGCTTATCCCTAATGACTGGAAGTTCAAACAGCGATCATCCCTGTGTGACAGCAGCTCCTTCGAGTTTCATGCTGTTACTATCACCCATCCTGTTAAAAGTCACTTCGTAGTCATCTATCGCCCCCCAGGTCAGCTTGGCCATTTCTTGGAGGAGTTGGATGTGCTTCTCTCATCCTTCCCTGAAGATGGCACTCCTTTGGTGGTACTTGGGGACTTCAACATCCACCTTGGAAAGCCACAGGCTGCGGACTTTGAAAACCTGGCTGCATCATTTGACCTCGAGCGGGTTTCCACATCAGCAACTCACAAGTCTGGTAATCAACTAGATCTTATCTACACACGGTGCTGCTCCACTCTTCATGCTCAGGTCACCCCGCTGCACGCATCAGATCATTTCTTCATCACTCTCGACCTCGACCTAACTCCTCCGGACCCTGCAAGTGTTCTACCGCTGGTCACCTTCCGACGCAACCTGCGTACACTGGCTCCCTCGTGCTTTTCCTCTGCTGTCTCGTCGGCGCTCCCTCCCGCTGAGGAGCTCTCTCTCTTGAACACCGACAGCGCCACTGACGCTCTGTGTTCCACTCTTAAATCCTGCCCTCTCACATCTAGACCAGCCCACAAATTCTCGTCTGCCCCCTGGTTATCTGATGTTCTACGTGAGCATCGCGCCAGCCTCCGGTCAGCTGAGAGAAAATGGCGTAAATCAAAAGATCCCGCTGACCTATGTCTCTACCAGTCTCTCCTCTCTAATTTCTCAGCTGATGTCACCTCTGCAAAAACGGACTACTACCACTCTAAGATCAACAACTCACCTGACTCACGCACTCTCTTTAAAACCTTCGCCACTCTCCTTTCTCCGCCTGCTCCCCCACCTTCATCGGATTTAACAGCTGATGACTTTGCGTCTTTCTTTGTCAAGAAAACAACCGCCATTAGCAGGCAATTCTCTGCGCCGCCACCTGTTGACCTCGCACGCATCCCAGATACGTGTCTGCTCCCCTCTTTCTCTCTTCTATCTGAAGCTGATGTTTCCAAGGTCATTCATTCTAGCCACCCTACCACCTGCCCGCTGGATCCCATCCCCACCCATCTCCTGCAGGCCATCTCTCCGTCTGTTGTCCCGACTCTGACCCACATCATCAACTCCTCCCTCACCACTGGGTTGTTCCCAACAGCTTTCAAAGAAGCCCGCATCACACCGTTACTGAAGAAAGCCACTCTCAATCCGACACTATTAGAAAGCTACAGACCGGTTTCCCTCCTTCCCTTCATTGCCAAAGCTCTGGAACGAGCTGTTTTTAACCAGCTCTCCTCCTTTCTCACAGAGAACAATCTCCTGGACCGCAACCAGTCTGGTTTCAAGAGCGGCCATTCCACGGAGACCGCACTGCTCTCAGTTGTCGAAGCCCTGAGATTGGCAAAGGCGACATCCAAGTCATCCATTCTTATCTTACTGGACCTGTCTGCGGCCTTTGACACAGTTAATCACCACGTCCTCCTGTCCACTCTCAGTGCTATGGGTGTGTCTGGAATCGCGTTGCGATGGTTCAAATCGTACCTATCGGGTCGGTCATTCAGAGTATCCTGGAGAGACGAGGTCTCGGAGTCCCAACATCTCAATACAGGGGTGCCGCAGGGCTCGGTACTTGGTCCCCTACTCTTCTCCATCTACATGACATCCCTAGGCTCGGTCATTCAGAAGCATGGGTTCTCCTATCACTGCTATGCTGATGACACGCAGCTCCACTTGTCGTTTCAACCTGATAATTCAACTGTTTCTGCTCGCATCTCGGCATGCCTGAGTGACATTGCGCTTTGGACAAAGGATCATCACCTGCAGCTGAACCTGGACAAAACGGAACTGCTTGTGATACCGGCCAACCCAAAGATTCACCACGACCTCTCCATTCAACTTGGCTCAACGACCGTTACTCCATCCAGCACGGTCAGAAACTTGGGGGTGGTAATTGATGTTCAACTAAACTTCAAAAGCCATGTCGCCAGCACCACCAGGTCCTGCAGATTCATCCTCTACAACATCAGGAAAATCAGACCTTTTCTATCGGAGCAGTCTACACAAGTCCTAGTCCAAGCTCTGGTCTTGTCCAAACTGGACTATTGCAATGCACTGCTGGCTGGTCTCCCTGCTTGCACAACCAAACCTCTGCAGATGATCCAGAACGCGGCGGCAAGAGTGGTCTTCAATGAGCCGAAGAGAGCGCACGTAACCCCTCTCTTCATTAGGTTACACTGGCTCCCTGTTGTCGCCCGCATCAAGTACAAAGGGATGCTATTGGCTTACAAGACCACCACTGGTTCTGCACCATCATATCTTTGCTTGCTCATACAGACCTACGCTCCTGCCAGGTCCCTGCGCTCTGCAAAAGAACGACGCCTGGTGGTACCATGCCAAAAAGGAATACAATCACTCTCGCGCACCTTCTCTGGATCCGTTCCACATTGGTGGAATGATTTGCCGGCCTCTACAAGATCAGCAGATTCTGTAGCCACCTTTAAAAAGCACTTGAAAACGCATCTCTTCCGTCAACACCTGACTGACAATCACTAACTTTTCTTCCTTTCTACCTCTGCTATAAAAAAAAAAAACCAAAAAAAAAGAAAACCTTCCTATCGTTAGCTTTGTATACTGTGCTGGGCTTTAACCAGACTCGTTTTTGATGCACTTATGCTTTTTGTTACCTTGTGTTGTTATATTGCTTCCATTGTCTTCCTCAAATGTAAGTCGCTTTGGATAAAGGCGTCTGCTAAATGACTAAATGTAAATGTAAATGTAAATCACTTCTACACTTCTAAGTTACAGGAAAGTAACAAAGTATTTCCAGTTTTCCATTTTGTACTTGCAAGAGCCTTAATGAAATTCCAATAGTTTTCATTCAAACACATTACTGATGTGGGCTGAAATGCATGCTCGGAGCTCACTACACAATTCCATAAAAGTATGCTTTGTGTCAATAGTTGTGTCAACAGTTACCTGGGTAAAGCCGTTGGTGTAGGCCGCTGTATTGATTCAAATTGAAGCATATTTTATTCAATTAGACACCAGTAAGACACCAGTGACTGTAAAACATTCGCTGATCACAGGGTATAATAATCAGCACTTACCTGGAACTGGAAGGAGTCGCTGTCGGTCCCCCTGCCAAAGTGGCGGTACCAGACGGTGCCGTCGTTGACGTCCTGCTGAGTGAAGGAAGTCGTGGGCGTGAAGCCTCGGTCGTCGGTTAGCGAGGGGCGCCAGCCTTCTGCCGGGCCGTCAGCTGGCATGGACACCAGCACCACCTCACCTGGACAGAGCAGCCGGAGGTGATGTACGGGTTGGATTTACTTAGGGTTAGGGCAAGGCGCTACAGGCTTTTATCTGGGCCCGTAACTGTGACAGGATCTGTGAGAATGTGTTTCGTGCAGACAGGAATTATGATCATGGGGTTGATTACTATTTATAATCAAGTTGAACTTCATAATCAGATTTGGGACATTCATTATGATATGTTGAGGAGAAGACATTTAGAAAACTTCATGTCAAACTGTTTGAATGACATGTCAACCAAACTGCAGCCAAAATGAAGCCCCTTGAGGAGTATGCAATCTTCTAGATCTTTAAAGTATTAAAGAGCCTGTTTTGAAGTGAATTGGCATTACACGTGACTGCATTTGTACCATATTTAGGTTGTCCATCTGAGGTGTGGATGGTGTAGACGATGTCATCAGTGCTGACTCCCTTGTAGTCCGCCTGCAGGTATCTTTTATCCAGTCGCACCATGCCTCCTTCCTTTACCCAGGTCTTCGGCACAGACATCACGTGAGGAGAGTCAGCGGCCTGAAAAAAAAACAAACACTCACACAAACCGTCGTAACATTTTACCTAATCTATGAGATCCCTCGGCGTTTGTGTGATTATTACTGGGATGTTTTTCTGCACTGCTTATCCATTAGTTCGGCTGTCAGTGCTCATGACACATATCCAGCTTATTTTCTTTTAAAACCTATTCTTCCATACCATACAGAATCTGTCAAGAAGACTCCTCTAGAGCATAGATCTGCTGTGAGATTGAAACCCTCCAGAAATATTCCTGTGGTTGGTTTCTGTTTGGGTACAGCAAACACTTCTTTTTAATTGATTTGAAGACTAACAACATACAATTGTGTCATTTCCCTTTTCTAACCACCATCTGTCTTAATTTCACCAAAACACCGTGAGACTGACAAGATGGTTTATCAGTTAAAGCAGCCATAGGTGCAGTAGCATAATAAAGAGTTATTTACATTCAATTTAGTTTCCAACATGGTAAACGGAGAAATATGTTTGGTATTACTCAAACTGAGAAATCCCATGCGAAATCTGTGTGGTGTAGGCGCTGATGTATAAAGACAAATAGAAGCAGACTCTATTATTTGTTCCTCAGGTGCAGCCTGATGCCACTTTCACATTGTGTTGTCACAGTTTGTGCAGCTTGTTTTATTCCACATCTGCTGTAACCTCAGGTTTGTGAGTCCCAGGAGCCCGTCGTAAAGCTCTGTCAATCAGCAGCAGTTTCACCAGAGCGCTAAGCCTGGAGTCAGCTCCACCAATCAGAAGTAATGTATCACAAAAGATTCAATTTGTGCTTTCTCGGTCTAAGAACTGCCAGCACAACTTTGGAATTCTAACTTATTTTTTGTGATGCCGTATTGATCCGCAACAGAGTGACTCGTCGTTTTGCTTGCCCTCCCTCCAAAGCAGGAGAACAAAGAGCAGGATCAGCTACAGAGAGCACGCGGCGCTGGTGGATGATTCATTGTCGCTCGAGGACATTTCAGCAGGGGAGATGCCTGCTGTCAGGGAGGTTTTGAAACTAGACCTCTTACTCACCGTGTCACCCTGCTGCCTAAATAAAAACCGGTATGACCTATAAAGCCAACCTGCTATTTATTCTGTAAACAAAAGCTCCACATTTTACATCTGGCTGAAGTTAAAGGACATAAAGTCATCTAGAAGAATACTAAAAGTAGTTTATATTAAAAAGTTTAGATTCACAGATATTGCCTGGGCAACTCTTGAAAGCAAAAAATAAATAAAAAACTATGAGATTCCTATTTTACCAACACTCTTGATACACACTGAAACTAAATCATCATTAGCTCAAATGTACATAATTCCATACTGGATGCTTTTTCACTAAAGTATACTCCAAGAAATAAATATGATAGGCCTTTTCCATTGCATAAAACCCATAACTTAAGGTAAAGCCAAGAGTTCCTGAACCTACATTTTTCGACACCCAGGAGGTGGTACTAAACCCAGCCTCAAAACACTCAATAAAACAAAATGTTTTGCAAAATTTTAAAAGGAAGAAACTCTTGATATCATTTTCTAATAAGATACTTAGATAGATCAGCTGTAAACCATTAATAAGAAAAACTTATGGGTTCCCATATTGCTGGTGTTCATCCTCCAGCAGGACACTTTCTTTGTCTTTTTATCTGTTCAATTTAAACTGCCCCTAAATGAACTGTCGGCTCACTTAGCTAACGCGGGGACAGGGTGGTTTATTAGAAAGTTATAAACCAACAACTGTTTACTGATGGACGGCCAAACATTTATAACTGCACTGTTATGAAGCAGAAAACACAATCACCTGCCATAACGTGTTAATGGTTTCTAACAAAGTTATAAAGCATAAATGACTTCTTATCAATTAATAAAGAATATATAAACGGTGTGCTATTAATAAGTTTCATAAAATATTCACGTCAGGGCAGTCTTTTTAGCTGAACACACACACACACACACAAACACACACACACACACACACAGCCATTTACTGCAGGAGATCAGTGCAGTGGCATAAACACTGTGGCAGTAGGTGGTAATAGATTATAAGAGTGTGCACAGGTGTGTGAGAATGAGTGTGTGTGCATGTGGGGGTGTCTGTGTTTGCAGATAACAACCCGTCGACCATCTGTGGCTCTTCTGCTTGCCGCTCGGCTGATCCAAATCACACTATTTCAGTGTAGCAGCAGCAGCAGCAGCCGGCAAAGAATCACAGACGAGCGGCGGATTGCCCGGGAAGAGAAAACACATAAGTCAGCATGACAGGCTTTTAACTCAGAGGGCCACATCATCCAGGTGATTATCCATCTCTCCCGATGACCACCAAGGTCTCTCAAGGACACTCAGACCCAGACACAGCATGCTCTACAAAATAAAAGAGGTCAGAGGAACCTTTTAGGATTTACAAGCTTGCCAATACTCCTGATTTCCCCAGACCTCTTACTCTTTCTGACTCTTTGTCCTGCAGCTGCATGCCCATTTAGCAATTTTCTAATTGACTTTTTTGAATAACACACAAATGTAATGAGGTTTTTTTTTCCAAGTGAGATTTGTGTTGCCCCATTTAATAGACAGTGAGTCTCATCTTGTTCCGACAGGTGCAAAGAAATTGAAATGCTAATGGAGATTTCTCTACTTTTTGACCTCTGGGAAAGCAAGAAACTCATTTTGCTTGATGTGATTTTAGATTGATGAGATACAAAGTATAGTGAAGTTGGGTAAACAGATTGTCGAGAAAACTGAGAGGGTGATTTAAACAAATATCTGAGGGGGGGGGGGTTTGCCCCCACTTAATTCACTGCCTTCATTGACTCACTGTCAGAGTTTAAGAGGGTCTGTGAGCTGTTGGCATCTTATTTAGTGCTGGTGCAAAGCTTATTGCATTGTCACGTTTCTATGATGTCTTCAACTTCATCAACAATCATGGGTGCTGGTTTACGGTAAGAAAAACCACAAATGCCCATTCCTTCGAATAGAAGGAATCTTTCAAAGTATACAAAGTTCTCATTTTTGGTGGCCAGCAGAGATGAAGGCTTCAGATTTGGACTTGAGTCACATAAATAAGGACTGACTTAGACTTGACTGCTCTGACTTATTTGAGACCTAACACCCAAAAGACTTAACTCGAGACTTTACAAGAGTTTTGACTTGGACTTGCCCTAAAAGTATTAAAAACAGCCCTGGCAGAGAGAGTATTTAAAAATAACAAACATTAAACTGTCTTCTGCTCCTAAACTGGGTGAGAGGAGCTACCTCCACCTGCTGATACTGCATGAAACCTATTAATTATGTATTAGTCCTGCCTTTGAAAAAATTATTTGGTCACCCATATCCACTTGTGTCAAGAGCATATGCTAAAGAGTCCACTTTTAGGAAATTAGAGCCCTAAGACTGAATAAAAAATTATTTTTTTCTTTCTTTGTGTTCTATAGTGTAGGGTTAAATATGGGCAGGAGGTGAGGGGTTGTTGGTTGGGATAAGCGAAGGCCATCAGACTATGCTGCAGAAAATCATTTGTTCACACCAAATGTTGGCCAAAATATATTTTAGGAAAAAAAAACCTAAACAACATTATTCTTTTCCTTAGCCGCAGTACTTTTGAGAACAAATGCATGAAAAGTGCATAATCAGAGACCTTTAAAGGGCTTTGAGCCAGCAGATCTGACATGGACTGTAAATAGAGTTGGTGCTGGGCCGAGAGTTTGGCTGCAGTACACAAACACAGAAATAAATGACTTTGCCGAGATGGAGTCGTCGTCATCCATAAAATATTGTCTAGCTGCCGGCCGTCATGGTCACGCTGTTGTAATGACAAGGACATTGTCATTCCTCATATTTCCATAATTCCACTGGGGTGAGCTGATGGACTTGTCAAACTGTAAGTGAAAGTCAGAGAATGGAGGTTGACTCCTTTTTAGGAACAAATTCTAATTTAATCTCAATGATACATGCCGCCATGGTGTCTAAAATGAGAGCGCATGTGGCAAAAGTAAACATCGGGGCTGTGCGACACTGGGCGCCAGCTTTAACAGAAACAAATGAGAGCAATCTAAAATGTAATCACAGACTTGGGAGATGGAGTATTGCTTGAAAAAGAAAGTTCCAAACAAATTATCGTGTTCTTTAACAACAATGAAGACAAGTGCTCAGCAGGAGAAGAACTAAACTCAAAGCACTCAGCCTCCGTCTTCTGCGCGACAACAGAGCGCAGCTATTAGCCTTCCAAAGCTGCACGGCTGATCCGAAAAAATATCTAATTCCCTTCCATTTCTGCTGGGGAACAGAAGAGCCCGAGGGTTTTTCAGAGGCTCAAAGTGTTCTCCCTGAGACAGTAATTGAAAGCCAAGGGTCCTGCTTCCTATTCAGCGGAGCTCCAGCTCAGCTCAGGGCTCAGGCTCAGTAGAGAGAAAGTCCATCCATCAGAGGGTCATTACTGGCCTGATTAGTCTCCTGCTTTAGAGCTCAGTAATCCAACTTTCAGGGAGCCTATTGTCCACAGCCTGGCATCGACAGCTACTGCTGCAGCCTGGATGGTGGCCTTGGAAGTACAAAGAGTGCCACGCTCTGAAAACTAAGGATTCATTGACTTGGGTTTTTTAAAAAAAGGTGGAGGTGGAGGCAATAAAAACTCAGGGTTTTACTTTCGAGCTTTGTGGAAGCAGTCAGGGTTCATGAAGTCTTCACTGAGGGGTTCTTTAAGTAGATTTTTGGCTTTACTCTTATTGCTATTTTCTGGATTATTTTCTTGAAAAGCTCTCTTCCATGCCACTCCTCACAGTTTTGCACTCTACGAGTTTGCAGCCTCCTCAGCAGGATGCCCTACAGTGCTAAAGCTACATTAGACAACTTGGCACGTTGTCAGCTCCGCATAGCAGTGTGGGAGGTTTGAACTTCAATTTGAACTTGAGTATCCAGAAATCCTGTACGGTAACCTCAGTAGATTGCACACAGCATGCTCGTGTTTACCATACAAAGCTGCTCTGTGATGCAGTATGTGAAAGAAAACTAAGAAAACACAAGAGAATGGAGATGTAATTTTGGTGAGTAAAGCCTCCTCTACAGTAGGTGGAGTGCTCTCTTGCTGCTGTTTAGAGGGATTTCAGTCATAACTTTCAATGTGCAACTTCCTGTTTTAAATTGTCCATATCCAATACCAGAATGTATTAAAAATGCAAACACTTTTTGTGTTTTAATACACGAGTATCTAGCTGCAGCTTAATCTGAGGTTACTGGTATATTTTTCCACTGGAGTCTTGTCTTGTCTCTGCAGTTATGAAATGCACATCATCACAACAGTGAAATGAGGCATTTCTTCTTCTTTTGCCTTGCTGGAGAAGACAAGAGCTACTGCAGTAACTGGTAATCCTCCACCTACATTTCCATTCTTATCTCTATTCTATGGTGATCTCCCTGTGTGGATCAAACGACACAACAAGGAAGAAGTGGGGACACCGATGCTGCTGGGACTCTGCCTCTGACATAAATCAAGGGCATTCGCTCAGCTTTCCATCATGTTGTCCATCGTGCTCTGTCTCATGCACGACAGAATGCAGCATCAGGACATTTTATAGTAAATGGATACTGGTGTGTGTGTGTGTGTGTGTGTGTGTGTGTGTGTGTGTGTGGGATGTTATTGATTCACAGAAAGGGAAAAAGCAGAGGAGTTGAGCCTGAAGCACACCATCTGTATGCAGCCAGACAAACAGAACTGCCCTCTAAAACCAAACTGTGGCGAGTGTGTGAGCTTTTCACTGAAAAGTTTCTCTGCTGCCGGGACAAAAGTAGAACTGGCACACAGTGAGGTGAGATGCTGTTGTATCATTTGGAGGTTTCTAAACCCAAGTGAAGTCACTACTTCCGACCGTTTAGAGACAAAGCAGGAAAATATCTAAAAATCTAAAGTCTGCGTGTAAGTTAGATACAGTACGCGTGCGTTTTTGTACACTTTGGACGTGAGACCTGACTTAAAGCTCACACTCAAGTCCGACAAGTAACAAGAATAAAGACTCAAGAACTGACTTGGACTTAATGCTGTGGGACTTGACTTGAGATTTTAGTGCTTGGAAACACCAAAACCACACAACTTGTGTGTTCAATTTTGAATCCTATAATCGAGAGTGTGGCTGACCTAAGTAAAATCTACTGTAATCTCCTGTTTTTTTCATTGTGCTCAGTATTATTTTGAGGAATTTTCGATTCAATTCAGCGAAACTCAGAGAAAAGGTATATTTGTGCCTTTTTACCTCTATATTGTATCATGAAGCAGGTGGCACAATTTGATTAATATTTCATCACAATGCACTGAAGGGACCTGGTCTGAGCTTGAACACTACTAAAAGAAATACAACTTGCAGTAACCCATGCTGTGTCACACTGGATAAGCTTTCACATTTCCAACTTGATTTCCAATTTGCTAATGAAGACTTGAGATTTGACTTGGACTTGGACTCAAAACACCTTAAAAAAAAAGCTACTGTATGTTTTTTTAACATTTTTAGAGGATTTGCTATTGGCAATACATTTTGGGCATCTAAACATAATAAACATCATTAAAATGCTTTAAAGTGAATGTACATTTTCATTCAGTTTATGGGTCTTAATGGAATGTGGGGCCATGCTAATGTCACATAGAAATGAATTCACTCTACTTGCTGCTTTCACTTAAAAGGAGGTGTCAAATCTGAGCTGGTGTAAAGATTGGAAAAGTTTCTCTTACTGTATTCATGTGTGTATGTAAATCAGTCTGTCAGGTGTGTGTGTGTGTGTGTGCGTCTGAGTGTCAACAGTGGGTGTTGTGGAGACAATGCGATCCTCCACAGTGGGAGAGTGACAGAGCGGTGAGAGGTGCACAAAAAAAGACAGATTCCTGCAGGATACACATACACGCCCACAAATGTATTTCTATACTTGTCCAAACCCTCATTGATACGTATGATACATTCCCATAGTCCCTTAACCCATCCTTAATCATCACAACCACACCTCTGACCCCAATCCATGAAAACCTATTTTTAACCTTAGTTTTATACAAACGGCAACCTCCAGGGCTGCAAAATTAAGCCAAAACCAGAAGTGCCAACAACTGCAGTTTCTCAAGGACCACTTGAGGGTGGCTCCAAAAGGGAGACAATCTCCAGAAGTTCCATTGTAAAAACGCTCAACTTCACAGCAAAAATAAACATGTTCACAGCCTGGTACAAAAAAAATGGTTTCGTTCTCTATAGCTAATTCCCCCGTTCATGACAACTTGCTGTGAATTTTTAAACAGCTCACCCATTTAAATTACATTAAGGCTCAATACTATGCATAATTGAGGACGTGGCCGCTTTGAGTGACAGGTGGGTGCCATCACACGTGGCTGGTTTCAGCAATCAGGGTTCATTCGGCCCGCCTCAGCTCCACCCACACCCCACGTCTTTGCGTTAGCCTGGAGCCGGCGGAGTCAGGCCCTGCCAAGATGGCGTCGGCCGGAGCCACCACGCTGAGCTTCACAATTGCTCTTCAGAAACATATGGGTGACGTCACGGAGACCACGGAGATCCATATTTTATTCAGCCTGTGGCTTAAACCCACAAACAGCGCTTTGCAGAAATGAGGAGCCGACAAAATATCCTCACTTTTCGATATGTCCTTACTCTCGAGGTCTATAAGTGGTTACACAAACACACATTTTTGCCTCTGATGCTCAGCTGTCGAGACATCTTCAATATTCAGGTCCCTACTTGTCTCTCGGTGAAAGTCAGGGAATAAATAATGTAACTCAACTGTGACTCAACTAAAAACAATAGGAATATTTCTTGAGATACGATATTATCCACTTCTTACCACTTCTTCATGAATAATGTTTTTCAAAGTCCACGTCAGCTGAGACAGTTACCTTGAATCTGACCACTTTGATCTTGTACAGTGTATTCACTAAATATCTTTCTCTTATTACTATTTAAGCATTTATTCGATTTTAAACCGATTATAACAAAAAAAAGTATTACGTTTCCACCAAGTGCAGTCTAAAAATGGATGGAAAGGAAAACGAAATTCTGATTATGCTGCTGATTGTCCCTAATCAACGACTCACCGTAAAACGGTAGACTCTCATGACTGCATTTTTTTTATAATCAATAGTAATAGAATACCTGTTTCTTGTTTTTGGACGAATGGATATGTTTTTATAACTGAGACTTGTGCATACCACTGCATGCACACTACACAGAGTACTGTAGATATATACTGTAGCATGCACTGGGTGCTGCAGTAGTGCTGTTATTCCACAGTGCAAGTGATTGCTGTGGGGACTTGTCAGCAGATGCACTTATTGTAGTCTCACTTTTTGCCGCACTCTCTGTGAACTCCTGCACTTTGCCGTCTAGGATGATCTGTTTGGAGAAAAAAAAATCTATTGCTCTTTTTTTTCTTGACTGCCTGAGTAACAGTCTGAAAACTATAGTTGGTGAAGAGACGCTTGAGCTTTGAGGTGCAACACACTAATTTGGCCCAGTTGTGTAACAGCCAGGAGAGAACGTCATCCAGTATTAATAGAGGATCGATGTAGGTATTTTGCCTCTGCAGAGATGTTTGAACTGAGCCAGTGAGGAGCTAAATTAAACACCTTTGCATTTTTATTTATTTAACAGTATACTTGTTGTTGATTATATTATTTATTTCAGGGTCATTTGAAAAATGTTTTGACCTTTGCTGCATCTAGTTGTGGGCTTAGTGTAAGCCTTGGGTGTAGCCGTTGTGGAAGTGTTCTAACAGTTTTTCGACTGTGGCTTCTTTTATAAACAGAAAATGCAAAGAAAAAAAGAAAAGAAGTTTAAAGTCTTTCTAGTCTAGAAACTAGTTGCTTAACAGACTCTAGACTCGTGTTAGATTACACTAATAGGATCCTGAACTACAGGTTAGAGGCAGGATCAGTGGATGAATGCAGACTTCTACAGCTGCTAATTTTGGAATTTTGAAAGCATTTTGATGTCGCTATATAAATATCAAACAGCCCTGAGTCATTAATCTCCCATCCTGCCCCTCTCTCCATCCTACCTTCTGATTGATGTGGACCTGGAGGAGAATATTCCTGTAGCTGTGGCCGTCGTTAACCTGCAGCACCACGCCGTCGTCCGTCCCCTCCGAGCCGTCGTGGATGTACTGGATCTGTTCCCGTGACAGCTCCTCCAGCTTGAATCGGCTGAGCGCCCGGTCGCCGTGGAGACGGGTCAGCCGGCCATGGCGCGGTGGTTCAAGGACCATGACCAGGACATCGGCTGGGTTGTCGGGGTCGTCGACCTGCAGGACCGACTTGGTGACGGTTGCCAGGGCGCCACGGCCCTCCACGGGCAAAGGAGCTAGAGTCACGACCCTCGGAGGCTAGAAATGATTAAAAGAAAAAAGGGATGAGAGGCTGGGAGTAAGGACATGCTTTGATTATAATCGGACAGATATGACAGACAAAGATGGCTTTAGACAGAGATAAGATAGATAGATAGACAGAACCTTGCAACACCTTGGTTTGAGGGTAAAAAAAAAAAAGTTTCAACATGCTGCTGAGAACATTTTTCAAACTTTTAAAGGCTGGCTGAGAGCACAGCAAGACGACACAGCAATTTTCCCAAAGACTCCCAAATTGTCAGATGATGAATTTTCTCCCAGGGGGTCGGGGCCATGGCGTCCTGCCACTGAGGGAGATGAAAAGGATGAAGGTGAGGGAGAGGTTAAGCAGGGCGCCTCATTAAGCTGCACTCGGCCGCACCTGAAGCCTCACAGCGGCTGGAGAAAAGCTTCATCTCGCTAACAAAGTCGTTTTAGGAGCACAGGGAGGCCTCCAATTGTGAGCAAGGGTATGACTTTATCCAGAGCTCACTATATGTCACCCTCTGTCTGTGTTTGTACCTCTCTGCTTGTGTAAAACGCATTGAGGATTAGAGTGTGGATATTTTTAGAAAGCAACGTAATTTTGGCCGGCCCTCCCGCCTTTGAGAAACTAGACTTGATTAGGACTTGATTAGGTTTGCACACATTTTAGCTTTTTTAAGAGATTAAGCTCCATTAAGTGATATTATAATTGAAACTAATGACTGACATTTGAAAATGTCCCTTGTAGTGCCTAACCCACTGAGAATCAACACTAACTCTGCAACTCTATGTCGCTTTCAGCCTCATTTAGCTCATTGTTTTTGTTCTCCAAATACACAGAATGTATGGTTGAGTCACTCAACCCCCTTTTGGGGGTTAATAAGACCCTGAGGGCTGCGTCAAACCGCAGCCATACAAAGTCAGCAACTCGCTGGAGAAGACAGTCTAGAAGCTAAAGAGCCAGATAGTTTTCTCAGGAGTTGGCGGAGACCAAACAAGAGTTAAAAGGTGAACAAAGGTGACACCAGATGAATGATAATGTTGCTTTGTGTCTGCATTTTCTATAAAAAAAAAAATCCAAATGTTTGCCCCCTAGTGGTCAAAAACTCACTTGATGCAGTTTAAATGTTTAGTACACGCAGCTATGAGTTGTTGTATACACCTCTATGTATAGAGAATACTTGAATATATACACTGTTAAGTTTAAACAAAGTGTTGATAAGTTTCAATTTATGGCGGCTGTGGCTTAGCGGCAGAGCGGGTCGTCCGCCGATCAGAAAGTCGGCGGTTCGACCCCGGATTCTGCCAGCCCATGTCGATGTGTCCTTGAGCAAGACACTGAACCCACGAGTTGCTCCCGAAGGGTCAGGCCAGCACCTTGCATGGCAGCTCCGCCCTCATCGGTGTGTGAATGGGTGAATGAGAGGCAACCTGTAAAGCGCTTTGGTACGCTAAGTTGGGAAAAAAAGCGCTGTATAAATGCAGTCCATTTACCATTTTTATTTTCTAAAATGTAAAGGGTACTTTTGTGTTCTTCCACAGTTTTTTGGACGTTAAAATAAAACAATTTCACACATTTTTGCACATATGATCTTCTGAGCATAGACTTAATTTTAGAACTAATCAATGGAAGATTCTCATGAGGATAGAAGTGCATTGGCATCTTCTGTGTGTGTCTGTGTTTGGATATCTGACACAGAAAACAACAAATAAAGACTAAAAGTAAAGGCTAGAGGCCAAAAAAAACAGCACTGATGCAGTTCATTTTAATACGACTCCCCACCAACAGTTGTAAGCAGGGCAGCTTGGCAGCGATGGAGTTGCGGGTAGAGATGCATGGGCTGTCCCCACGGAGACCCCACTCTGCCATGGCCCTAAATCAAACCAGTTGTCAGGCAGGGAGTTTCAAGCCGCTTGACGCAGGGCTTGGGTCCAATTCGTTGCCCAGGAAGGCTGCTGGCTGAGCTCCAGTTCTTTGCCATACAGCAGCAGCTTAAGCAAAGGGGGGTGTATAAAACAAGCCGGCGTCAGGGAGAAAAATGACTCGAGGAGTCATATACACACACCCCCTCTGTGTGTCTTTGAGCCAACATGACCTCTGGCTGAAACCGCTAGACACAGAGTTGAAACAAAGCTTCAAAATACAGAGGGAACATGTTGCTATCTGCAACCCCTTGCCCTTTGTGTTCTGTTGGGGGCTGTTTTGTGACAAATTTTTAGTTGTCAGAGGAATTATCTCCAACAGACAGACAACTGGGCCCTCGGGGCCCACCTAAATCCTGTGTCGTCACTTCTGCAATTCGTAGGGGGAAAACAAAAGGTTTCGGATGTGTTGGTGGGGGCTGAAAGTGGGTGTGTGTGCTACTTTTAAATCGTGCTAAGACATGCTAGCTCACTAAAGGCAACTGGCGAAATCTCTCCCCCGCGGCAGCAGAAAACAAACACAAACACAGGCACACTCAAGTAGGAGGGCTAACCTTTTATCCTCATCTTACGGGTGAGGGAGAGGTGAGGTTCATATTTGGGAGAGAACTGTCGTCACCCACGGGGGCCCTTGGGGCTCTGCAGCACTTGAAGAAGATGGAAAAGGCTTTTTGTGCTGCTTCCTGGGGATTTTTCGTTTGCTCTTTATTTAGTTTTGTTTTTCTTGCTGTGTTCATGCTGGATGGTATTCAGAGGCACGACAGGCAGAGCGGAAGTTTTTCCCCAAGTAGATTTCATCCACCGGTCTTCCTGAAAGCCTCTTGGTTTGTTACAATGCCTTTTACCTGCAGCTCTCCTCTCATGTTTTTCTGTCAAGCAGCCACAACACAGACTGTTGTACTCCTGTTAACCTGGACCCATGGTCAACAATGATGGTGCATTGAAGTATAGTCATCATGGTTTCACATGCCACTTTGTTCAGTACTTTACACTCCAACACCATTCTGAACTTCATCTACAAAACGGTCCAAGGTCAGCCAAGGGCATTGCAGAAAGTCCTCAGCAAAGAGAGATTAGTGCCAAAACTATCAACAAACAAAGTAAAAAGTCTGAGAAACTTAAAGATTGCCACTTTAACATGTAATGTGAAGGTTTTATTGGAGCAAAACAACTGAGCACCTGTGACAGTGGAATCTGTAGTTGTAGAAAATAGTCACATGTGTATCAGTAAATTTGAAGTCACATAGAAAAATGCTTTAGGAGTTGCAAACTTGTAGAAGTTTTGTTTTCTCCCACGAACACAACACAAGAGTTACACCTTCTCAAATTCTTCCTTGCAGCTGCACAAATCCTCTGCTATAGATCACAAATTAAGAAACTCGGACGCTCAGAGTTTGCATCATATTCTCCCCTCACTTCAGAAGCAGAAAGCAATGACAGGTTTGACGCACTCCAAGTCTCCTCCTCGACTAAAGTGGAGACTCCTAAAGTGGACACTAATTTCTGTTTCTCTTTTTGTTTTGCACGCAGTTGCTGCGTGGAATATGGTGCAAAACGCACTCACAAAATTTGCACATCCGCAAATCACGATGTGAATTCATGCACTGGGAGTAGAATATTTTCTCAAAAATATATTTTTGTTTCTTGGTTATTTTTCAGCACAAAACCAAGTCAATAACTTGAATCTGAGTCTCAAATGCTGTTTTTTTTCGTTCACAAATGACAAGTTCTGCTCTCTCTCACTTTTACACCACATACTGTATCTCAGTGGAATGTGGAGCAAAACTGATTTGAGTACCTGTAGAGCCGGGGGCGGGCACTGTTCAGAGATCAGAAACCTTTTGGCCAATCAAAGGAGCTCGTTTGGACGCCTGTCCACCTATCGGTTTTCCAACCCAGTTTAGATGAAACCGCACCCACTCCCGTATAGCTTGGAAAACAGCGACATG
Source organism: Coreoperca whiteheadi (assembly GCA_011952105.1). NCBI lineage: Eukaryota > Metazoa > Chordata > Actinopteri > Centrarchiformes > Sinipercidae > Coreoperca > Coreoperca whiteheadi. The sequence continues at coordinate 3,303,958 of CM022476.1, read as the reverse complement.
AGGCACTGAATTTGATGGACTTACTGCTTATCAGAGTGTTGAGTAATGGGAAACGTTAAATCTGAAGGACTATGAGTTAACAGTTTGAGTATCAGTTTGAGACCACCTCTGGAGAAATGCCATTAGCAGATACCGGACTCTTAGAAACTTTCTTCAAAAGAAGCAGCCGCTCCTGTCAGAAGGGGGAAAGGCTATCTGCAGCTCACATCTTTCATTCCTGAGGCTATAACAATCTGAGGCACCCGCTGGCAGGGGATCTTATGGGGATTTCATTCAACACATTTTTTTTCAGCCTTTAGTTATACAGGGAGGGTTGCATAAGCACAAACGGTCTTTTTCTCCATGCCAACCTGTTTAACAGTGCCTATTGCATTAGGACCAATATGCAATGTAGTTTATCTGCGCCAGCTCCAACTGGTACAAACTGTGTAGTATGTGCGCACTCATATTCATTTAGACATACCTGAGTTTATTCCTGTCTCTCGACATACACTATGTTGTGTTTCTGATAATGCGGGAAAAAACCCCAAATAAACAATAATGCTCTCAGTGTGCACACATCCAAATCCATTCTGCACATGACGGCTGTGGTCTGAATACGTTGAGTGGTTTCTTTCAAAGCAAGACTACAAACCCTGACATTTTCAGAAAAAATTTAAGACTTTCTATAATAATTTTCAAAGAAAACGCAAGGTGAATTTATGGGAATCTTTCTTTGCAACACTAGTGCAAATAACAAGAACACAGAGACTTACATCAGTATTTGTGATGCTCTCTGATGTAGAGCGAAAGGAACAAATCACCTGAGACTCTGTGGGTGCGAACTTCTCTTTGTGACATGTTTGTGGCTGCATGAAGAAGTTCAAAGATTGAAAAGCTGTCTGTGAATTGAATGGACTTTGAGACGATGGAGATGGAGCCGTACACAGAAAAGACAAGATCAACGACTCATCGTGGAGAACCCAACAACTGCTCATACTGTAACTAAAAGACAAAATAGGTTGCTATTGTGCATTCAAAATGACGCATGCGTCTGTTCCAAAAATGACTGATGAGGGTGTTTTCTGATCGGCCATCTTAATAATTAATTTCTCGTTAAATTAACACAACTGAAACTACGTGGTTAAGGTTAGGGAAGGACTGAAACCACCCTTTGTTCACCCAACCACCCACCACAACCACAATGTTGACTGTGTGAAAACGGCTGGTGTTACACACTGGAAATGAACTGCTGTGGAGTTTTATTTTAATAAAAACCAGCAGAAAACTAGTGGACAAAAATGGCCGACCAACTGTCAGTCAAAACAGTCACCGAGGTTGAGTTATGTGCATAGATTACTGTTCTTTCCTTATCAGCTGCCTCTCCTAATGTTGTCTGAGAAAGTTGAGCTAATCAAGTGACGGTGTAATTGAGACAGACCCGAATGCTGCAGCTCCACTAAATCCCCATCTGTAAGGGGCCGCCTGAAATTTAAGAAAGCAGTCACGTATGCCAATAAAGCGGGTTTTGTCACTTCGGAGACCTTGAAAAATACAACTGTTTACAATGGTGGCTAAACACTAACAATGACATGGCACAAAAAACCCTCTTACCGGTCGTTTAAATTCCTTATATTTAAGGTGAGCCCCTCAGAGTCAGGAAAAGTTTCCTCACCTGCATAGACTATACTCAACTGTTTATTCCGGTTTTTATCATTTAAATGTATTATCTATAATGATACACTTAGCTACACCGAAGCTAATTTTTAAAACAAGACATTTTAATTGGTCTGTGCCTAGTCACAAATATGGATGATTTTGTTTTTCCTAATAAAAGACAAATTAAACATTTTGTTTTTTTAATTACATCATTAGTTAAATTTGTTACACACGTTTTTAGTGCTGCTATTCTTTATCAACCACCTGTCACTTTTTCCCCTTAGCTATGTAGTCTCTCTGTGCATTGCTGTCACACACACACACACACACAAAGAGGGAGAGAGGGAGAGCAGAGCACAGCTGTCACACTAACCCATCAACAAATCTCAGAGAGAGAGAGCCTTTGATCCCTCGTTCCTCATTATTTTCCATAATTGTGCCAAAATCAGAGGTCAGCTCGACACTAATCACGGCCAGCTGTTGGGCTGGCTTCAACCAATCACAGCCCTGGCATCACCTCCATGGGGATAGATCCTCAAAACAGTGAGGAATGCAGATCAGCTGGCATGATGCAGCAAAATAAGAAGCGGCTACACTCAGATTTACCAGATTACCTGTGTGCTGCTTGTCATCCACAGTGAAGGATGAAGCTACTATATCTCACACTTCTGTGATTATTAATGTTTTTATTAGAATGTGTCAATGTACTTCATGCTAAATAATATACAATAATATTTACTATACATGCTATTGGGTAACATGGCGGCCATATAGTAGGAGGTTCTAAGCTGACTGTGTTTCTGTGTTGCTATAAAGAATATATAGATGGGATATTTTGTTATCGTGTATTGAAGGGAACTGATTATTTAGCCTCTGATTCATCTGATTGATTGAGTATTTAGCTACATAATGCGATCATGGTAGCAAGCTAACCATTTATCTAGCTAGCTTATGTGCCATCAGGTTGTAAACTACAGTATGGAGTTGTTTTGTGCTCAACTAACTTAATTTACAAGACTATCACGTAGCTATTTTCCCATAGCCTTTTTACAACTGTCAAAAACTCCATGAAGATTAAAAATGAATTTGTCACAAGATGTCTTCAAAAAAAACCAACCAAAAGGCCAAATGAATGGTAGTTTGTTGTCTTGTTCGTAGATAGTGATTTGGTGTCCGCCTTCTACCTCTCTTCTGCTGGCTGTGTCATTTTTATCCATCGGATATTGAGCTGACAAAGGGGGTCAAATGAGATACTTTAAGAATCTATGCGAGAACATCACATTATGACCTTTAAAGGCCAATGGTAGAGTTGGGCAACATGCCGTGCGACAGTAGAAATGTGTCCTCCGGTAGAGATTTGGCAATGCCATTTCCACCGCAGGAACTATTGTATTGATGATGAGGTACGGTACTGTTATTTTAAACCATTTCTTAATTGAATTTACAGAACAATTACTGTATTGTATGTATTTTCTTGTACAGTGACCTTGAGCTTGGGGAAGGCGCTATATAAATAAAACATATTATTATTATTATTATATATTTTTGTACACCATTTCCGTGATATATAATTACATATACCGTGATAGAAGATTTGCCACCCCTACCCAATAGTATACAATATATGTTGTTAGAAACTGAAAATTCATCACTACATGTCTTTTTCTCTCAGAGTACAGACGCAGACGGTCTACCCTTTCACAGTAAGCAGACTTTTCTTCTCCATGACCTGTAGTGTTACTGAATTGAGCTGCACAATGGAAACAGCCGTCTTCATTAAATACCATATTTCTATTTGTAGCAAATATTCTGCTGGGTGAATACATTTGTGATGCAACGATTTATGCAATGATTATTTAAGTCTAATTTTGAAAGATGTATGTCAATGTCAATGTTTAAAGTACCGGATGGAATAAAGGAGAGCTAAAGAAAGTGTCTGCGTTATTATAAGTTACCTGCATTGACACAGCTTGGACTTGAATTGTTTCTGGTTGAGAAAACAGCTGGGGGTCAGCGACACGCAAGGTGAACTCACCAGTCCTACAGAAAGAAAGAAAGAAAGAAAGAAAGAAAGAAAGAAAGAAAGAAAGAAAGAGGACATTTTTAAACCACTTAAAAGCAGATCATTTTAAAAAACAGCCTTGAATTAAAGAGGTTAAAGTTTATTCTCTCTCTCTTTCCCAGACTCATTTTGAATGAACATGGCCTAGAAACAGTCTTTAGTTAGCCCTGGAGGTTTCTGGGAAAAGGAGTCCTGTGAGGCTAACCTAGCGTGGAGTCATTAGACCTAATCACCTCAGTGATATCTAGGGGAGTGGAGGACAGCCACCTCAGACACATGCACATACACACAGTAGCCTTCATCACCAATATCCCCTCTCACCGTGCTCTCTCAGCACCATCAAAGACGAGGCTTATTACCCACAACTCCCTGGGGGCAGGGAAACTGGCCATCTGCGGCTGAAGACCAAATGACTGAGCAGGTTGTCGGTTTAGTGACAACTTGAAAGGGAATTATGGCTACAAGCTGAACCACATGAAGTGTTTTATACAAAGGTACAACAGTATCATTTTTAAAAGTTAAAATGCCACTTTCGTTTCTTTTAAGGAGCTAAAATACTTTCTGTAAAAAAACAAACAAAAGACTGTTAGTGCTCCTAAAAAATTTGCATTATATTTCCCATAAAAAAATGTTCATTCAGTATCAACATTTCACACGGATTATTGTACCATTTATGTAGTGTGGAGAAAGACTTTCAACTTTCTACACATGCCTTTAAAAAAAAAAAAAAAAAAACTATGATGACGATCTCCCTCCAAACTTTATTAAAAGGGTGAGTTAGCTAAGCTTATGAATACCACAACATACTGTAGTTGCCATTTGCAGATAGAGGCAGTTTGGTGAGCGGGTTGTCAAAACAGCGCCCTCTTACTGTTCTGTAAAGCAATCTCCTTTTGTGTTCGAAAGCAATAATCAAGGCCCCACCTTACTTATACACATTATGCTGGTATTTATTTTCATTTGTCACCCATCTGCGGTGGTGGGAGAAGTACTCAGACGTTGTACTTAAGCAGAAGCAGCAATATCATAGTGTAGAAATACTTTGTTACAAATAAAAGTCATTCATTCAAGATTTTACTTTACTAAAAGTACAAAAGTATTTGCATCAAATTTACAAAAGTACCAAAAGTACAATTACTCATTATGTAGAATGTCCCATTTCAGAATCATGTATACTATATTATTGTCCTATAATTGTTGATGCACTCATGTGTCACATCACTTTATTGTTGCAGCTGGTAAAGGAGGAGCTCATTTTAATTACTTTACATTAGGGCTGAAACGATTCATCGAGTTACTCGATTACGAAAATTCCTCGAGGTAAAAACGCTTGCCTCGAAGCCTCGTTAAATTCATATGACGCGCACGCGCAGGGATCTGATTCACACGGACCGCACAACATATCGCGTGATACATTTTTAATTTAGTTGGCACGATGGCGGAGAGTAAAGATGTCCATAAACGGCAGAGAATGTCTCAAGTTTGGGATCATTACATTCTTAAAAAAGAAGAGAGCCAGGTGCAATGCGTCTGCTGCAAAGTAGACCCAGCATTCCGCAGCAGTACGACTTCAATGATTCAGCATCTGATCCGAAAACCTCCACTTCATGCTGTTTCACCGAGCATCGCAAGGTAACGTAGCCTAAGCCTATACATGGATGCTCACTGATTTTAAATACTGTATTCGTAGCGATGTCATGATGCGGTTTGACTAAATATGATGTTTAGCTTTGATGTTTTTAAGTAGTAAACGTATTCATGTTCAATTGCAAGAGAGTATAGCGTAAAAAAAGAACCCCTTCACACACACACACACACGCGCGCGCATGCATGCACCCTCGTCTCTCTCTCACGCGCCAGTCAGACCAATCGAGGGCAACGCATCACATATGCTTAAATTTTATGTAGCCACGCAACAATAATTTCAGGATGCATTCACTGTATACACCGGGACGTGATGTTGTGTGATGTGTTTTTCAAACGGCGTTCTATTGAAAATGAATGTCTGTATTTCTGCCGTACCAAACTGCATTGAAGCAACTGGTCTGACTGGGGCGCCACTCTTCCTCACGCACAGCACGCACGGCACACACACACACACACACACACACACACACACACCTAGGTACATTTTAATGTTTGTTTTGAGATTACAGCTGAAAAAATCTGATTCTTATTTACAATCGTTTTATTTACTTTTATTTTTTTTTTTAAATTGTATACATAGTGTACCTGTTTGGCTTGATATTTTATATTCACTTATTTTTGTTCTCAGGTGGGTAATTTGCAGAAGGTGCAATCCTTTTTTTGTAATGTTGTATTAAGGAGACAAAACTAAGGCCAAATGGCCTTTACAATTTAAGTTTGTATTCATAGTTTTACATGTTTTACAGTAAGTTGACTTAACTGTATTGTTATATAATTTTTGGCACTGGCACTTATAAACACTAAATGGGTAAAAATTGCAATAAATAGGCTTAGTTTGGAGCCAAATGTTGGCGTTGGAATCAATACCTCTGTTTTTTAGAAATAAAAGCCAAATGCTTGATCATTTTACAGCCACATCATTTTCGTTATGCATTATTTGTTTTGGTTGTTTAAAAACAAACACAAAAAATTATCTGATTAATCGATCGCTTAAGTGCTAGATTAATCGATTACAAAAAGAATCGGGTAGCTGCAGCCCTACTTTACATACTCCTGGGCAGCTTGTGGCTTTCCCCTCCGAGGATCAATAAAAACACATCTTATTTGAACCTATAATAATACATAATGCAGTTGGCTAACACTAGCACATTTAGAGAAATGGTTATTAATGTGCGTTGCCCTTATACACAAACAAACTTAATTAATTGATATTTGTGTTATTAATCTGAATCTGCAAAGTAAGTAGTAACTAAAGTTATCGCATAAATATAGTAGAGTAAAAATCACAATATTTGCCTCTGACTTGTAGTGCAGTAGGATTAAGCAGCAAAAAACTGAGTACAGTACTTGAGTAAATGTACTGAGTTAATTTCCACCACTGGACATCTGTATATTTACAATCTGCTACAGCCACAGTCTCCTGTACAGCTTGAATGCTTGATGGCAATGCAGTGTCTCTGTGAAAAACTTGGCCAGTTTACTGTTCCTCTTTAAAATTCACCCTTCACATAGCACAGTCTCACTGCGCCTTTCAACAATGATAAAACTCATCCTGAATTACAATTTCCGGCGGCAAAAGTGAGATCTGTCACAGCGTTACAGCATTTTGTTATGGTAAGAATAATTGTGGCCCATTAAAGATGTATGTGACAGCTTATTAAAGTAACATAAGGAATCTATTTCTTGGGGGAAAAATTCCATGGTAATTCTAACTCTCATTTTATGCGCAGGTTATAAATGTGACTGGTAAAGTTGTTGGATTCATTATAGATGAACGATGGATTCTTTTTGATGCTGCCTTGAGACAAAAGTGGAACAGCTTTTGATCTGTCTGCTTATATGGGTGTATAAATACTTCTCAATGGTATGCCACTTAAGACATACAATTCAGTTTGTGCTTGCGTCTTCTTGACACCTGACATGTTCTACTGAGGCAGTAATGAATTAAACTATGTTCTTTTGAAAATTAAAATGAATCGAGTTCATCTTTAACAGCCCACCACATTTCACAATTTTATTATTTGCTGTCTCTTTTATCCACAGTGACCTGAAATGTGTGAGCTGGTATAGGATTTTTCTTTTTGTTTTTTTGTGGACACAGCATGTTTTTCTCTGTTGGACACATAGAGTCTTAAGGGAATCAAACCTGAGAGCGTTTGTTTGTGGCACTGTGTCTGTGGCCATCATCCCCTACTCCAAATAATTGGAAAAATATGGCCATAAAATGCAGATTTAATCCTATTTGGGACTTTACGTTTTACTGTCTCCATTAATCTAATGGCTCAAAACTGGGCAGCGGACCATATTTAGCTAATTCACTGGCATGCTGCCATTTTAGGCCAGACCAGCTGAGTCAGGATTGACTAGTGTGTTAAATATTCCGATTCCGATTGGCTGAACGGACATCGGGCTCAAACCCAAAATGCCACAGAGCTGTGGCAGGAAAAGGCCACAGCAAAACAGCTGTAGTGAGGAAAACTGGCTCCAGGCTGAGCTCTAAAGAGACAGCTGTATTCCTTCTATACATATTAGCAGCCTCTTTGATCCCCGACACTGGCATTCACACTGGGTAACCACACTGTCAAATACAGCAGAAAATGCAGGAGAAATGCATATGCAAATTTGGCCACATTCACTAAGAATGTAATGGATGTCCAGTCCATGTGTAGGTCAATGGAAGTGAACTTTCTAACCAGGATGCTGCATAAATCTAACAGACGGCGGGGAAGCTCGGACAGTAACAAGAGGAGCAAAAAAGGATGCTGTATATCGAATGAGACGTGTTAAAAGTGACACTGGCAACAAAAGGAGAAACTCATATTCAGATTCATTTCAAGTGTTGGGTGTAACCTGGACAGTCTGGGGAAATCTAGCCCTGCATTGCTTTACACTGTTACACAGCCAGGTGACTAATTGAAGGAAAACATGAATAAATAAGTGTAGAAACAACAAAAGCCGTTGCGTTCCACACAGGGAACGAAGGGACCACTCAACGGTTTGATGGGTATGGAAATGAATCATTTGCTACGTTGAGGGCAACGTCAACCAGGTCTCAATGAAATCAAACACCTAGAGGGAGAGAACATCGTGTCACACCCCCCTTTATGACACGGATCTACTGAAGCGTGCGAATCCAGCGTCTGACCCATTCATATGAGACAGCAGTTAATAACCTCTAGTTTTATCTGTTACAAGACTCTCCATTCCACAGTGTACTTGCATACACTTCACTAGTAATCCCCAGAATTACTGTATGCTACAAAATTACCAAATAAAGTTTCAGTTTCATGTCTCCCCTTCTGTCAATATATATATCTATATATATGCACCCCGTCTCTCGCTTGCCCACAATTGCACACTTTCTGTTTGTTGTCTTTACTCTGTCTCTTTTAATTCATTTGCTCTATTGTTGATTACCCCGGAGGTTTTAGATAGCTGTTCTGCTTTTAAATTTCACTGTAATTGCTGGAAATATCTGGATGGGTCACCTGGCTATCCAGTTGTCATCAAGGACCCAGAAACTCAACTCACTAACAACTCTTTTTTTCACAGTTTTTTCAGCGTTTCTGGCTGGATTGTTCTTTCTTGTTTTCCATTATCTGCTTCCTTAACAACACTAACAAGCCGCATACCTGGCTTTGCCTTTATGGTGTCTGAACCGGACCCGGCCAGTTAGCAGCTCCGCCCAGGTGAAGGTGTCCTCTCTGATCAGTTCTCGACCTGACTTCACTCGGCCTCCAGTCTCTTCTCCCTCCTCCCCTCTGAACAGCACCAGCCGGCCATTGCTCGGGCCCTGACCGAGATGGAAGATCAGACGCTCAGATGGACTGTCAGGGTCTTTCACCTGCAGCAGGGTGGGGGCCAGCGGGACCAAACCGCCGAGGGGAACCAGCAGGGAACCGTTGACCTGAAGGGCAGGGGGGTGGGTGTTCACTGAGAGGAGGAAGGGACGAGAAGGAAAAACTGAAATTAATGATCTTTGGTGCTATTATCAAAGCTGAACTGAATTTGAAAACCCTATTGTAGGTGAAAAAACTCATTTTCCATCTCTGAGGTGAATCACACACAAAATAACATACTTTAAGGATTGCTGTGGGGAGCAAAGTCTGGTACACAAAGTCATAAACAAGATTAAAGCAAAAAAGGGGTTATGAAGTATTATCAGAATGACCGTTACAACCTAAAAACAAAGTGGAAATATGTATTTTTTAAAAGTAGGACATTAAGACGTTAGTGAAATACTGACAAGAATATCATAATTCCAAAAGCTCACTTCAAAAGTGCAAAAGTACACTTATGATATGGTAAACAGCAGATGTGATTAAAATAAAACATTTAAATGTATTAAGAGAAGAAATATTTACTGAAAAAAGCTATACAAGTTGATAAAATTGACAGGTCTCTTAAATAATTTGTAATAATAATGTAGAGAAACCTCATAAAAATAACTTCCATAACAGAGTGAAAAATATAGAGCCTATATCCCTGCATTTTAAAGCCTTAAATTTATCTAATTTCAGCTGGATCAGACTGTGAGTGGGTGTAGGGGATAAGAGAAGGTTATGAAATGAAAACTGTGTGTGTGTGTGTGTGAGAGAGAGAGAAAGAGAGAGAGAGAGAGAGAGAGAGAGAGAGAGAGAAATGGCTGGTGAAATATGAGCAAGACACCTCGGTCTTGGCATGGTATTTTAGAAGTTGGCTTTAATTGGAACTGACTTTTGTTAGGGAAGTTTTTAAAGATCAGCTCTTTCAAGAGGCCACGTTGTAATCTCATTATATCTCCTCTAATGATGCCAATAGGCACTCTAAAATCTCAAACTTTTGGCCATGTAATTAAACTCACAAATGAGAACAAGTCTAGAATTTAAAGCACTAGTTTCTAAACTTTTGAAAATGAAGAAAAAAAAAAAAAAACTAAGCAATTTCTTTCCATGCTACTTCACTTGATTAGTTGAAGCCTAGAGGCTGAAAAATGTTCATTATTTCACAAGAAGAAAGCATTTATCACAAGGGGCACATGATAATATATTTCTCTATTAGAATTATGCTTTGTCAAATTTCATAAATCATCTCACAATCACAGTCTGCTCCTAAAGGCCTCGGGCCTCTCTGCCTGTAGGTTGACAGCCACAGTTTGAACATAAAAGCCCAAAAATGAAAGTACAAGACTCCTCTAATGACCTGAGTCTGCAGACAATGCTCTTTTCAGGGAAACCAATTAGTATATTACTAATAAGAAACTCCCAGTGGCAGGCGGTTAATGTTAGCAGTTTGTTCTTCTGAATTTCTGACGGCTGAAAAGATAGCAGAACCTGACTTTGACCGCGCTGATTGAAAGAGGAGCCACAGAGCGGAAACACACTTTACTACTGTCACTATAATGGCCTTCAAAAATAGCATTTTTGTCATGTAAGTCTTGTATAAATCTTTTATAAAAAAAAAAAAAAGGTCTTCAGCTCTGAGTTTGATGTCTGTTTTTAAAGCTCACTTACGATATTTTTTATTTTAACAATGAATGAAAGACCTTTATGTAACGGGAAAGAGGTCACTTGCAGTAACGCACCCACAGAGAATGATCACCAACTCTGCAGCTCTACAGAGCGAAAAGGAGAGTGAATACTGGATTTACATTCATCAGATGTCCAGAAACACAACTCTGCTAATGTTGCTCTGCATCTGTTGAACGTGTAGGTAGGCTACTGTTTGCTATCACCAGGGCCGGGGCCGCTGGCATGAACACTCTGTGCGGTTGTTTAGGGCCACAACCCCTAAGGGGCCCACAGTGCGACTTTCTGTGCTGCCCGCTCCTTACCATACTGCCTATGCTCCTCACACATTGTATGTTAAGCTGGCTGAGGGACAATAACCATTTTTCACTTTGAACTATAAAATAGAGAGACATCATGATATTACCGTGGCAGGTCCTGGTCTTCTGGTCGGCATAGTACCCGCGTCCACAGTCGGGTGTGCAGTATCCTTCCATGAGGTAGGTTTGGTCGCGACAAGCTTTGCAGCGTCCGACCGCGTCACACAGCACACAGTCGGATGAGCAAGCTAAAGAAGATGTAGATTAGACAAGAGTGTTAGAAGAAATGTTTTGTAAGCTTGTACACCTTTTCATTAATTATTTTTCTTTGTGCTGGTATTTTATTTTCTGCTGATATTTTACCAAACCACACAATTCGTTTTTCATACTTCACTTTCTCACATTTCTACATCTAGAACTGATTTAAATCTTAACGTGTTGGACACAATGTTTCTATAACTTCCATTTCATCAAAAGACACTTTAAGGCTTCCTTGCTTTAATTTGAACCTTTTTTCATTTCTCAGTTTTAAGCTAAACTGATATAACTGACCCTACACACAGACCCTCTTTTGATATCCTGTCTTTGACCCCTGAAATAGGTAAAATTATGAGAGATTAAAAAAAAGGCTTAAGTCTTACGTCTGCAGACTTGGGAGGAGGCGTCCAGGAAGTAGTTTCTGCCACATTCTAGCACACACTGACCCTGCAGGGTGGCGTAGGGAGGCTGGCATTTGTGGCACTGTCCGGGACCCTGACACTCCACACAGTGATCATCACAGGCTGGCAGAGACACACACACTGAGAGCATTAAACTCAAGGATAAAACCAAAGTGACAAGAGGTGGCTTCAAAGGGAATGACTCAGACATACAAAACTTTTTGAAGTACTTTCATTCTAATAGAACTCAAAATGCACATTTACTTCAATGCTAGTTTCCTGTGGATTATGTTTGAATTTTAAGGATGAAGATTTGGCATTTATTGTGCACGTGTTTATTATTTATTTATTTATTATTATGATTCTATTAGTATATGGTAGTTCACATTAGATTAAATAAGAGCAGTAAAGGACTCTAAGCTTCCTCAGAAGAATTTGACCTGAACAGTTTAAGACAACCATTCAAAGATTCTCGGAAACACCATCAGACCTTTCAGATTTTTAAAAAGGAACGCTTTGGGTCCCCTGCTGTTTATTAACTGTTTTAATAAGAAATAGATGACAAAAAAAATCTCTGAAAAGCAACTTCAAGTGGTCAGTAATGCACAAAAATATTATAAAAACAGCACAAAAGAAGGATATATATGTGCAGCTAGCACTATTGACAGCAGACATATTTATCCTTCTTTACCGTGATGTGGGTCAGCTTATCTGCTGTTTGGTGGACTGACCGAGACATTTGTCTCCATCCTGATAGGAGCCAGGGGAGCACCCCTGGGCGCACACTCCATCCTGCAACACGTATCCCTCCATGCACAGCAGGCAGTCTGTCCGCAGAGGGCCTTTACAGGCGTTACAGCTCCAGTCGCACTCTGGAAACAGGATGGAGGGCAGTGGAGGAGGTGGAGGTGTGGAGAGGTGTGTGTGTGTGTGTGTGTGTGCGCGTGCGTAGGGACATTGGGATTAGAAGTGAGGGGATTTTGAAGGTGAGAACAAAAGGTGAGAGTAGAACAGAAGAGAGGGAGGGGGCGAGAGAAAAACAGATTAATAATCTCTTTCAGCAGGGAATTCATTTTAAACCCTTTTCGTTTTACTCTCTCTCTCTTATCACCTGCACATCTGTTGCGTTTGTTTTGTGCTCCATTACTATTGACAAGAAAATTCTCTTGGTGTTTGTGTGAGCTTCTAGAGTTTTGAGTTTTTAAACCAGAGGGAGATTACATCATACAGTTCTAATGCAAAATGTATAATTATAACACTGACAAGCGAAAGAGTCTACAGCCACGCTAACAGCTCTGTGGGACTTAATGCTCATTGCAAAATAAAAAAAACAAGTTTTAAGAAGTCTTGGTGAAGTAAATTAATGAATTGGCCAGAGAGGATTTGCCACAGTAAATGTCTTTGGTAATCTATATAAATAAGGTTTAATGCTCAAATCCTTTTGACCATTAAAAGAATAAAATTTTTTTATATGTTTTTGCGTTAAAGCCTACATGAGAAGTAGTAACACATCTTAAAGTTCATATCTTTACCTTCTACGTTTTAATGCCTTTCGTGATAGTGGGAAAGTGGGAAGCAAAGTGAAAAATTAAAAAATAGAGGCTTCCACAGGGTCTTCCTGAAGATCCGAAGGGAGCCAAGAGGTAAATTAGGGGTTCCTCAGTAGAAAAGGTTCACTGATAAACCGAAACAAATGTAGGTTGTTGGTAGAAGTGCTGACGGCTTTATAAGAGATTCCCCCTGTGGCTCCGAACTGAAAGCTCTCAGGGTTTCCTTAAAGCCCGTTTAGTTTTCAGAGAGCAGCTAGCAGTGCTGCTTTCTAACGCTCTGGGTTCATGCACGGTTCAGTGGATTATCCAGGTAGCTGCTGCGGCTAGCTGGGGGGATAAACACAGCGTCACGCGCTGGATGGCTAAAACCACCTGTCGAGGTGACAGCTGCCACTAGCAGTTAGCTTAGCTGCTAAACCAGAGAGAAACATGAGAACTGGTGGTTCCACCTCAGGGGCCATCTCCTTTGGGCTCCTGATACCTGGAAAAATCTCATTACATTGAACCAAATCGCTGATAAAGGGAAGTCTATGAGGTGACGTTTGTGGGAAGTAAGCGTTACATAATAATAGGCTTTCTGTGAAATCTGTATATATCTGTGCCAAGCCGGCGTGACAACACAGTCGGGCTGTTCACAGTCTGAACCCAAATCCATCTAGACATTATTCTTTGAGATAAGCGCAAAGGAGAATAGAGGCAAAACATATTTTCACATATCTTAATTGTGAGTTGGCAATAAAACAGAGTCAGATTCAGTCTGACAGGATGTGGTCTGCGCTATTTAGTGGGTAATTAAATATATGAACAGAGTTATTGCATGCAGAATTAAAAAAGGACAAGTTATTCAGTCTGGACATGGATCCTCTGAGGCTCATTCATTAACTTCTCTGCACACTGGAAGGCGTAATTCTGACTTAAAAGGCACACACAATGTTTAGGATTTGCATATCTGGTCCCACAGTTTATTACTTGATCAATGGACCCCATAAACTCAATGTAGCACACTGCACTACATGCAATATGAATGGAGAGTAATTTATGAATATCATAAAGGGCGCACTACATATCCTCATTATTAATCCAGCGTTTCCCCTCACCCTCCCTGTACCATTGCAGTGTGTATGTTGGGTTGTCATGGCGATAGCGGCGTACCTCTGCAGGCCCGGGTCGTGGTGTTGAGGAAGTACTGATGGGCGCAGCTGTCATATTGGCATTCTCCGAACAGCAGCACCTTGGCCGGGTCGCGGCAGGACGTACAAACCTCGGCCATGTCGCACGTCAGGCACTGGCTGTCACAAGCTGCCGAAAACAAAAAGGTCGACGTGGAGGTCTGGTTAAATTTAAGGTCAGACGGGAAAGGATCCGTGGCAGAATGTAATAACACCTGCCATCACCAGATACTGGCTGCATGTGGCTTTGTTGGACCCAGGGATGGTCTAAATACTGTACTGAACCCGCCTGGTTTTATCATATTTCACGTTTGTCGTCATGATTTCTAGTCACTTTTGACTCATTCCACAATATTTGTTGGGTCTGCAAATGATCCACCAGCACTTCAGCGGTTCCGCAATTACCGAATCCATCATTACATCCAACAAATGGACTGTACTTGTATAGCGCCTTTCTAGTCTTTCTGACTACTCAAAGCGCTTTTACACTACATCACATTCACCCCATTCACACACATTCACACGCTGATGGCAGGAGCTAAGTACAGTACATTTCAGGACAAATTAAACTAACCAGTCACACTCACTCACACACCGAAGGCGCAGCTTCGGGAGCAGTTCGGGGTTCAGTATCTTGCTCAAGGATACTTCGACACATGGGGGAAGCCAGGATCGAACCGCCAACCTTCCGATTGGTGGACAACCGCTCCGCCACCAAGCCACAGCCGCCCTAGAAGAACGTGGTGATTTGATTTTGTTTGCTCGAGTCCTCCTCGGTGGGCTCCACTTGAAGCTGCTCAGTTGTCGCTCTGTATTCATCCCTTATGTTTTACATCCTACACTTTTCATCATAATTATATACTGTAATATTACAATTTCATCATAATTGTATCTCCTATGATTGCTGGATCTGTCCGCTGCACTTATGTTTACCAACCTACATTTTGCCATTATAGCTGTATATACTCTGATCCTCTGTTATGAATCTATTCTGTACACACGACATCTATTTCCTGTCTGTGCGTCCTGGGAGAGGGATCCCTCCTCTGTTGCTCTTCCTGAGGTTTCTATCAGTTTTTTCGCTGTTAAAAGGGTTTTTTGTTAGTCGAATCGAGGGTCTAAGGACAGAGGGTGATGTATGTTATATAGATTGTAAAGCCCTTTGATGTGATTTGTGATATTGGGCTATATAAATATAATTGAATTGAAAAGCAAAACTGTCTCTTGTCTTTTGTGTGCAGATCCAGGAATCGTTTAAATGATTTCTTAATAAGTCAAGTTATGGCCACCAACTAACTGCACTTACTTGATTGATTCAGAGGACTAAGCAGCGTTGGCAGAGGTATGCTCTTTCTGAGTGCTTTTTAGTTTAGTTTCAAATTATTTTGAATACCAGGTAGCAGTATATTGCAGCTTGAATAAATGCCTGACAATCACTATTTTTAAATGTTTTCAAGGCAACATCAGACAACTAATGGTAGTACGAACAACACAGAGAGCTGCTGTTTCCATTGCAGGCACGTCAGCCGCAAACATATACAGTATAATGGAGCTAGTGGAAAAGGACATTAGTAATGTGCAGTAGTAAAGATGAACCGCACACGTGTTTTTGATGTCCACCATAAAAATTACTATGAAGTTGAATCAAGACCTCCGAGAGTCTCAAAAACAAAATGAGCCCGTTTACCACAGAACCGTTGTACTGTCGACTGTTTTTATTATTTTGTCCACCTCCTGAAAGTCATTAACAACAGCAACCATATTATCTCAGATGTAATCTGGGAGCTGTTACTCGATTGCACATTGTAGCATCTCTGGTTCTTCAGATAATGTTAAATGTTATCTTTCAGGTGAGATGCAGTGGTGGTGCCCCACTTACCCTGACAGATCCTGTGAGCGTTGTCATAGTAACCAGGGGCACATTGGGGAGCACAGAGACCCGAGGGCAACAGAACGCTGTTGGCGGGACAGGAGGTACAGGAGAGAGGCCCCGCCCCACTGCAGGCATCACATGACAGATGGCATCCTGGGGAGAGAGAAAAAAAATAATTATCTCATTAACATGAGATGAAACTAAAAAGGTTCCATGTGGAGAAATCTCAATCATAGAAGCGGCATTTAGTCAAATACAACAAGAAGAGAAATGTGAGATAAAATAGAATAATGCAGTGTAAACATGATGCAACTAACAATACCAGCACTTGAACTTACTGCTTAGAATATATGAGTGGGGTAAGCAGAGGACAGTAAACTAATGCAGCATTATTAGAAACTAATAACACACTACTGAACCAATAAAGACCATCAAAGCATAATTAGAAGGAAGGAACTAGAAGGAAAACAGATGTACAGTCTATGTATTTATATGGCCACCGTGAAAATCTTGAAACTCTCATAAAAGCTAGATGACTAAAACCTGCTGAAATATCAAGCCCTTGACAAATGCAATTTTTAAGAAATCATGTAAAATTCTGATTAAAGCGACATTCTTGAGTTTAAAAATACCCATTCATACGCCTCACTAATCACCATCAAGGGGTCTAATCATTCTCAGATTACCAACACCCCGCCACCACACACGACTTCTACGCAGCGTGGCCTAATAATCGCCAACGCTAATAAAACAAAAAGGTAGAAAAACAAAATGGAAACTTCATATTTGGCTCTGAGGTGGCAAAATTCATCATCAGTTCTAAATGAACACCGGGAGGAGTTAGCTGTTCACCTCAACACATCAAACGTTCAATTTGGTTGCTTGTGACTACAATGATGCATTACATTGTCTGTGTGTAAGTGCATGTTGTTTGTTTTGGGGTGCATATGTATCTACAAGTGCTTTATTGTTTGTTTTATCTCTCTTGCTTTGTTTCTTCATATATTTGTGTGTGTGTGCGTGTGCCTAGGGCTCAGCTAAATGAGACTCCTGAGGTTTCGCTCTCACAGCCTGAAGCTTCCTGTCCACACACTGCATTTAAATCTGCGCGCCGAGTTACAGCAACTCAGCGTGGAGGCAGAGGCTTCTGCTGAAACACAGGAGGATGAAGATAATTATATATACTACGATTTCATCATCATTGAATGTGCTATGATTTTCTGTAATGAATCTATTCTGTACACACGACATCTATTTCCTGTCTGTCCGTCCTGGGAGAGGGATCGCTCCTCTGTTGCTCTTCCTGAGGTTTCTATCATTTTTCCCCTGTTAAAAGGGTTTTTTTGGGTAGTTTTTCCTTAGTCGAATCGAGGGTCTAAGGACAGAGGGTGTCGTATATTGTAAAGCCCTTTGAGGCAAAATTGTGATTTGTGATATTGGGCTGTATGAATTGAATTGAATTGAATTGAAGATGATGAGGACTGTAACAGTGATGATGAAGAGGATGAGGAGAATCAGGATGAGAAAGATTCAGATGTGGACAATGATGATGAGCGGGGATAAGAAAGGAGGACAACAGCGATAATTGGAATGATGACGATGAAGAGGGTGAGGATGTTCAGGGGGATCATGATAATAATATTAAAGAGGAGGATGATAAGTAAAATGATGGAAATATTAATAATAATGACTACAAGGATCCTAATAAGGCTGATGAGGGTGGTATTCTTGGCTATATGGTCCCAAACTAGTGATAAACTGAAACCCTTTACAATAGTCTTGTTTCAACATGTAGCCTTTTGTACTATCACCTCGAGTGCAGAGTAACTGGGTAACTGTTTAAAGATGATGTGCTTTCTCAAACACAGTAACTCCTCCAAATCCCCAAATATCTGCCCAGTCATTGTTTCGGATCGCTGCAAAGTTTACAGCTGAGCTTCAAAAAATAAACAGAGAGCTGGGAGGAAATTTGGGGATTTGGTGTACTATTGGGAATAACTAAATCAGGGAGTGCATCTCTGAGTAGTCTTATGGACTTCTATTGCCTGTGACCGTATGCACTGAAATTGATTCCACTGCAAAATAAAACCAAGAAACCTCTGAAATTATCACTCTAACAGAGTGCAGACTTATTTATAAAGCAGAATGTTGGGCTGGCTTTGATTTCAATCTGTTTGTTGTTGTCAGGTCAGGGGAGGATAAGGGGGTCAAGAAAAACCTCCTACCAAGTCAACAAATGACCCCGATTTTACAGATCTTTGACTGATGAATAAAAAATAAAAGCCTTCAAGGGATTTTTCTTACATGTTTTACATTTAGGACGGCTACTGCCTAACCTCTGACCTTGTTATGTCCTGTATATATATGCAGGAGTAAAAAAAGTCCTTACTGATGCAGGCTCCGTGCCAGCCGTAGTGGCCCCGGGGACAGTGGGAGACGCAGTGATCGGCCAGCAGCCAGCTCCTCGGCGCTTTACACCACAGGCAGACGCTGCCGACGCCCGTCCGGAGGTCTGCCGTGCAGCGCTGACAGTCCGAACTGCACTCTGCACGAAGGACACGCACAGGAAGGAAGGCTTATATTTCTCGCAGATAAACATCAAGCCACCATCAAAGTCACAGCTGATGAACACGTTGCTGTTTCTTCTGTGCTTTAGTTACGACACCAAAACGAAATGCTGGGAAAAGTGCCTTTTGTTTTAATCAAGACCTTTTCAGGTTTGGGGATTCAGACGGAACATATGATGTGGTATCCTACTAAATCTGACATGCTAACAAACGTACGGTTATTTTTTATTACTGTAACAATAAAAGTCCTCATCTAAAGAGCACAGATTCACTGATGAACTGCAAAAAAACAAACTTTCTTTTGGCTTTTAAAATGGACACCGCTACATTTGAAACAGGGTCACCATATAAAGCTGAACATCAAATTTAAGCACATTTATAGGATCCATAAGGACTTTTCAATTACATTCATGGACATGTTTTGCAAAAAGATTACATGTCACTGGTCATTAGTCGAACTCCAAGAAGTCATAAAAAAACATTTTGTCCAATCTTTTTCAAGTGACTGTTTCTTCAGAAGAATTTTCATCATTATTGTTTTTGTTTTTTTTGATAGGATGTGAAGTGTAAAACTGAGGACAGAGAGCTGATGAGTCTTTGTGCATGTGGTTGTAATATTTGAGTAACTTTTGAGGGGATTCAAAGCCTGCGGGAGCCTTCTTGAAACACATACAAAAGAAAGGCAACAAGTGAAGACAAGAGCAATTACTAAAGAGTAGTTACACAAAAGAAACATTGATAAAAGTAAGATTATAATGAGGATGTCTCATCTGGAATTACTGGCATTCGGTGTTAAAATGCACCAATTAAGGCTAAGTAATGTTTCATTTGTAAGTAAAAAAAATTGGATCAGAAATTCAAGTTAAATAGAACAAGGGAGATAACACATGGCGTCCTTTTTACCTTTCCTTCTGTGTATCTCCCCATCTATTAACTCTCAAACTCCAATCTCCCACTTTGTTTTAGATAAATGCTCATGCACGCCATCCCTCACCAGACCCGCAAACCCACAGAACGTAGGGTCGGCCAAAAGGAGCCAAGAGTAGCAGAACAATGAAAAACACCTTAAGTGATGGTATCTGTGTCTGGGTGGCACAGTGCGCCCCACCTTAGAGACATCCGTCCGGGCCGAGACAACTATCGTCAGTGAAAAGCACAACAACGGGGCTCTGCAGGTGAAGAGCTGTGTTGGGCAGGTGAGAACAGATAAAAGGGGAGGATCACGTGGCGGTATTAGGAAGAAAAGAAATGTTAGTACCATGAAAGCACCGCTCGTTCTTTGTGAAGGATTAATATTAATTAGAAAACATTTGGAGGGTTTAGGCGTGAAAGCAGACGAATGTCAAATCATGTGACAACAAGGACTGGATTTAATCAGATAAGGCGACGGGTGATCTTTCTAGGTTTTTGTTATTAACTGGACACTCATGGGTGATGAGTGATGCATACAAGTCAAAACTAGTATTTCAGTGGATTTACCCTTTAAGAATAAGACATCGGCTAGGAAGAGGACACCTGTATTGCACTTTTTAAGAGTCTAAAAGCGCTTTAAGAGGCTGTCAAATAGAAGGAAAATTAAAAAACAGAGAAGATTTTAAATGCATTTAAAAGCAAAAATAATGAAATCGAAGACTAGAGAACTAAAATCATGTAAGAACTGCACTTGGAGCAACCTGAATCTTAAACCAAGTGTTCATGGGATAAAAAAAACCATAACACAGGAAAGAAATAGACTTCTGCCACGTTTTTCATTGTTATCGGACATAAACAAAACAAAAACAGAGGTTCTTCCTGCAAACACAGGCATGTTATATTTCACTCACTGTTTCCAGGGCTTGGTTAAATATACTTATTCATACAGTGTTCTTTCTTTAGACTAGTACTTTGTCCTTTGTTTAATTTTCTATAAACATATGCAGAAAGTTTAGACGACGAGACTGACTGCTGGTGTGAGCAGAGTCAGGGCCCTGAGGGCAAAACCCTGTTTACCTTTAGTTTTAAGTCTTAAAAACCAAGGACTTGATGTTTAATCAACAAAACTGAACCGAAAGACGGAAAATGCTGATTACTAATGATTCATTATATTATATATGCTAATTATAATGATTCATTATATTTTCATTTCTACTGCGTATCTCTACATTTTGCCCTGTGGCCCGAGTTTTGAGCTCTGCTGGTTTGGCTTTACACATTTCCTTTTGGGTTCATTTTGGCCAAGCTCAGTCTAGTTTAAGTATGGGACACAGTGTTGGGTCCAAACAGGACTACAAACTAAGAGTCACCAGCCAATAAAACCAGAAAATAACATTTGACAATGCCCACTTGTGTAAGTTAAAAATAATAATAATAATAATATTATAAGATTTCTTGCTTCACTGCTTTAGCTGTTTTTTTCTGCTACATCATCAATTGGAGAAATCATTTTAAGTATATTCACAAATTCAGATTGATATTATTGCCGGGAAAGGCACATTTTTAAAGCAAATTGCACAAAAAGTGTCTCTTTTGTGTTATAGTGCTACAACATGGAAGATGTATGGTGTATTTATGGAAGATTTATGTGGTACATTTGTCAAATTGATTCAAACTTGATTTGAGATTTTTGTGGTTAAAGGTAGGTAAACTTATGGTTATTTGGTTTGGGTTAGAATTAGTTATTGCAAGCAATGGAATTTGGTCATAGAAAACTTTGGTACAGTCCATGTCCACACTTCTTTAGTCTTTCCAAACAGAGTGATTTTTCTGTGAGAACAGGGTCAATGATATATCAGCTAGATTGTAAACGGTTTTAATTAAATGGGAAAATGTCTTGATCTCTCTTCATTTGTCTGACAGCTATTTTTGTCTGCTTGCGTGGTTCTGAATAGCTGACATTTAACTCAGACAGTGAGATTATTTCTGCCTTCAAAGCAGCTTTTCCTCTGACAAACGCTTGTAGAACTCAAACTCCAATCCCCCGAACATGTCGTCTGCCCAGGTGAGTCACACTCTCCTTCTGAAGCAGATCCAATATCAGCAGAGTAAAAGAAGACAAAGAAAATAAAGAACTTCCTCTCTGTCATCTCTCATGCACACCTTTCACATCACATCACTTCACGACAAAACACGTATCAGCATTCCTCCTGCCAAGACTGTGCAGGAGATCCGGCTCCAGGCGCTAAACAAATGGCTCCACGGTGGAGATAAGACATCTCAGGCATCAGGGATTATTGACTGTGCAGACTAAAACTGAATATAAAACTAAAATGGTATTGATTTGGGTCCTCAAGAGTCCCTCTTTATGGCGTAGTTACCATCTTTGAAGCACATAAAAAAAAGGTATGCTGCAGCGATAAATGCATGGCACGCATTCTGGATGGTCGTATTTTCCTGTGGGCCGGATTTATACCAGACATTATCCTGTATCATGCGTTTTCGCCCGCATCTCCCGAAATACATAGAGCAGAAAATTTCTTTAACGAGAGTCATCCAGGAAAATCGAGAGTCTAATGTCTCTCAATTAGTCGCTTCCTTGTGACTATGTGCAGCTGACAAGAGAGTAAAACTTGTTTCTCTGAGCAGCGATGGAGCCTGAGTGCAGCAGTAGTTCAGAAAGCAAGAGGAACAAAAGTGGGACATCATCTTTATTTGAAGTTACAGGCGTAAAGAAAAGATAGAGCGCTGCAGAGAGAAAAGCTGTGTGGTCCTCCGACACTGACTTTACCCTGTCTAGACATGTCGCCCCAACAACGAACAGATTTACAGATGCAGCTATTAAGGAGGTCCTACTTTTGTCTTCACGCTCAGTTCTGAATCACTGCTGGCTCTGTCCCCAAAAATAAAAAAAAAAAAAAAAAAAGGTCCCACTCTTGTCTTTAGAAGTCAGAATTAGGAAAAGGATTGTTATGGAAACCGATTGAGAGACTCTTCTTTTTGCACTTTATTCTAGTATGTCATGCAAACAAAAGGCCTACATTAATGCAGAACCGCAGCTTTAGTGATGAAGCTCACAATAATTATAGTGGCCCGCCACAAAGAGCAGTGCATCATATTCTATTAAGCTGTAATTAGCTCTGTGCCTGGGTGAAGACCAGGAAAGCAAAAAGGAGCAATAAAAGATTTAACCCTTTTAAAGACGCAGCAACAAATATCTTCCCAAACTACAGCGTTTTGTGGTCCCATCATTTGCACATTTAGTCAGTTAACTCCTTGTCTGTGTTTTTGTTTAACCCCTAAATGACGTAATAACTGTCTCCAGGGTAGATGAAAGATAAAGGAATTGAATCTTTCACAATGTTAACCACCGTAAATATTAAACAAAGCCTCCATGAGTTCAAACGGCTGTCTTCTACTATCACGCCTCGGCTCAGGGTCACACTGAGATCTTAGCGCCGGCGTTAATAAAAATAAATTAAACAGCACTTGCGACTAGGCTTCAGCAAATATGCCAGCATTCTGCCTCATTTTCTCATTTTTAAAGGCAAACAAGAATCCAAAAGATAAATGATTAAGTGAATAAATAAATTAAGCTAATTCTCTAAAGGTCCCAAGATTAGAAAAACTAGTTTCCCCGATCAAAACCGCAAAAAAAGTCCACCTTTATACTATCTATTCAGCTAAATGGAGTTGTAATGTTTAGTGGTCTGTTATCTTTGCGTTTAAATTCATGTTGGTCTTCAGCATCGATACACGATAGATGCATCGACAGCGGCTGTCTCTGTAGGCACCAATGTGCCTTAAATGTGCTTCCACGGAGGGTTTTGATTCTCTATTGACCAGAGAGAAATAAGAAAAAAAAGAAAAACATGATCCCTTGTCTTCTATTTCAATGTTGGTATGCCTTGTTTCTATGGTGACGCATTCCTGTTATCCAACGTGCAGGTCTATTTTAAGCTTCATATGTTGTTAAATAACGGCTCCAGAACAATTATGACGCAAAATAAACTCTTGTTGCTGTAAGCCTTTGAGCTGCAGTGTTCCAGAAACGCTCTTTCATTTGGACTTTTGAGAGCTCAGATTTCAACATTTCCTCGTCACCGGCTCAGAAGCCGATTCTCTTTATCAGTGGGATCAGCAAAAATAGGGTGGACTCACATTCTTGTTTACATCGCAGGTCTTGATTCCAAGTGGCGATTTTTATATCGGATTTTGTGATTGTCTGTTGGGTAGTTTGGCACTTTGGATGACTGGAAAATTTTACTCTCAGGCCCAGAGCTGGAGCACAATGAGAATCAAGTCCCTCTGAGCAGGTGGTAGGAGTTTCAAAAACAGACTACAACACAGTACATCCAACCTACATCTCTATAGGTTACTGGCAATGCATCTCAGCAACATTTGATTTTGATTTTGTTCAGCTCTACCACGTCACTATTCCCCACCATTCATCTGGGACTGGTGTCATTATTTTAGCAGCCTGGCTGAGTCAGTGTTGGCTCAGTCAACATTGACTGTAATGACACATGAAAAAGGAAAGAAAGCTATTGGAGAGCCAGCTAACTGGTATTTATGGGAAAGATGCTATTCAGCCAAAATTGACAGGTTTCATACAGGGAGAAACACTGGCCCACCAACAAATGTGACATCTTTTACTTCTTTTCATGGTTACTGTCTCTTTCTATGGGTAGAAGATATAGGTTTCAGTTTCCAATAGATGTGGACATTTCTGCAAAAGCATCAATCACAAATGAGCAGCAGTGTGGGACTGAGGACACGACGACCCTGAACAGATCAGAGCGCCGTGGAATTTGTCTAACCGCAAGGCTGGAATGGCTGTAGTAAGTATGTGACAAGAACGCCGCTGCTGACCAATGCGACTCAAATGAGAGATCCTGTGGAGGGACACAGGTAGGAAGAGAGAGACAGAGAGAGAAAGGCAGACAGGGGGAGCATAAGAGGAGACACCCAATAGTGAGACATCTGCCCCTGATGGCTGCTCCCGTACGAACTCGTGATTGAGAGAGAAAGCCTCATCGCCTTAAGAGGTTATGTAACAGCGATGGTACCGCTGGGTGGACAGAGGTAATCCCAGCCTCTCTCTGGTGTGTGTGTGTGTGAGAAATAAAGTGTGGGTGTGTGTGATAGAAAGGAGGGAATGATAAAGCAAAAATAAAAAATAAAGGAGGAATAAAATATGTGTGTGTGTAAATCTTCAAGAGGAAACACTGTGTGTGCGCGCACTTGTACAGCCATCTTTGTGTGGACCAATTTGTGTTTTTGACCTTGGGAGTGAGGACATTTTGGCCAATGCTCACTTTACAACAGACTTGGGGGCTGTTTGAGAGTTAAGACTCGGTGGTGTTCGGGCTAGAATTAGGTTTAGGGTTAGGCACTTAGTTGTGATGGTTAAGGTTAGGGTAAGAGGCTGGGGATTGCATTATGTCAATGAGTGTCCTCACAAGTATAGAAGTACCAGGTTGTGTGTGTGTGTGTGTGTCCTGGCCAGGCAGAAATGATGACCCCAGTACTTCTATGGCCCAGAAGTGCCACAAGGCATCTTTTATTAACTAGAGTTTGGCTGAGCTTGACCCATTTGAGATTAAGTTCTGTTTGTGTGTGTGCGCGTTTGCAAACAAACGTGTGTGTTTAACCATGCTTATCTGCTTGTGTGTGCGCGAGCCAGCAGTGTGTGTCTGCACACATATGTATGGCCGTGTGTGTGTGTGTGTCTGTGAGCTATAATCTGGTTGCAGTTTCACATCTCCAAACAGCGCGTGTCATCAAAAACTGTAATTAAAAGTCAATGGCTCTATTTTTTCCCCTCAGACTCTGTTTACCCCCCTGCTATCTCTTCCATGCTGGCTTCCCATCATGTAAACACGCCTGTTTTTAATCTTCAGCCAGTGGTCCAGATAGGTAAAAACTCATTTCATTACCTAGCGAGAGGGAGGAGGACAGCAGCATGAGCTACCTTTACACACAAATGCTCCAATATTACCTATTTATCTTCTGTCTGGTAGTTTATCATATTTTGCCTGCCAGAGACAAATAGCATTTTTTGTGCACGATGGGGAAGAGAAGAGGGGCGGGGAGGTGTGAAGCATCTTAGGCTGGTGTTTATTAGCAAAGATCTAAAGAAAGCTGGTCTTTATCCCATTGGATGTTTCATGTGGAGTTTCTCTGAAAAGCGTAACTGCGAGCGAGAAACTCATTAAAAGTTTCTTTTTTTTTTCTTTAGACCAAGAGGTGGAGATACATTTATGGAAAGAAACCGATCTCCTTTTTGTTGTGTAGCAGGAGGAGCAGTCGTTCCCGAAGTATTTTTCACTTTTATTTCAAAGTTCTCTTTTACTGTAATTAAAGGAAATGTTCCCCAACATAGCAACACATGATTTGCCAACATTTCTATATGTTTAAGTTATGGCTATTAGTTCTAATTATTTCAACTTAGTTTCTGAGAAATAATTGTTCCGTCAGTCACCACAAAGCCAATGAACTTCATTTGTTGTTTCTTTGGAAAAGGAGCCGATCAGACGTGAGAATCAAAGTTGCAGCAAATTTGGAACGAAAAAAAAAGAAAAAGGATGGACTTGTGTGCCACGATCTCAAATTCAACACCAAATTCCAACAATATTCATTTAAATTCTTGTAATCAAAGGCTACTCCAGCAGAAATAAGGGAACATGTGGTTTCTTTCAATATGGGGACCTTTACATGTGAACCAATCGTGTCTTTTGATCAGCTACTGTAATTACTAAACCACAGCAGAATTAGCAGAATTATTTCAGCAAAACGCACCCAAAAAGGTGACTTTTACTACAGCTTGCAGCTCTGCAGATCATTTTAGACCCAACAATGCAAAAGAAACAGACTGCAGAGCTTTTAAGTAAAACATATCAATCTAAGAACATCTAGTTTATAAAGATAGTTGGCGTTTCCCTTGAATTATGCAGGTTATTGGAGCCAAGACTTGTTATGTCTCTGCGTGTGTGTGACCAAGCAAAGCTCGGCAGGCAGAGCAAGGCACTAACCCTGCCAGAGTTAGCGGTTCTATTCCCACTGGGGCAACTCGGGCTAAAAATACAAGCACTCACGGCAGCGTTTGGGAAGAAAGCTTTGCAGAAAATGGCATCGAAATGTGCATGACACCGTCCACACACCCAAACACAGACACACACATTCAAACACAGGCTGACTCACTGAGGCACTCTCCAGTGACGGCGTTGAGGAAGTGCCCCTCTTGGCAGCTCATCCTGCAGTAGCCGCTCTGTAGGGAGGCCAGCAGGGGGCAGGAGGTGCAGTCGGCCTGGGAGGGCCCGGAGCAAGACTGGCAGGACGGGTGGCATGCTGGGAGGTGGGAGGACAGAGAGAGGAGATGGACATATGAGAGAAAAAGGGTCAAAATCAGGCAAAAAAATAGGTTGGAGTGAGAAGGACATAGGAGACAGGAAAGGACGCATGGAGGGAAGAAAGGATGCAGGAGGAGTAGAGTGGGGGAAAGGAGGCAAGGTGGAGGAAAATAGAGTGTAAGAGAGGAAGGAGAAGGGTGGTAGAAGGGGAGAGGAAGAAGACAGGTAGTGAAGAGGGAAAGACAGAGAGGAAGGAGAGGAGAGGGGATAAAATGAAAAGAAAAGGAGAGGAGAAGCGAGAAGTTGGAGTTAAGGAAAGGAGAAAAGAAACGAAAGAGTAAAGGAGCAAAGAGGAACACATTATTCACAATGGAGGTTTTCATTAAGTGTTATTAACTGTGCTTCCACCCGTCAGGCACATTGTAAGCTCTTGAGCTGTTGCAAAAACTAAATGGCCATTAGGTACAGTGATGGCCATATTTAATGCTTGCATCTGACAAAACGTACATAGCAATACTCTAATGCACCAACTAATGGCCGTACAACCCACAGAGAGACGAGACGAGAGAGAAATCAGATACAATATTTACAGCAGACCGATATTCAACCGATCTTTCAGAGTGAGAACTGTTACACAACCATTGTGGTTGTTTACCACATTGTGTGTTTATCAAGAAGAGTTAAAGGTTTTCAAACCCACGAAACCCTAATCCTAACTTTGTCGTCATAATTGATTACATACTGTATATTTGTATGGAAACCCAGCTGTTCCAACACTTTTCCACAGCCCCAAACGCTTGTTATTACAGTTATTACAGAGTTATTACACTCTGTCTACGCTTTGTTTAAACTGCAAAGAGGGTAAAAAGCTCTTGAGAGCTGCATAGTTGATAATAATTCTTTGTGGCTTTGTCACTATGAGCCACCCCTTTCACATTACTCAGTCATTTGATTGATTGCCATTATAAAAATAAGTATTGATTAATGGCGCTTTAACTACACGTTGTGTTTTATTGCCGAGCATAAAAAGTCACCAGCACCAAAACTTGGTCGTAAAAGTTTACTCTCTTTGAGACAGAAATACAATACGTCTTCGGGGTATCTGGGTAGCTTCTAATGAGCCAATCAACACTGAAGGAGACTAGGCCAGGTAAGCAAACAGACCCCATTTATTTTGGGATCCCAGGGGAAACGTAATCTGAGCCCATCGCTCTTCTGAACTGTCTCGGTATCGGTCTGCGTCTGCCATTTCTCAATTACTCAGCCAACGTTTGGAGAAATATATAACTATTAAGAGATTCAATCATGTTTTTGATTTTCTCAAGATAAACAATAAAACTCAAGAGGTGGGCATGCAGAAGAGCCCTGCGAGGCTATTTTCCGTGGTTAACATGGTGTGGTAGCTACTGCACATCTACTACCACATGTTTGTACTTCCTCCACGGCATTTAGTTTGGTGCTATGCAGAGCTGTTCGTGTCAGGTAGGAGCAAATCTGATCTTCATGTCGTTTCAAGGAAACTGGTATAATTGTGCCTAATAAAGTGCACCTTCACTGATCCCACTTTAGCGCCAAGCTGTTAAAAGCTTTCACCACTGACCTTACCTGACAATACATCAGATGCTGTGGTGAACACAAAGCAGAATTGTTAACGACAATCTCTGGGGCTCTCCAAATTGATTTTGTGCAATATCAATGCGTTTCATTACACTGACTAAACTAAGATGCGGTAGTCTGGACCCTAAGAACACCAGGAAGCAGCCTCCGAACAGACCCTAACGCTCTCGAGTCCCTTCAAACTGCTTCTGAAGAAAAGATTAAAATAATCTTGGATAAAAAGGATCACATTTCATCTTAATTTCCCTGCGAATACAAAGAAAAATTTTTTTACGGGTGATAACACTGCTTCCTAGAAATCCAACCTCCATGAAAAATACACTTTATTATTTATTTTTTGGTTGTATTAGATTTTCTAGTAATATCCAGAAGACATTTATTTCCTGTGTTCCTTCCAGCAAAATTGTCTTAGTGGTGTTAACCACGTGTGCACCAGTCGGAGAAATAAAAACATTTTGGTTTTTATGTAGTAACAATGTTTTGTTACGTACGCTGGGGAAACCCATTTCTATGGGTCATATGAGGTGAGCCAATAATTGCAGCGTTTTACAGCCTCTGTGCTTTATTCTTGAATAAGGCAGATGGAGGCAGCAACAGCTTCAGGCAAGCTACAGTCCACAACACCAGTGCTAATTGTCCGAGTGGTGTGAGAATAACAATTATGATGATATATAATGGGACGGAGGATTTTGCACAGTTGCATGACTGAATTCTAAAGCACTGTCATAGGCATGAAAACCAAGAATCAAGGTTTGCTAGAAAATAGAGTGGAGATTTCTGTGAAATATGTGGGTTTGTGCTCTTGAACTACTTTGTGATGGGCATCTTTGGAAAGTGAGGACATTCTGTCCAGGCCTTACCTTAAAGGGGCTGTATCAGCGTTTTGGTTTTAGGGTTAAGGTTTAAGGTTAAGTTGGGGTCAAGGGAATGCATCAGATGTGCTCACAAGTATGGAAATAAAAATGTGTGTGTGTGCTCTCACCTTGGCACCGGTTGTCCTGGATGAAGAAGCCTCGCGGGCAGCTGGGGACACAGCGGCCCTCGTGCAGGCTGGACGGGGAGGGACAGGACGTGCAGTTGTCTGCAGATGGCCCGGTGCAGAGCCAGCAGGAGGGATGACACTCTGAAAAGGACACAGAGGACAGTTTTCATATTCACCACTAACAAACATATAAATCTGTGGCCTGACAGAGGATGCTCCATCCCCCAACTCTTCTTTCCTACTTCAGCAATAAGAAGAACAAAATGCCAAAATAAGCGGACAACCCATTTTCTTGTTCTGAAATTTTGCTGCATCAGTGTACTTTTACTGAATCTTCTGGAAAGGGTTTTGTTTGTGGAAACAACAGCTGTAGTCATTTTTACTCTTAAGCATGCAGTAGCAACCAGTAGCCTACTGTTATAGTATGGAGAGTCAACTGAGGGCAGTGTGGGTTGCTTCTGCTGTATATATTACTAATTCAGCTCTACTGGAGCAGATATGCAGAATAAATGTATCAAAACTGAATGAAGGAGGACTGCTCTTATTGCTGTAAAGCCAAAAAATAGTAGCAGCCTATGTATCTGGGCCTGAACTGCAGCCAATATTCCCCCATATTTTTTCTTTTTATCCTGTGGCCACTCTCCTGTAACTAGTTCCTTCCCTGTTGGAATTTTTTTGGAATCCGAGTCTCGAGAGCTTTTAGTCAGCTCTGCCAGTTAGAGGTAATGTGACACTCAGATGAGGCCAGCAGCCAGCTTCACCAATCAGAAGTTACGCATTAACGCCAGAGTCAGTGCCAGCTCAGAGAGCCTGATCCAACAAGGCCACAAGCCAGCAAAGACTTCTGAAATATGCTCTACTGCTTAGTTTGGACTACTTAGTTTACATAATGAAACACAAAACTCCCACAAGGATCATTTTAGGATGATTTATATCTGAAGGACACAGATTTGGAAGCTGCAGGTGGGGAGGCCAAAGCTACACCAGGTAACTTGGCTCCAAATGGCAGCAAGGATTAACTGCTTGAAATGTTACTACTCAGAAATCACGTAATGTGATCATCAGGGAACTAAATACATCACGCTCATGTTTCTATGATGCATGTTAGCCAGAGAAACCGAAAGGATCAGAAAAACCACACGTTCACAAGTTCATTAATACTGCATCTTTCAAACGCAGAGACAATTCAAAGGGCTTTACGAAAGGCAAAGCAATGCAGCAGGACGACATTTAAAAATAGATTCATTCATAAAATGAAGTCAAATAAATTAAAAGAGCACAAGGAATAGAGTGTGAGTGCAGTTCTGGCATAGTAATAAATTACACTATATTTAATGAAAGGAAATAAAAATGGAAAACTGTAAAAGAAAGAAAAAATAATGGAATTAATCAATAATAGGAACAGGAAACTACATCTTTTTGTAATTTAGAAACAAAGAAAACGAATAGATTACGTCAGATGGAGTTAGCTGGAGAGCTAGCTCATCAATTTATAGGAGGGTTGTTATTTCATTGTTTTTAGGTTTTGAATTCTTTCTTCTGATACCCGAATTTAATTTGGGCCAAAAATACAAATTTACAGGTCTCTGATGCTCTGCAACCTCATTTCATTGTAACAAAAGCGTTCCCTAATGCAGCTTTAAACCTCCGCTGTTGCATTTTTAACCAGTATTAGCTTTATGTGTGAAGTGTTTGGCCACCTTCATGTGTCCATAGTTGTGTTTTTTTGTCTACACTTGGCTTCAAATTAATGGCTCCTCTCTGTCCCTGGATTATTTGCCCTTCCCCTAGATGCCCCCACACCCTTCACTCCACACCACTGCTGCCCTGAAACAGGCCTTTGATGTCTGCTTTGGCAGGCGTGAAGACAAATAGCTGAGCAACACTATCATCTCTGGCAGCTGAGCCGGGCCACGAACCAACCGGCTGCTGCTGGTGGTGGTGGTGCGAATGAAAGACATAAAGGCCTGTCACCAACCAGCCGGGAGCATCGAGTGTGTGTCTCTGTGTGTGTGTATGCAATGCCTGACTTTTTTTGGTATACAGTATATGCACTGAAGTATGTGTGTGTTTGTAATTACTCCCCTCTGGATTCTTTGAGAGCGCTGTCAGCTGTATCCGGGTCTTGTGTACACTCTGCATGACAGCCACTGGCAGGAGCAGGCTGGGGCTCTACCTGAGCCAACACTGCAGCGTGTGTGTGTGTGTATGTGTGTGTGCGTGTCTCAACCTACAAAACATTTACCCTATGGGAAGACCTCACTGTCAGAGCGAGGACCTTGAAAACAGTCAGTCTGACGTCCCATCATCGCCCACCTTCCCCCTGCCGCATACCCATAATCCCCTTCCCGTCCGTCAAATATGGCAACTTAATTGGTTAGCTGAGATGAGAAGACAGACTATATGTTTCCGCAATTGAGTTTACCACCCACCGACATGTCTGTTCATCCATGAACACACCACCAACAAAGACTCATGTTGGTCACATCTGTGTGACATAAACACACGTTCAGTTCACACAAACCTTCATATCAACAGTCAAAAAACAAACACACACTCGGAGGCATATTAAATAGGCTTCCTGTCAAGCTTAAGAGGAGAGAATCATACCGATAAGCAGACTCTCGTTCTTTTATTGCAGCTCGGATATCTAATTTGTTGGTGGGCGGAAAGCGCATATTGATTCCTGTAATACCCAAATTTGTGCGTGCAGGCGTTCTCATCACACATCTGGTGCACGCGCTCAGATAATCAAGATTCATTACTTTGCTTTGTGCTGATAGGGTCATAATTTGAGGTGGACGCAGTCGATGAGGTTGTGATTTAGTTTTTTGGGGGAGGGGGGGTGAGAGCTCCTTGATGCCTTCCACAAACAATCCTCCTGATAGCACAGGGCTGATCATTACATCAGTGCAGCAGAGAGTTTTGCGTGCTACACAGCAGAAACCCAAGTGGAGGGTTATATCTCATTCCGCTGAAGTGTGGTATCACTCGCATTGATTTGGCTGTGTTATAGTATGCACTTCTATGAGAGACAATTTTGAGAAAATGGCAATGCAATGGACAACTGCTCTGGCAGTGGAGTTATGACTACATCAAGAACAATTGTGCTGTTTCTACTCTTGACTGCTATCGAAACTAGAAGTTGTGTTCCTGACCAGATTTCACTTCAATTCCGTTCAATCTGCTTAATTAAAGTGGGGCAAGTTACCGCAAGCTTTTTCTCGGGCCAACTGGTTATTAAAGAGATCAGGTTTCCAACTACGCCTTTACCTATTTTTTTTTTTACCACTTATTCTGTTCAAGGTCAAAAGGGAACAGCTCACACGTCCTTTTCCCCAGCAGCTTCCCCCAGCTTCTCTGGATCTCCCTCTGCATCTTCCTCGGGTATGTGCTGTGCTGGGAAATCATCCAAAAGGAGGTGGCAATGAGGTGAAGAGGTATCCCTACTAGGGGCTACAACTACCATTTTTTTGTAGTGCAAAGTATACTTCAAGCACAGTGCCGGCAAACCTGCAGGGTGTCACTGTCACCTCTCCTGCTTGAATCTGTAATCTCATTCTTCCGGCCGCTATATAAAGCTTATTCTAAGGTTAAGACTCGGACAGAAGGAAACGAAGAGACTGCTCCTCGAAAGTTAAGTTTAACACACTGGAGGTATTTGTTGATCTCAGTGACTCTTGCAGTAATGTTATCAGGCTTTGACGCTTCTGGTTGGGTCATCAAACCAAACAGGGTCTAGAAAAACAGACATTCACAAGAGCCAAATGTGATTCGGATTCAGAGGGATCGGAGAGGACCTCACACTAAAAAAATTAATAAAAACTAGGCTTGTGAGAGGAGCTAACAGACAAATAAACACAGAAATAAGCCACAAAAGGGTGTTGCTTTTTGTGTTTGACACCTGCACATGGGTCAGGTGCTCGCCTGCTGTGAAAGGTCCTGAGCAGATTTAAGGACTGCAAAAAACACTGGGAAGCAGATATGTAGTCACACAGATGACAGCCACCACTAGACTTTCTTGTGTCTAGCATAATATAGCAAAGTCAGAGGCGACATTTTTAACAGAATCAGATGTAATGGTGGAAAAAGCCAGACATATAAGCGCTAGAGTGATAGAATATAAAACCCCAAAGAAGTTGAGTTGTAATTATAAACTTTAACCCATGACAGATTTCACAGTTCATGGTGGAAAATCATTACATTTCAAACCTAGACTCTTGGTTCCCATTTCTGAATGAACTTGCGAGCTGATTCCTCTTTTACGTTGCATCTGTCATACCTCACTAAACGTTTCTCATAACTTCAGCCCAATACTGTAACACAGTTCGAGTGGAAAACTGCTGTAAAGTATATCACCACGAGCCACGACCTTTATTTCACCTGTGTGATTCGGATTTGTAACGTTATTGCATCAACTTAGTTAGTCAATCCTGACTCCGTCGATACCCTGTGTTCCAAAATTCCAAACAAACAACAACTGTAATGTCTACGATGATATGAAAAGGGATCCAACACAGTTCAGGTGTGTGTCAACCCTTCATGTATGGGGGGGTGTGGAAGCTCGACCTGTCTGTCGAGCAGCATTAAACCTCCAACACAGCAACTATCTCGGTCTGCACAGGAGGGCTCCTGACTGGAGAGGAGAGGGATTTACAGCCTGGAATGTTTTGCTCTCAGGCATCCGATAGCTCGTCAGCTCCGGCCCACTTAATGTGTACATGACCGTGTGTGTGTGTGTGTGTGTGTGTGTGTGTGTGAGAGAGAGTCTCATGTGCATGTTTACATGTCGCCCTCCTTCGCTTCAGGACAGTAGCTGCTGAGGAGTGTAACACACACACACACACACATTTGCACAATAGCCTGCATTGTTCCCTGCCGTACACCTGAACCCAGTGCCACTCCGCTGAGGGAAAGCTTTGTTACTGAGAATAGAGGCAGAATGGAACAACTGCTTTACATATTACTATGAATCGAGCTTTAATGACACGTCATTTATCGAGTTGATCCTCACCTCACTGTGTTGAGCCTAATTTAGGAAGCTGAGATTGAAAGAAAACTAGATAAGTGGCACTCAGTCAGACACAATAGCTGATGTACGATGTAACTCTGTGCTGAGACAAGCAGTTCAAATCCAATTTTCTGTATAACAAAGTGTGAGCACGAAAAAGCCGGAATCCAATATTTAATTTTTAAAGGGTTTGTGAAACATAATTCAACTGTTTTTTTAACAACTAACTCAACCCCCTTTTTTTTGTTTTGGTCTAGAACACAGAATTACTGAAAAAAAAGCAAATCATCCCTGTTGGAATGAAAACACTTTAGTGTCACCGGCTGGCAGATACATGGTGAGCATGTGGGCAGGCAGTTCGACCATTACACTGGCACGGTCTCACTGTCAGAGGCCTCAATGCAGGTGATCGTATCTGAGGGCCCAGTACCAGGCCGTTCGCTCTGCATGATCATCCATCCCCATCAGGAGGCCTCTAAATGGCTACGGATCAGAAGGAGTGGTCTGTTGGGGTAGTGCTGCTGAGACACTTGGAAGTTGGGGTCTGATGTACCCTGGCTGGATCTTCTGGGTCAGGGTGTCTGATGTTTACTGACCCTGATGAACCCAGATTACATCACTGATGAGGTGTCGCACTGCACCGTAGGATGCGTCACAAAATAATTGTTCTTTTTTAAATGAAAATACTAAATCAAACAATAACAATATTCCATAAAAAGGCCCATGCTGCTTTTTGACTTAATTTTCTGCTGCTTTTGCTGGTTAATCTGATGTTTCTCCTTCAATTCTGTATATCTTGTTATTGTGAATACTTCCTGTGAAAGGCTTGCTATAAACTGAATTTCCATTTAGTGGCAATAGCCTTAAACTTGACCTGAAACCCACTCAATGTTGGTCCCATGCGCTCACAGAGATGAATGGGTGTTAGAGGACTCTCCATTCCAACTACTACTCATCGATTTGTAATTGTCTCTTCCAAGATGATTAAGGGAATCCATTACTGCTAACGGCTCTTCAGTCCAGGCAAAGTAAACAAAATTTTCCCTGGTGCTTGGCCCGCTCTGAACTTAAACTGCTGTGAGAAGACAAATCCTGCTACGACCTAAATGTTTTTCAGTTTCAAGATCCCTAAAATCAAAGTGATGCAGACTCATGATCCCTGCCCAAGTCTGATGTAAAACGAAGGATTTTACTTTCTGTATTCAGGCTGTTTGACTTGATGTATTATAAAAAGGAACCCAGAGGCTGCAAATATCCATTATTGAAAGGTAAAAAGCATGCTTACTCATTTGTGTAGAGTAGAATCATTTGGGACTCCTAAAGAGATTGCAAATTCGAATAGGAGAACTACTGTGACCGCCAGCAAGCCAGCAGGAAGGTTTTCACTCTGGGTAATACTCAGTCACTTTCCTCACATAGCAAACAGCACAGGAATTCGGGGGAAAGTATTAACAACAGAAGCAACACATTACAATGTTTCCAAGCTTTAGGTATCCAGGAACCATCAGCTAACAGGAAACTATAAAGACATTCCTCAGAGCACCCTGCAATTGACGTGATCACTAAACTGTTCTCACGACTAGAAACACAGCTGCCGAGTGAGTGTTAACAGACAGCAAGGACTTCTCTGCCATACCAACAAACCTACCAAGAATGCAACCTGCCTTTTCTTCAACCTCTTATCATATCTCCTATGTCACTCATTCCCTACACTATCTCCACTGGCAGCTCATGCTTTGAAATCAGTTAAAACCACATCGAGAGGAGTCAGCTGAGGTGGCTCGGGCATCTGTGCAGGATGCCTCCTGGACGCCTCCCTGGGGAGGTGTTCCAGGCACATCCAACCGGGAGGAGGCGCCGGGGAAGACCTAGGACACGCTGGAGGGACTATGTCTCTCGGCTGGCCTGGGAACACCTCTGTATTCACCTGGAATACAGAGGTATTCCCACGCTGGAGGACGTGTCTGGGCAGAGGGAAGTCTGGGCGTCTCTATTTAGACTGCTGCCTCCGCGAGCCGGCCCCGGATAAGAGGAAGAAGATGGATGGATGGATGGATGGAACCGCTTCATAGAAGTAACACATCAAGGCACACCTGATAAGTTTGGTTTTAAATAAACCAAATATAACAAATACTCATTTTAAAGCGTTTTTGGTATTTCTGTAAATGTACGACACTTACCTACTTTGTTTAAAAACTTAAAATGTCATTAAAATTGGTGACGCATGCATAACGACTTGTTTAGTACTCAAAACATAGAGTTTAAGACATAGTCCGACATGGTCGGAATTGTTGGGACTTGATTTCTTGTAACAGCGAAATATTGTGAAAGGCACTGACAAATAATGTCTAGGGCACCAGACCAGAAAACTGGCAGTCGTTTTGAAAGGTAATGACATACAACCTAGTGTATGGTTTACTTTGGAAAGATGTCGGATATGGTGATGCAAAATTCATAAACTAGAAATTATTCATGAAGGACAACAATACAGATAAGACAGCATGACTGAAATCAAGACCTACAACTATAACTACTTTAAAAAAAGGAAAGACCAAAAAATGTTGCAGTGCAAAGATGTTTTAAAATAGACTCATTTCATTTTTCAAACCCAAGAGAAATGAGTGCAGCATCGTTCCTCTTTGAGATCAGGAACACCTCAATGTTTGGCATCTTATGGTATCAAAACCACTCTTATCGATGCACTCAAAAGTCTCTCTCTGTAAAGTAAATACCTAAAACCCAACCTTAATGTACACAGCAGCTTTAAAGCCCACGGCTTTTGCAGTGTGTGCTTTATCTCATTTCAGGTAACAGCAGCTCCGGCAGATGAAAAGCAAGCTGAGAGGAAAGCAGAGCTGAAGAAAACGCCAGCGTTGGCGAATGACTTGGCGGCACTCGAGGAAGCGACAGGAGGTAGAACAAATACCTCTCTCCCTGCCAAATGCTGAACGCAGTGTGGTCAGCGGGCACAAATACTGAACAGAGAGGTAAAAAGATGGCAGAGCGGTGATTGTGGTAAGTGGATAGAATTTCACAGAACACAGTTACGAATACGAGGGAGGTGAAGAAAACTGATTACAGTGTTTTCATCTTCCTTTTTCCTCTTCGTTGTTGTCCCGCTTCATTTAAAAAAAAACAAAAAAAACACACACACACATACAAAACAGGAAAACATACCTCCTGGCATTTAGGCATGGAGGTGGTAGCTGCAGTGCTGTGTGTTTGTGTGTGTGTTGGTAGGTGGGTGATAATTATTCTCACTTGACAGACAATCCCCTCAAACCTAAAACCCACCTTAAAAATTAGCCCATTACACGCGCAATTTCACACTCACAAACAACCTAATCAGGTGTCTCCACACACATACACACACTATCTCCTCTCTCCAAACAGAAATACATCCACAAAGTCTAAACACACACACACACACTCTATTCTAGATACCTTCTAAGCACCAAAGACCAAACTTCTGTCCAAACTTTCTATATTGTGCAAAAGTGACCAAGACGGGAGGGTTTTTGCCATTCTGCATGCTGCTTCAGCACTAAGTCGCTGTACCGTACATGTAGCATGTTTATATGAGCTAGGAGTGTAAATTTAACGTCTACAGTACACCATTACACGTTTCAGAAACAAAGGATCATTCCGCTCCTAACAAACTTCTGACTATCAGATCAATTTACCACTGTGCACCCTGGCTTGGACGCAGGTGCTTGATGTGTCTTTGTGACGGGACATCTTACAATATGAACCAAGGCTGAGATTTGAAAAAAATAAAACAAAAAAGGCACGACCAACCCCGAAACTCAGTTAACATTTCGGCTGCAACTAATGATTCATCACCGATTACCCTATGGATTACTTTTTTGATTAAGCAACTAATTGTCTATAAATTGTCCAAGAATAAAGACAAATGCTCATTGCAAGTTTCCAGAGCCTAAAATATTGTCTTTCAGTCGATTCTGATGGCAGTTAAAAAAAACAAGAAGGTGGAGATTTCCACATGAACCAACAATTGTTTGGCATTTTTATTTAATAAATAACTTAAAACAGATAATCAATTAATAAAATAGTTGTCCATGAATTTAACCATGGACAATCACGGTTAACCATTTGCTTGAATAAACAAGATTTTGTTTGCTTTTGTGCTGATTGAAGTCATTGGGATTGACAAATTACATTAGAGCCAGTTTTGAAACCCAAATGACTGACTTGCTAATTGGCTTGGTAGCTAGTTAACAGCCACGAAACACTAGCTACCCCTTGATGGTACTGATCGTCCCGACCGAAGGAAGACATTAAACCAAAAAACCTTCCGTACTCACCTCTGCATGTCTGCATGTAATTCAAGAAGCTGTGTGCAGGACATCCAGCGGCGCAGACGCCGTGCTGGAGGTGACCGGACTGCAGCAGGAGGGCTTCCTCTGGTTTGAGACAGCGGAGGCAGTCTGAGGCCAAGGGCCCCACACAGGAACGACAGGAGGGATGACAATCTAAAAGCAGGGGAGATGAACGGTCAAAAGGGCAGACTGACAGTGGTAGAGATGTGTAAAGCACTTTTTACAGGCATGTATAATTTATAAAAAAATCTTACTGTGGCAGGTGTTGTCCTGGGAGTAGAGCCCCTCCCCACAGGCCTCCACGCACTGGCCTTGGTGGAGAAGGAGCCCACCCAGACACGAGCTACACTGGGATACCGAGGGACCCCAGCAGGCAGCGCAGGAGCTGTGGCAGCCTGAGGAGAAAAGCCAACGGGAAGAGCTGAACCAGAACTGTTGGTTTAAAGATGGTTAATGTTTTCTCTCTTTCATGACATTCATTCATTTACTTGAAGGGCACTGTGATGCTTGAAGTAGATCATAAGCACTATAAACAAGAAAGAAGGCTGCTTGAGGGACAGTGGCTTTTAATCCCAGAACTTTGACTTCATATTTAAGTTACCTTTTAATTATATATATTACATATCTTTTAATATTTGAAATTTGTGCACAAGACCAGAGATCGAAAACAAATAATTAACTAAAACCAACGGTTAAATATTGCAATTTGTTACTTGACTAAGGAGGCATAGTTGAAGTTGTAGTAAATAACATAGAAGTACAACATGAAGATAGAAACAGATTTTTCAATTAATGACAACATTGGAACTAGGAACTGTTTTCATTGGTTACATTTTTTAATTATACAAAAACCATCAATTTCGTACTTTCACCTACCGTTAAATGACACAAACCACACCCAAATACCAATACAGGATGGCAGCAAATGAAGACTACAGTGTGTGTGACCAGATAAAACTAAATACCATTACTAATAATGACAGTATGGAGCAACAAACAACAGCAAGATCCACCTACAGTTTCAGATGACAAAAGGGTGGATTATTTGGAAAAAATTCTGCAACATTTTCATGTAAAATGCCAAATAACATCAAAATTCAAAGCCCTTTTTTTTTGGGTTTTAGGTGTTAGAGTTTGCCTACCTCTGCATCTGCTGTGGTTGTCCAGGTAATGCTGAGCTGGACACTCGGAAATACATTTCCCATGATGCAAGGCGGCCCCTGGCAGACAGCTCATGCACTCGGGGTTGTCAGGGAAACAGGAGGCACAGGACGAATCACAGGCTGTGAATGGCAGCATGTAAATTTTAATGGATTCTGGTTGGAATGATAAAATGCGCTGTGCTCCACTTAAAAATG
Organism: Coreoperca whiteheadi; assembly: GCA_011952105.1. Classification (NCBI taxonomy): domain Eukaryota; kingdom Metazoa; phylum Chordata; class Actinopteri; order Centrarchiformes; family Sinipercidae; genus Coreoperca; species Coreoperca whiteheadi. The sequence continues at coordinate 3,263,415 of CM022476.1, read as the reverse complement.
AATGACTTTTACTCAAGAAAGATCACTTAACCAGAGTCTGTGAGATATACTGAATTTCACTTGGTGAGGACAACCATGGAGGTTAGTCCAACTTTTTGTTTCAGTTGTTGGCAAGTAGGTGTTTAGTTTTTCTTGTAGTTATAGTTGTAATTTGAACAGTGATATAGACTTAATAAATTCATATGCTATAAAAAGTCTGTAAAAAGTCTAGTTAAAAACAAGTCAAAATATGCCCAGAAAACAAAAGTAAACTCGTGTGGGTGTGCGCGTATGTGTGTAGAGTGCCATACTGACATGACACTTGCACACAGGCTCAAACAGATCTTTGCCTCCAACTCGACAGAGGATGAAAAAAATCAGTAAAAAGGTATTCCTACGGCATGCTGGAGGGGACAAAAAAGGAAACCTATTGTATCTAACCCAGGAGGCCATGAGGAGGGAAATCGAGAAGTTGAAAACCCTTCAGCTCTCTCCAGATGTTGACATTTTTAAACCACATCTCAAGCACAAACTGGCAAGTTCTAATGGATCTGACCTTTATCCATAAGGTTCCTCGGGTTTTGACATTTTCGAAAAGAGGGCTCCTTGCTGAGTGCTTTAACTCTTCTGTGTGAGCTGGAGAAAAAAAAAAAGCCCCCCACCCATACCTCTCCAGGTGGTTGTAACAAAAGAAAGAGCTTAGCTATGTGCTGCTAAGTTCACCATCACCCTGAGGGAGACCTATTCTTGCTCCTCTTTATCTTACCACTCAAAAATAGAAACCATCCATATTCATACAGACTCTCTTAATTCAAAGAGCTTCTGAATCCTCATTAGTGCAAGAGAGAAAGGCTAATTATTGGATTTTTTTCAAATTGTTTGTTTGCTAACTCTCGCTACTGCTGACTTATCATTTTGGCACCACGTGCTGGCAAGAAGCTCCATAGGGATGCTAAAAAAAACAAGCCCAAACAGACCTTCACCTCCAGTTCACCGCTAACAATAAACCTTCTATTGTCTCAGATGGTGTTTCCTGTTTACTGTATCCTGCTTCGGCACATTCTGTGACATCTAATTTGTCTGTTTACATATCAACTTTCTGTCCTCATGAGGTGAAAGCTGCACAGCGAACACATTTCAGATGGATGACTGCAGTTTTGTAAGTTGCTTTTTCCTTAAACTTTTTTATTTATGTAGCCTTGAATTTAGAAAAAAAAAACACCCACACCAAATATATTCTGTATCTGGTTGTTTAAGTCTTACTGAAGCTACATTGACTGTGCATCACGTTTTATAAAAACAATGGACAGTTTTCACAAAAATCTAGCCTGACAGATTTTCAGAAACTTTAATTTAGACTTCAAATAAATTCTTTGTCGTTTGGGGGTAGAATCTATTCTAGAAGAATCAGTGAGTCCAATTACTGAACACGCAGCAGAAGAAAATAGACCAGAACGCAATACAGGTTTTGTATTCTATGCAGCAGAATGCAATATATTTATGTCCATTTTCTAAAATCTTAGCAACTGAAGTAGATTATTCAGATTAAATGATAAAAGGGGTTCAAGAAAAAGTAACTAATGACAATCAAAACAATATTTATCCTTACATGAGTGTGTGTTGGGTCTAGGTCAAGTGATACCTTTTTAATCCCTCAGGGGAAATGTGTCTTTAGCAATTCATCCTGATCTTAGAATGGATCGAGCTCCAGCTCGAGTTTTGGAGTTAAGCGGAAAGGTAGAAGTTCTCCTGGTAGTCCTAAAATCCTGACATCGAAAAAGGAAAACCTGCTATACCTATGACAGCATCAGCGACAGCGACCGGATAACCTGCTTCTACAGTGCAGTATGGAAATGTGTCAGCTCTACCGTAGCAGACGCCTTCTTGACCATAGAAACCAGCGCCACAGTCAGGAACACATTCCCCCTCTTTGAGCAAGGCAGCCGGGTCCGAACATGACACACACTCCTGTTGGCCTGGCCCACGGCACTCTGAGCAAGACTCATGGCAGCCTGGTGGGAAAAAAAAAATTTAAAAATCAAAAAATGTTTACTGTAGGTATCTATTTACTGTATATTGTCAGTGTCTTAGACTGTCCTAAATAGCCATACCAGTATTTATCTCTTAGCCCACTTACTACATATCACATATGCTTTATATTGTTTTCCTACAGTATGGAAATCATTACACTGTACATGATGTGTGATACGTGACGTGTAACTTGGTTGTTAAACGAGCTTTTCAAATCATCTGAACTTACAGCTCCATTACAAAACAATAACATGTTGCTTTGACAACACTAAAAGGAGACATCACGCTCATTGTGACAGATTACCTAAATCCAGCCTATTTCAGATCTCTGCCTGGAAGATGGTAGAAACCTCTTAGAAACTAGAAGCTTAGTTTGAAGAGAAACACTATACACCTTAATGCCTTAATTCTTTGCAAATTAGGGAATCTTTTTGGTTGTAAAAGAACACTCAAACAGAAGAGATAATCAGGGTCATACAGCAAGTCAGTTACAAACTATAAGATTCGGTAGAGCTTGTGTGTGTGTGTGTGTGGTCTCCACAGCTGCCATTACCCGTGGTAGTTTATGAGCCCTGTAAAACCAGCACTAACAACAGTGCAGACAAACTGTGTTAGCAGGAGGCTGGAGTGAGCTGAGCTATGCGGGGAGTCCATGTAGAAAGTTAGTAGTGTGTCTGTGTGAAGGTGTTTTTGAGTGTGGGGTGTGTGTGAGGGTGTGAGCGACAGAGACAAAGAGAGACGGAAACAAACCAGGAACTAGACACACACACAATCTCACAATTTCAGTGACTTAATCTTGTTTTTGTTTTTGATGAAATGTGGGCTTATGTGTGCATTACTATGTGTCTTTGTGTCTTCATATACTGGCACGCTGTTGCATTCGTCTGTATGTGTGTGTGTATGGGAACAAATAGAAGCTCCAAAAACCTATTTCAACACCAACTGGTATGATTACATATGATTTCCCAGCGGCCCACTGAAGAAGGAAGCCAGATGCCGCAGCAAGCGCCACAAAAAAACAACAAAAAAAAAACGCACAAAGAAAGAGAGAAAAACAAACTATAAGGAAAACACAGGAGTGCTGTGAAAACTCTGGCTCTGATACAGCTCACTTTGCCACTGACAACACAGTTTACTTCACAACTTACACCAGATTTCTGATGCACATTCACAAGCTGGTGCTGTTTTGTTCCAAACAGGACGTACGCATTAAGGAACCTTGGGAATCGCCTTCACAGGGAGTTCATGTTCCTTAGAATATTTAAATTAAACTCTTTCTGATCATTTTATAACATGATCCTATAAGTTGTTCCCATTATCATATAAACAGAGTTCATGGGTCCATCAGAACATCCCAAAATTGTGTTCCTTTCTTAAAAAGGGACAGTTCACCCCCAAATCGAAAATACATATTTCCCCTCTTACCTGTAGTGCTGTTTATCCATCTAGATTGTTTTGGTGTGAGTTGCCGAGTTTTGGTGATATCGGCCGCAGAGATGTCTGCCATTTTTTTAATATAATGGGACTATATGGCACTCGGCTTGTGGTAAAAAAAAAAACATTTTATAAAACTCAACAGCAACGTCTCTTTCCAGAAGTCATGACTCAAGATAATGCACAGATTTGTTTTCAGCAGTTTCATGAGGGAACTGTTTTCTGTCTCTCTCTCTTAGGAACCAATAGTTCCTACATGAAACTGGTAAAAACAAGGTCTGTGATTTATCTTGACTAACTGCGATCCTGCTGTGTAATGCCACTGGTTGTGGATCAAAAACATTCCTTGAAGCCCTGTCACCTTGTTAAAGCACTGAAACTGAAAACAGAAAAAAATGCCTTCATGCCTTAAAAGTTTGTGCGCAATTCATTGGATTTTCTTCCATTTCTGATGCGTCCTCCACGCACATTTGCATCTTAGTTTTAGAAATAAAGTGGTTAGGTCCAGTATAAACCATTTTATACAAACGTTCTTTCCTTTCTTTTCCTGATAGGCAGTTAGTTTGAAAACAAACTACTTTTTGTTTTATCGTATCCAAACCAGTTCAACAAAATGCAAAACTTAAAATTAAACGATAACAGCCTTTACTAAGTAATGTTTGTGCTTGAATTTCTCCAGACCGCAGTGACCTTGAGAGCTTCATCAAAACTCAATGTTGCAGTTAACCAGATACTATTGTATGTACAGAATGTTGTTTTGCTTGAAAATATAGACGTTGCCGTCTGATTCACCCAGGGAGTGGAAGCTGTCGGAACCAGGCTGTGGCAGTCATGAGACTGAGCCTGCTGAACAGATGTTGCAACTTAAGATAAACATCATACCATCTTTTGTGTTGGTATAACTCACCCAATGACATGTGGACAGGCCATATAACCTTGCCTGTGTGTGCGTGCACTAATTAGAAGAGCAGGGGTGAAAGGTCAACCACAATTCTGTGGGACAGGACCTCTCTCAAGAGCTGGGGGAGGTGAAGGGAGTGTTTAACAGCACAAAGCCATTAAGCAGTGTTAGTTTTATAACGGTTATCCTCCCCGCTCTCTCCCTGCTGGCATATGTCGACATGTTTATTGTCAAATTGTGTGTGTGTGTGTGTGTGTGTGTGTGTGTGTGTGTGTTAAAATAAAAAGAAGCGTTGAGGAGGTGCACCCCAGAAGTCAACTCGAACAGAGTGTGGATAGCACCAGCTACACACACTCCGGGTGCACTTCCCTTGCGCAAGAAAAAAGCAGACTCACTGTGTCTGTGTGCTTATTGACTGGTCTTGACGGATAAAAGAACCGGTTGGGAGAATCTGTTTAGGCAGACCCGACACTCAATCTTAGGAGAGCCCGTACAGGTTATTTGTGGATCTCCCAAGGGCTCAGGACACCTGACAGTAGTTCCATAAACCTTCAGTTGAGTTTGGCTGTACTGAAATGTGCTATTACGTAAAACTGCCTCAAGACCAACAAAGCCATGTTATCTCGTGAGAATCCCCAACATGCCTATTGAGAAGAAAGCTAGACAGATAGATGCAGGTGAAAATAGGTGGAGCGATTGAGGTCAAAGGTTAAGAAGTGAAAAGATCGAGACGAAAAACGTGAAAGTAGAAGGTAAAGCAAAGCTGTGGAAGGGAAGTGAAGAGAATCCGGAAAGCATAAGAAGTGAGCAAAACACATCAGGGCGAAGGGATATTCACCCGAGGAGAGTATAATTAATTTAATCAGTGCCATTTAAGAAATGCTGATGAAAATCTCACTCAATTAATGGGAGACGCCAGAAGTTAGCCAAATATGTTATCGCAAATGTTGTTGGCAAGCAGAGTGAGATAAATCTCCTGATCCCTTTTGCTCTTTAAAACAGATTTACCTCAGGTAAAAACATTCATATTTTCTCTCCTTTTCTTTCTCATCTTGAAAACACATATTACCTACCAGGAACCCAATGTACTTTTTCTGTTTAATCAAACATTCACACACCCAATTCCTCTCAAACACTTCCATTTCCCTTGATGTTCAGCTATTTGTATTCTCATCCATGCTGAGCTTTTTTGTCACTGGATTTCTGCTGTGCAATTCACTCTGTCATTGAGTCACTGTCATTTAAATATTTTCCATGTGACAAGCAGGACACGTATGCAGTCCGGTTGTTTGTTTGTCCGACAATTTAGCAGCATACCTCAAAAACTATTCGACAAATTTCGATAAAAGTTGGTGTGAAGTTAGGCCATGTGTAATTGAAGCACGGATTCAGTTTTGGTGTGAAAAGCATAGTAATACCATGAGGCCTTTTATAAAAAGTCTTTTTCACAGACTGAATATTTTCAACAACTACTTTTTTCTTGTCCTTTAGATTTGATCCAATCTTCACCAAATTTGGGGAGATCCAACTTTTGAAAGTGACCAAAACGAGTAGCCTATTTGAGATATTTACAAAACTTGATATCTGCCAATGCACCAAATTTAGATGATAAATGGACATATTAGTTCAGAATGATCATAACAGATGATATTTCATCTGTGGCACTACGGCAGCATGATGAACTTGAGGGCCCGTAACTCATGAGTCTGACTCCCTGTTCACACATAAGGACTCAGAGTTTGTGGGTGTGTTTAGTGTTAAGCACGTGACTTACATTTACGGCTCTGATTGGAGAGTTATTTTCTCCGGTTGCCACTACACTGACAAACCAGTTCATTTCCCCGAGGGATGTGCTTCCAGGCATCGTTTTCAAATCCAGGTAGCTCATTAAAGTTATATCATATTGAATGAGAAAGCCGTTGACTGCGACGACCTGCCACCCGTTCGCACAGATAGACTCAAACACTAGTTGCGCGCCATTCATTGTGAATGGAACCTAAAAATAGCATCCGGAAGCCTCCCCCTTCCAATTCATTCAAGGCTCAGAAGTCTTCCAGCGGTGCAACGTAGAGAAATTGAGAAAAGTTCCAATTTCTTTTGATTCCCTCAGGAAACAGAGAAATGACTTTCGTATCTGCTGTCATAATCAGCCTTATTGCAGATTGTATTTGAATGCAAATTAAATTCAATTATGAGTTCAAAATTTCTAAACACTTATTATAATTAAAATATCCAAATTTAAAGAACTGTGTAGCCTATTTAGAGCTGTGCTCTGTTACCTTCTTAGTGGGACAGCTTCATTTGGGTTTGTTTATCTAATCCATGCAGATTTCTTTTCTCCTTTTCACTTTGTAGCATTTTCATGTGCAAATGCAGTGAGTGTAGACTCCCCACAGTTCCATCCCTGCTATGTATTCAGCTCCAGTATAGTGGGCTATGTACAAGGTGACTAAAAGACTGTGTGGGGAAATGGAGATTTGTATTATAAAATTAATTGTAACCCCAAGTGTGTTCAGTCTGTATATGGTATATTGTGCCTGCCTGATACCGTCGATACAGTATTCGTAATTGCCCGTTTTGTTGGGTTTTGTGTCACGTTACTTAGCATGTGTGCAAAATAAAAGTAATTCTCTCTATAGAATCGGTGCTTTTCAGTCTACTTTTCAATGACTCTTTTCTTTGTTGGTCTCTCATTCACTCTCAACTTTCATTGCCTTTTCTTTTTTTCTTCACATTCAGGGTGAAAAATGACTACCAACCGGCGGCCAAACCATTTTTTACTGTGGGTGGATAAATAGGCCTTTTCTATCAGCATGGGATGTAAATCACTGACAGCGGGTCATTTAAAAGGCCCACACTGGTGGATTTGCATGGTTTAGCCCATTGACTACAAATCATGTACACTTTTTACTACTGAGGATTACTTTTCGAAGTATACCAAACATTTTAGATTTTCTACCTTTCAAACAGTCGCTGGTTACAGCTCATGTCTGCATGACGTGAAAATCAACTTTAAGAGGCTTGAAAAAGGATTTTTTTAACGATAATTCATCTATTACAGCGAACATATATTTCTTTATTCATGGACACATTCAGCATGCGAGTACATCAAGTGCCTGTGGAACACATTTTGCTTTTGAAAATTTGAGAGTCAGCTGCTGAGAAAAAATTGCACTCATGAGCTGTGATGCGAGAGAAGGGAAACCTTGGAGGGAAAGAAACTGTGAAAATAATTATAAGTCGGTCATTTCGGGAGTTTAAGGCGTAGCAGTTTGCCAGCTGACTCTCAAATGTCTGCATTGCCCTAAAGATCTTGAAACCGCCAAAAGGTCTCAGAAAAGCCCCGTGCAACTTTGATGCAACGCGACAAAGATGTTAAATGGTCAAAATTAAAGTACAGCAAATGTTCTCTGTGATTGATTACCTATCTCAGACAGCCTTCAAGTCTCTGTAAGTTGATTTTCATATTGCACTGACATGCATGCAAACTAGCGGCTGCCCGGGAGGTAGGAAATCAATCTAGAATTTTATATTAAGCTCTGAAATATGGATGGCAGGGAAGCATACATGATTTGTAGTTAAACATGCAAAATCAAAACCGAGTTGCTATCAGTCAATTGCAAATGATTAAAGTGAAGGACCAACTCTACTAAAACCACAGGACAGCCCCAAGCTTACAGAAGAGTAAAGTTTCTTGTTCAGTTCTGTCTGAAAAGGGTTACGGTCCTATCCTCCAAAGTGACAGGTAGATTGACAGGTGAAATAGTTACCTGGCACACTTTTCAATTTTTATCCTCCTCAGCCCTTCCTATTTCCTTGCCATCATCTCCCTGTCTATCTTCTCTCTCTCTCGCTCAGTTTCTGAAGTTGTGCACTTCTCCCTCTCTATCTCTCTCTCTCTCTCTCTTCCCCTGATGCTCTCTTTTCTCTGTCCCAGGCTTTTTCTTGCCTCAGCCCTCTGGCCTCTCGAGTTTCGCATTGGATTTCTTGTCATCTCTTTTTCTCTCTGTGTGAGTGTCTCTGTTTCTTTCGCCCAAGCCTTTTTTATTTCTTCCATCTGTTCACACCCATGTTCAATTTTAATGTCTCTCTTTCTAGCTGCTCCTCTCCTTCTTATTCTCAGTGTGCTGAAGATCCAAGGAGGGCCCATGATGCCTTCCCACTAAAATTAGATGATACGCTGTCCAGCAGAAATTTGCGGAGTGCAGATAAAGTTAGTTATCTGGCATCTATCATCCATTAATCCCTCATTGAACTACTTTGTCTATGCATCATCGTTTTTCCACACCAAAATCCAAACATTTCTAAACTAAATCTTTTGATCAAATAATTACCACTGTACCCTTCAGCAAGAGATTTGCCGGACATTTCTAAACTATTCTTCTTGCTGACAAAACAGGCATCTACAAGCATTCTGCACAAGATGGGACTACATTTATATGATTGGTTCACCCCACACACACACACACACGCACACACTCCAAAAATGGTTATGGCCAACAAGGGGATTACACGTCCTTTCCCTTGCCTCTTGCAGGAAAGCAATTTATTTTTCTGTGCAGCCTGAAGCGCAAAGTTATCAGCAAATGTAATCCTAGCAGGCCAGTTGCCAAAAAACCTCTTCTAAAGCCTACTCTGCATAAACCAGGGGAGGCTGCGATGAATGCACAGTCACACGGTGCAGCGGATAATCTTCGCTCTCGGTCCTTCAGGGACGGGCGGGGGCACACGATTGCTGCGCTGCCGTGGTTCACAGCCCCGCCCCCGAACATCGAGTCATAAAATGAGATGGAAGGAGAGATTCAGCAATTAAACTAAACACGGAGAAAGCAGCTTTGTGAAGAGGTAAAGAGTGATATTAAAAATATATAAATAAAACAGGAGCTTTTTCTGAAAATCCCTATTATTGGAATGTTTTTTTTTTATTTCTGTTACTCTGATACCCTGTCACTGACAGCAAAATGCCTTGATCTCTTTTTTATTTGAGAAGCTGCAATCCAAGACCAGTACAGAGACATGGCTATAACTACAAGCACATACATAACTAGCTAGCACACTGTTCTTTTCAACTTCTTTCTTTTTCTTGGTAAAGCTGAACTGCAGATTTAGCTCAGCAAGCATGCACGAGAAAAATCAGATGTTCAACAAGGGACCTATGAAGAGGTCCCCACTGAGGGACAAATACCACTATGTCAAGTTTTCTTTTTTGGAGAACAGGGGCAGGGAGCCAGGGAAAATTGTGCTGTTGTCATGGTTGCCTCGGCACCTGACCCGCCACGTTCACAATGAAACTGAAATGCAAAATGGGGCGGCTGTGACTTGGTGTAAAGCGGTCAGCTGCCAGTAGGAATGTTGGTGGTTCGATCCCCCATGCGTCGAAGTATCCTTGAGCAAGATAGTGAACCCCAAAATGCTCCAGAAGCTGCGCCTTCGGTTTGTGAATGTTCTCATATGTAAGTCGCTTTGGATAAAAGCCTCTGCTAAATGACTAAATGTAAATGCAATATTCAGGTAACAGAGAAAGTAAATTGGGTGATACAGTCAAGCTAGTATCGATTAAATATCTCTATTAAATATTAAAGACTTATCACAGAGCCGTGAAAATCATACCAAACGGAAACAGCTGTCAATGCCAAAAGATTCTTCTTGTGCTGAAGGTGAAGCATGGATGAGAGGTCATGATAAAACAGCAGGGAAGTCATCGTGGAAAATGTTGGTAGACGACACATCAAAGCCAACAGCAGCAAAGAAGGTTGCCCTCACGTAATCTCACAGGACATAAGGCACCTCAAGAATGAAATAAATTGACATTTTAAAGATGTTTGTCAGCATTAAAAGCTTGATGAACAGATTCAAAAGGCTGATAAGCTTGATACAGGTTAGTATTCTCGCTACTAACTCCTTAGTAAATAAGTAGTTAGCAGACAGCTGCCCTCTAGTAACTCTACCATTGTAATGTAAAAACCCCTATCTTCAGTGGCTCATGTTGAACTGTACATGAACACTTTTTTCCTCCAATAAAACCAAAGTTCAGCCTAGTTGAATTTCAAGGCCACGTCTATGTTATGACCACATGTATGTTTCTATGACTTCTATCTCCAAAAGGACTTGTAACACTGTTACCTGCTCCCTTTAAAGTGTCTTCTTTATTAGCCTACATGGATTTGTTGTACCTAATGAAGAGCTAGTTTTGGTTCAAAATGATGTCATAAAGAAGAGTGTTACAAGTCCTTTGGGAGACAGAAATCACAGGTACAGCTTTTTGGACTCAGCACCTAGATAGTATAGGTGTGTGTGTGTTTTTCCTCACAGCCTAAATGAGTGAGCATAAATAAAAATGAAGCGATTAGTTACAGTGGGACATACTGGACAAGATCCTAGTTTATTTTCCCTTACTTTGTTTTGCTCTATCCCTTCCTGACTTACTCAAAATCCAGTCAGGGGCTGCACAACAAGTAAATGGACTGTACTTGTATAGCGCTTTTCTAGTCTTTCTGACTACTCAAAGCGCTTTTACACTACATCACATTCACCCCATTCACACACATTCACACGCTGATGGCAGGAGCTAACTGCCCATCAGTACAACTTAAACTAATCATTCACACTCACTCAGACACCGAAGGCGCAGCTTCGGGAGCAGTTCAGGGTTCAGTATCTTGCTCAAGGATACTTCGACACATGGCCGGGGGAAGCCGGGATCGAACCGCCAACCTTCCGATTGGTGGACGACCGCTCTGCCACCAAGCCACAGCCGCCCCAAGTCTGAACAACAAGTCGACTGTGTCTCACAGAGCCATTAGAGACGAGAGGGAAAACAGAGGACTGAGAAATGAGTTAAGGAGGACATAAAAAAAGAAGGAGGGGGAAAGAAGAGAGAACACTAGCTTCAGCACAACGCCCCCCACATTTATTAACAAGCTGACTTTGAAAGCATGCACAAGCAGACGCAGTAAAGCCTTCAGTCATGAGCCAGAGGCATTAACACAAATGCCACGAAGGCCTGCAGGGACGCACTGGGCTCTGGGTGGTCCTGGTCCTCTGCCAGGAAACGCTACTACCCGGCGTTAGCATCTCCAGCACCTTCCAAAACACCTCGCACACTCATTACTGCTGTCAGCTCTCATCTCTTCCTTCATTTCTCCCCCCATAAACAAACGTTGGAATAGGAGTTCACTCAGGCTACATCCACCCTAATAGCCTCAACCTAAGCGCCTACTGATTTACAGTCACAGTGATTGTGAGTCCCACTTTCCACTGCTGCTCTTTTCCTCCGTGCCCTGGAGAAACTGCTTGGGAAAACCCGAGGAGTTTCGCTCTAAAGCCAGTTGGAGGTTAAAAGAAATGGTCTGCTGACTAGTTATCTGAGACGCACGAGGGGTTTGTGTTGTGGACAGATGAATGCATGACCGAAGACTTCATGCACAGCTGCCACTGTATTCATTTGCTTTTACTGTGCAACATTTGAGAATGAAATTTCATGAGTATTAATGCAGGATGGATGTTGGATTAATGCATGAGAGGGGAATTCTACAGTGGATGCCGCCGGCGTCTATATGGCACCGAATCGAGACAGAGGGAGCATAAATGTATGAAGTGGGATTTCTACAAAGAGTTTGTACAATAGCTAACACTGTATACAGTACATAAGGCTGGATGGATGGAGGCAGGATAAAATCAAAGCTTTCTATCCTATTTAAGGCCGTCCAAGGAGCTTGTACACCGGGAGGTCTGGAATTCCAATTCTCCTGACAATATTCATTAAGGTTTGAAATTGAGCTGCAGAACCAGACTGTAATCACATTGTGCTTACTCTCTGCTCTCTCACCCACCCCCTCCTCCCTCCCTCTTTCTATTTCTACCCATCATCCCCAGGAGTCACAGCAGGTCTTCCCCACACGATGGAGGAGCTCGGCCAAACCGTTCAGAGTATATTAGCATGCCCAGGGGGGTTTAGCTCACTGAGCTGCAGTTTTATTTATTGGTCCAGGCTTTAGAGCACTGGGAGACCTTTGAGGTAGAATGGTTGAGTAACAGTCAATGTAGACAGCCCTTGTTGTGCATTTATCCTGCATTAGCAATGTGTACAGTGGGATCTAGATTCCCTTCTTGCTTTTATCCACTGTTAAGACTGCAGAGACTCTTGGGAGGTTATAAAACAAGAATGCATGTGTGTCTGTTACTAGTTTACTTCTCAAATGGTCTCTAAAACCTTATGCAACTAGAAACGTGAGTTTAAGTAATACAGAAAGTACTTCCATGCTTGTAAAAGTCAGTCAATTAAATCACATTTACATTTTGTTCACCATCAGAATGAGTAGACTAATGCCAGGAAGTACCCAGTATCAGCCAGTTCCCCACAGACGGACAAGAGGATTCAATAAAAACAGAGCGGAGGTAGCGGAAAGACCATCGGAGAGACCCGTAACGTTGTTCTGAAACGCGCGGCGGAGGCAGAGCAATCAGTACGAGCCAAGTCATCCAAGGTGTGGGAGCATTTCACACTAAATACATCGAAAACGTGCGTTAATTGCAAGATATGCAAAAGCGACAGGGAGTGAGAGAGAGTGAGCGTGTGTGTGTGTCTCAGAGGTGAGTAGTAACGACTTACATTAACTCCGTTACGCAGTAGTTTTACTGCAGAATACTTGTTACTTGTACTTGAGTAGATTTGTGTAGAAGAAACACTGCTCTGACTCCGCTACATTGGGCTGCACTCGACTCCTTACTTTGGTGTTTTTTACATTTATTCTACACTTTAATTTTGCCAGAGAGATGCCGTCAGTGAATCTACCACATGACTCAGTTTCACCAATCTGATGTAGCAACAATTATCACGTAAGTCTGTGCCACCAATCAGACGTAGCGATGCAGTCACATGACCACACACAAACACAAACATAGCCTCAAAAAAAAAAAAAAGTATTGTTCTGAGCGCTCAGGTCCCTTTAAACAAAAATATCCATCTGTTTTTTTGTCTTTTATTACTTTAACAGGTCAGGGATGTTCAAGGAGCAACCTGTTTGCAAACAATTTTCAGAAAGTGCACACTGTCAGTTCTGTTTTTGAATAAAAGGGTTGGAAATTAATGCTTAATCAATTTATCGAAAAAATAATCAACAGATGAATCGATTATTAAAATAATCGTTAGTTGCAGCACTAGATCAGTCCTTCTGTAGTGTGGCCTTTGTCACTGTTTGCTCCACTAGTTGCCTGAACGCTGTAGAGAGCCACATGTGTTCTCTACACATGATGTTGCCTTTCACTTTGTTTCAATTAAGAGTTAGGAGATTCATCAGGACGCCATAACTGACTGGGAAGATCCTAACACCCCTTTATGCAGGTGCCTGACCGACCAGTGGGAGCTGATACCGCATTTGACAACGACAGTTTCCCACGTGCAAATACAGCCAATTGTTTTCTTTGAAACCAAGTCAGAGCTACTGCTACTGTGAATAGAACCGGGTTCTTTGCAGTGGTGAGTGAATATTTTGCTCCTGTGTTACCCGTGCATCCCCCTGATATTTAAACCATCACTCAATTTTCATTGTTTTAAAAATATGCAAGTTGGGAACCCCAAGACACCCCAAAGTAAATAATAAGACACAAATTTGACAATGCAGCCCTATGTCTTTGAAAAGGAATTATTTCCTGGCAGAGATTTTCAGATATTTTCCCGGTGGGTGTCAAGTGAAACCACAATCAGCTTTAGTTGAGCGAAATAACAATAAAACCGATAAACTTTGGAAAAAGCCAAATTAAGACTGCGATTTTCAAGTCAATTTAATTTTCCATTTTCAAGTGCTAACTGGTTTTCATAATGTTGTTTTGAAAGCCTTTGTGGGCAGACACCAAGACGGGTAGCAGAAAGGAGAGGGACAAATAATGACAGAAATGTAAAACAAATATAGAGTTATTTTTGACTATAATTTGAAGCACTCGCTGCACCCGCTTTAAAAGACAGTAGAACTTAACTAACTTTTCAAAACTCTTCAAACAACCCTGCCGGGGAGATTGAGCCAAAGTGCAGCAACAGTTCAGCATGCACGCAATGAAAAGCAAGAATTCTTGTCTGTACAACACCTGAGCACATTCGGTTGCTGCTGTGGCTGCTTTCCTAGAACTTCGTCAGCAAAGTCGCAATACTGAAGCAATAATACTTGGACCCCAGAGAGAGCTGTCTCCTTCGTCACTTTGAAAAAACAGTCAGTCGGAACATCCATTCAAAGTTATTCTGAACCAAGCCACTGGAAACAAGTCACAGAGAGTTTATCACAGGCACCCAAAACATGGTGATGCACCAACTGTGGAGTCCCACTGTTGAACTGCTTGTCTGCTGAACTGTGGGCGCACTTTCTTCCCAACTGCCCAGAGGTTGATGCGAAACCGGTCGACTGAAAGATACTAGGGTTTTCTGATTTTGCATAAAGAAAAAACTTTTGCAAACTGTGGGATTAGATAACAGAAGTGGAGAGAATAAAAGCATTTGGAGACGCAAAGCGTAGAAAAATAAAGCGGAAGGACAAGAAAAGGACACACGAAACAAAAGTCATCAGAAGAAAAGGGAAAGTATGAGAGGAGGTAAAACCTCATACACATCAGCCAGTTTGATCCCTATCTGGTGCCATGATGGAGGTCCTCGGCTAACAGACTCCATGTGGATGTCCAGCATGATCATATCTTGATGGATATATGAAAATATTGTAAATTATATGGAATTATTATACATATATTTCGTAATACTTACTTAACATATAAAGAGTGATTTATCAATACATAAAAAGTGGCAAATGGTATAAACTGCAATATTTGACAAATGATATTATAAAATATGTCAATATATACATTCAATCTTCATATATGGAAAATATATTGCTTTTGTATAAGTGGTAAGATCAATTTATTTACCATGAAAGTAACTGCATAGAGCATATTTAGATTTATTAATCGCTAAATTAAGCTAAACTGTGACAAATGAAAGTGTCTGATGGACACGAGTCATCTGAATCTCATTAATCGTAACCTAAATTTAGCAAAGATTCCAGACAAACATTCAAACATTCGACTACAAGCTAGGCTTCCTCAGTGCTAAAAGCTGGAATTTCCTCCTTCCCATTTGTGCAGCTAGTTAGTGGTTGAATCGGAGCCAAAACACCACGTTGACCTCCACGATTGCCTCCAGAGGGCAGATCAAGTCACACGGCATCCCATGATACTCACGGCGGCAGCTTATGTGGTCGTGCCGGTAGGAAGCAGGAGGACAGGAAGCCAGGCACTGGCCACTATCAGCGCTCAGCAGGGGCAGCTGGGAGCCACAGGACTGGCAGTCCCACCTGCTGGAACAGGTGGCACAGGATGACTGGCAGGCTGTGGGGGAGGAGGGGAGAGAGGGAAAGGGTCTGACTGTCAGTCACTACAAAAATTAATTTTCTCTTCCTATCGGGCCCTTTCTGCATGGTTACAGGACTGCCTGTCATAGCTTAGCCTGCTGGTAGAGGATGGCGAAGAAACCCGAGAATCGGGATGTGCAGTTCATCAAAGGGGAACCCAGTAAAGTAACACCCACATTCAAACCCAAGTGAACCCTAAGGTATATTTCAACCAAGCAAATATCAAAATACAAAAAAGGGATAAACAGAATGTGCATCAATTAATTGCAATGCAAACATTCTCAAGAGTATAACAAGATCGTGACTCAAATAGCAGCAAAGAAAGGTTGATTACTTATTACCTCTTTAACTGTGGTACTCAGAGCTGCATCCCACATTTGATGGCCCTAATTTGCTTTAATTACGTTGTCTCCTTCTGAACACAGTCTGGCATTTTTCTCAGCTGCCCTTCATATGGGTATATTCTAGGCTGACGACATTTTAAGCTGCAGGTGGGTGGTTCACTGTGATGAATACAGTTAGAAGAAGCCGAAGAAGATTCGGCATCATTTCGTCATCGCAATCACCAACTCTGAGCTTTGCACATTAAAACTTTTTGCTCTTGGAATTGGATTATATCTGGTTGGTCCACACCTACGTACATATGTTATGTGGCCCAAAGCGCTGTTAGAAACAAAACACGAGAGTAAATCAATTTTTATTGATTTTTATCATTTCACCACACAAAACAGTTATGTGAAAGCTGCGGAATTTATGAAAAGGTTCTTCGTCTAATGTGGTAAGAACATTGCTCTAAAACGCAGAGCAGCAAAGAAAGGTGTGCAGAAATAAGAGAAATAGCGAATGCATTATTTCATCCAAACTCTTTGATTAAACACACCCAATATGTTGTTGCACCTTGGCAGCAAGGTTCTCCGTTTGGTGCAATCTAATCTCCTTACAGACATCTCCACAAACATAATGATTAAACTAGTGCATACAGAGCAGGGCCCGAAAACGCAATAAGGAGACTTCAGATGTTCTTTAATGAGAAATCTCAAGATTACAGAATAAAAAGCAACTAAATCCCCTTTAAACTTGCCAGCCACCCTGTCAGACAGAGGTAGCAGAAGGAATAGAAGACGAGGGGAGAGGAAGTGGAGATGTGAAGACATATCAGGGTGGTGATCGGTGTGAGGATGACGACGATGCCGAGAGAGAAGGGCAAGAAACAGATGAGGAAAAAAGAGATTGACAGACTCAAGGCGAAAGAGATGTGAAGAAAGTTGAAAAGAAGTCTGAGGGGAAAGGAGGAGAAGGAAAAGAGGGTGGGAGCGACCATCTACGTGAGTTTAGGCTCGCAGCTTTATTTTCACCCGCCCCATGTCACCCACATTCCCGGAGTAAAAACATTAGGCTGTGTGGGATTGACAGAGGAAGACTAAACGTGTTCTGGACTACTGGTGGCCATTTTGGTTTGTTTAAAACAACAGGCGAAGAGGGATCACACTCACACAGCTGATGAGTCTGTGTCCACTGCGCTGCTCACACACGTTGAATCAACGTGTCAAAAACAGAACTATCATCTACGTGAAGCAGAATTCCGATTAAATGCACAGATCTGAAACTGATAGCCTGAAATAATTTGATATTCCTTTCTTTTTTATCCTTCAGTAAAGTTTATTATTAATGAAATGAGGGAACTGTAAATGTATGGTTTTACAAAAGATCCTGCTTTCCCCACTTAAAACCTGCACTCTACAATCTTGATCAGTCTTCATACATTTTGCTACTCAGGACATGTAGTGTTCAGCTGTGCTACCTTGGTGATGGTTAAAAGTTAAGTGTTGGTTATTCCTGTGGGAGACTTCTTCAAACCGCTTTCATATCTGCGTCAAAGCCTCAAAATAAAACAAAATAGAAAGTGTGATTCGAAATGTAATAGGTTTAATTTCGATATTTTAGGGATTTTTTAATATATTAATCACATATCTGCTTCATATTCTTTGTAATGGTCCATTGGGTGTTGTTATTTTATTAGCTTTACTTTGTCCACCTGCATTGTTGATTTTTGACATGTTTGGTAACTTCTGTGTTCTATTGTGCTGCTTCAACATCTTTAATCTCAGTGAGGCACTTTCCTTGTTGAATATAAAGCTATTATAACACTGGCTATACATAGTCCACACATTCAGGGCCTAAGCACCCCTCTCTATATTTCTAAAGTGTGGAGACGGTGTTAAAGATTCGGCCGTTAGCATTAGCAGCTAGGCTTCCGAGTTAATACCTTTATCTGGGCCTGACGGTTTTACGGCGTCTGGGCGTTTGGTGTTTACAGCTTCATGAATAGCTGTGGGCAGTAAATGTCTGGCTCACCAGGAGAACCGTTCAGTGGGATGATATGAATTCAATGCAGTAAAATGCTAAGAAGATTACGGCCGTCGCGGGTCAGCGCTCGGTCAAGGTGGTGTGGCCGGTTTCGAGTCGGGCAAACGTGACCACGAACACACATACGTGAAAAAAGGATGCGGAGGAAAACATACATCAGTGAACTCAATACAGATACAGGCACACACCTCCACGCAGACAATCAACCCGGATGGAGAAGCTGTTGCAGTGCTACATTTTAATGCTGCTGCACTTTGACTCCCAAGTGCAGGTTAGCCTAAATTTAATTCCTCTTTATGATGTTCGATAAACAATTGTCTGCAGGGATAGATGCAGCTTAAATTCAGAACGTGGTAAAAATGCAAATTTGTCTTTCCATCAGAAAGTACAGGTCTGCTAACTATGGTATTTAGGTGACAGACACTAAACTGTGGTGTGCTTCACCAGAGAAATTTAAAGTTACTTATCGGAAGCTATCAAAAGTGAGGTGTTCTAAACCTTTGTCTTACTTCAGTGTTCTGTTTTCTTTTATCCTTGATGGACATCAGGGATATAGTAAGTTCTAGGTTATAATTCTGAGAAGATGTGCAAATAACAGGTTCAAAAGGCTGATTTCACTCCATTCGACCCTATTTTTTCGGGAAAAACTAAATTGATGACAGTTATATCATTCTTTATAAAGTAAAATCAAACAACAAAAGACAAAACATTTATTAACCACTAATTGTGGTATATCCCTACAAAAAGTATTATAACAGCATTTTAATTGCAAACAACATTGTCTGCTGTTTAAAAGTCCGATGTCATCCCCTCACACTCGCTCCCCCTTTCCTGTCTATCTATGACTACACTATCAATTAAAGCCCCCCCCCAAAGACAGTCCTACCTGCACATACTCGTCCTTCGGCGTAGTAGCCAGCTGGACAGACGGACACACAGCGGCCAAGATGGAGGAAGGCCTTTGGGTCTCTGCAGCTCTCACATTGGTCAGGAGTCCCCAAACACGACAGGCAGTCTGCGTGGCACTGGACTGGAAAACACACATTGGACTGATTTAATTTAGAGATTACTATCTGAAGTAAAGATGTGGATATTGGATGGAAAAAAGATTATATATATATATATATATATATATGCATGACTACAAACAGAAAGTCGCACGCACACACAAATTCTGACATTCAATTTCATGGTAATTCTCTGCCATTCATCTGGACAGACAATGTTTGTGTTGGTGGAGGCAAGACCACTTGGAGACTTGAAGTCAAGCTCTTACTCACTCACTGACACACATTTTGACATTTAATTTTATGCAAATTCTAAACAGATTTGGCCCTGCACTGACACTCAGTTAGCCGAGGCAGACAGATTTTACTTTGCAAAACTACACACGTGCACGCACACACACACCACATTTAATTTTCCAACAAATTCCATCCAGTATATTTGGTTCTACAGTCAAGATTGCTTGCGGTGGAAGAGTAGTTTTACTATGTTCCATGTGCCCTACTGGGAGTTTTTGAGTAAATCCACAGTCTTCTAATGTCGGCCTACAGCTCCACTGGTGCGTTTTGTGATGAAGTGTGTGTTGAAGTGCTTTCCCTGCCCACACTGGTTCCCAGTTTGTCCAACATTTACCAACAACTAACTGCGCTTAAGTCATTACTCACTGAGTAAGCCAGTGTGTAAACAATATTTTCATTATATAAATCATAGGTTACTCATCTAGAAAGCTGCTTCTGTGGTTGCAGGCTGGGGACAGTTGCTGCTGACAGGAACCATTAGTTCACTTACTGTCATTTCAGCAGTTATTTCTGTAAGTTCACTTACAACAAACTATACAGCTGGGTCAGTCTCATTTTGCAACACTTTTTCTGTTGCTACCTCTCTGGAACAGGAAGATAACATCCCCATTCTTAATCCTGCTTTAAAAGAGTCACAACATGTGATTTAAGTAATATCGTGGCAAAATCTGAGACGTTGGCAGCGATTCAGAGGTCTGTAACCAGGCTGAAATGTGTAATTTCTTAAAATTTATATTAAAGTCAATGCCAGTTGATGCCCAACAAGAAAAGTCTCCTGACAGTGTCACAAAAAAAAAAAATTTAATTGCCTACAAAAGCTGCACAGCTGCTGCTAAGACTCACTTAGCAAAAACTCCTATGTTGATATTACATTCTCCAAAATGCGGCAACACTCTCCATGCAACAAACTATGTAACTGCAGTGGAAACCATCAGTAAGAAGTAAGGCTACCATCAGACCTATTTCAGATGTAGAAGCTCAACAAGGACCTAATAAAAGTCCTACAAAAACAAATCAGCAGCATTTTCAAAGCTGCCGGCCATTTTCTCTGACTTAGAGTATCATCTGTGTAATTCATGTGAACATCCATAGGTCTACATGTTCATTCAAATTCAATTCCATTTTTTTATACAGCCAAATATCACTAAATCACAATTTTGCCTCAAAGGGCTTTACAGTCTGTACAACATACATCACCCTCTGTCCTTAGACCCTCGATTCGAATGAGGAAAAACTACCCAACAAAACCCTTTTAACAGGGAAACAAATTATAGAAACCTCAGGAAGAGCAACAGAGGAGGGAGCCCTCTCCCAGGACGGACCGACATGAAGTAGATGTCGTATGAACAGAATAGAATCACAACAGAAGAGCAGAGTATATACAATTATAATGACATAATGCAGGTTGCGAAACATAAGTGTAGAGGACAGATCCAGAAAATCATAGTACATACAATAATGATGAAAAAAAGAGAGAGATTGTTGTATATATAATTATGATGAAAAGTGTAGAATGTAAAACATAAGAGAAGGGGATGGATCTAGAAGGACAATTGAGCAAATGAAACAAGTAAATGTGAATGTAAACCTGTAAATGTGAATTCAAAATATTACAACACTGTGGGTAAGCATCTCTTAGTGTTGGGATTCTTTTGAAACTTTTCCATGACTTTCCACAACTAAGATCGAGCACTTGTGACCTAAAAGCTTTATTCCCCCGGGGTTTGTTAAAGTTATTTTAAAAATAATGAGACTGAGGATAGTTTTGAAGGCGTAAACAGTCTATTTACTATGGAGAGAAAGACCTGACATTTAACCATAAATACAGTACAATTAATGTATGAAAGAAGTTGGAGAAAAAAACATCACAATCCTGCAGAGTGACCCATCCGTCGAAGTCTCGCTAGGTTCTCCTGAAAAATGACCTGTCTTTTCAAAATGTGAAATACGCGTCTCAAAAATGTGAAATGTCATTTCAGAAACTCCCACAACTCGAAAAAACCCTTTCAGCATCTGAAATTACAGAATCGGGGGTGACAGCAATAACACTGTTTATCTGGATTGCAGAACAAGCGAACGCATGCAGCCTCTTGTCAAACGATACGCGGGGCTGCTTGCACTTGATTGCACTGCGATTGCTCCATTCATTATGTGAGCGTATTGAGTAAATAAAGCACTTGCTGCTTGTAAAAATGTGACGGAGGGATCCGATTAATGTGATGACTGCCCAACAGGGCAGAGGGAAGAGAAGGAAGAAGAAAAATAAAACGCAAAAAATGAGAAAAGGGGAAGACTTACAGGAGGAAAGACTAGAGAGACTAAGGGGGGGTGGAAATGAGGCAGTGAAGAAAACATGGGAAAGATGGAGGTGAGACTTTAACCTTAATGGCAAATAAGACTGTCAGTAAGCCAGAACATAGTGTTCTTAGCATCTCCATCTCTCTTTTTTCTCAATCTTCTAACTGTCGTTATTCCCTTTCTTTGTCTTCTTTCTCCTTTATAGCTTCATTT
Organism: Coreoperca whiteheadi; assembly: GCA_011952105.1. Taxonomy (NCBI): domain Eukaryota; kingdom Metazoa; phylum Chordata; class Actinopteri; order Centrarchiformes; family Sinipercidae; genus Coreoperca; species Coreoperca whiteheadi. The sequence goes on along the minus strand of CM022476.1, from coordinate 3,241,498 downwards.
TCTCTCTGTCCCATCCATATTCTTTCCATCGGCTTCTCATTCGCACTTTTTTTGGGTTTTTTTTTTTACCTGACTTTTCATCCGACCACCCCGTTGTCTTTGCTCTGACAGAAAGGAGGGGAGAGAAAAACTGTGTGCAAAAAGTGTGAGAAGGAGGAAGTAGAGTAAGAAAAGTGGGAGATTGAGATACTTAGCACTGTATGTTCTGGTCCACTGACGGGCTTATTGGCTAACAAATATCAGTCGAGTGTTTATCTCACTACTCAGCTGTGGCCAATGCTCCAGCTAGCAGTAATTGTAGCAATCTCTTGCATATATTCTGGGATGTGCTGTGGAAGTCTTCCTTCATGCACTCGTCCTGCCTCTATCCCGAACTCTTTCCGTTTAACGTTTAACGCCTGAATGTTAAACAGTGAAAACAAATTAGTATATTTTAATATAAAACTCCCCCTGAGAAGGTACAAGATCAATTTCTTGTTTGCTTTGACAGCTGAGAGGGAATCAGAATTGGATTTTTTTCCCTCTTGAGGATACCAGAGCCACATTACAGCACAAGTTCACTTTGATACAAGCCGTTGTTTACAGAGGGCTGCCTTGACACTCGCACACTGTACTTTAATTTCCTCACAAAAGGCGTAGCGAGTCAGAATCCCTGAAGCACAAAATTAAAAACTGCGGCTGTGATCGACAGCAAAGTTGTATGAAAACAACTGATCCAGGCGGCGGATCCAGGCGGCGGATCCAGGCGGCGGATCCAGGCGCGATTAACTGCACAGCTCCACCTGATTATGACAAACGCCTGATGGGAAACATCTCACCGTGTGAAAACTGCAGACACGTTAACATTTGGCAGGGATGATGCTATTTTGACACCCAGTGTCATTAGAAAAGTATCAAAGAAAAAAAAAAGAAAAAAATCACCTGCCAGTTTGACTGTTAGCACAAGCTTGACCTCCAACTGAGACTGGATACCTGCCACAGTAGCTTGGCGAATAAGCCAACTTACCAACCGCAGCCAACATTTACCAGCATTTGGCTGGTGATTAATGGTAATTTCACACCCTGGTTCCCACTAAAAAGGCACTGCACCATTCAATAATTCACCCATAGAGTCTGCTGCCAAATTTTCAATCACGAGGCTCTTTATTTGAGACAATAAAGCCCCAAATAGGATCAAAACCATATAATTTGTTCGAACTTTGTTGATTAAAATTGCTGAAATAATGGTGAGGGGATTAAGTGACTTAACTGTGTGCTAGACTAAAAATAACGTGCGTTGGATCTGGTTACAGATGCACACCTTTAAGGATATCTGGGCCCGTATTATCAAACATCTCAGAATCCCTCCTGGGAATCACACCAATAGGAGAGACTTCAGAGTTATTTATGAAGCTCCCTACCAAAATACAGGACTACTCCTGGGAGAGAATGTGACGTTGCTGTTTCATGAAATTCTTAGCTGCCATGGTTGTTGGGTTGTGTTCTGTTATTTCCTGTTTGATTTTGGTTAAAGTTCTGCTTCTTGTGTCGCATGTGGTTTTGTATTCCTGTCTGCGATTGCACTGATTGTTTCCACCGCTGTTTATCAGTTTCACCTGCGTCTAGATATCCTGCCCCCGTGTGTGTGTGTGTATGGTCTCTGTGATTGCTTTGTTCTGTGTTAGTTTGTCTTGGTTTCTGTGCCTTGTGTACCAGCCCCTGCTTCCAGTGTTTTCCACAGTGTTTCTCGTTGTGGACTTCTTTCCTTGTTTGTTTTTTTGACGGTCTGCCTGTTATCTGGACTTTGGAGTTCTGCCTGCTCCCTGACTGATTTCCTAGTTGCGACCTCTGCCTGCCTGACTCCTCCGTAAGCCTGTTGTTCACTTTCCATAAATCATTTAAACTGCACCAGCTCTGCCTTCGGTTTCTGCATCTTGAGTCCAATCCCCTGTGTGTTCCAGCTACTCTGCTGGCACCTGTCTAACACTTAGCTACAAAGTAGAAATTAGATTAATGTATTGTAGTTTTGATAGTTGGAGTTTTAGATAATGGAAACATCTGAAATGCAGAATGTACTGTAGCCCCACTTTTATTTAAATGTAAGCAGCAGGGTTTTGCAAAAAATATGATGCCAAAACTATTAAATCGCTTAAATTTCACAATTGGACCAATATCCCATTTTCAAAGTAGATTAAACAGTGGCAAGCCACTGGCACAAGAAATGTGTGATTATTGAATATTTAGAAATGTGTGTGTACATTCCATGATTTTGTGTTTGGGAAATGAATACATTTGCACATTTTCTGAGGTGCTGTAAGAGTTACATTTTATGTAGTATTTTCAAAACTGTTGGTTGTAAAACATAAATAATCAGTGTCAAAATGCATTCCAGTGTGGGTTCTTTGGGGAAGGAGTGATTACATCCTGCACAAGTCGAGTCACAAAAAATATTTCATCAAGAGCTTCTGAAACATCTCTGCTTCAACATAAGCAAAAGAAGGACCTCAAGTGCTGAACATCAGCTCCCTCACCAAGAACGCCCAGGAGGATGTACTTCCTGTGGCAGCTGAGGAAGGACCCTCATCAACAAGGCATGGGACCCCCACTGACGCATTATAACCCCCCTTAGTGCAGAAATACTGTAAAGTTTTGCACATTCACTTGTAAATATGTTGCACTAATATGATTAGTCTCCTCTTAATATTTGATATAATCTTTAATACCTTATTGTTTTAGTTACGATTCCTGACCTGCAGTACTTGCTTTGTTTCTTTATATTTCTACTGTTTTGCACCAAAAACACCAAGAGAATTCCTCGTACGTGTAAACCTACTTGGCAAAAAAGCTGCTTCTGACGGACACTAGCTCCTGGCAGCTCTTAACACCTTAGCACCTCTGGAGTCATGTCTGAGGTTCAGAAAGTTGATTAAACATTTCTTAATCCTTATCCTAAAAGTAGGCCCAAACGTGCGTCACTCTAAGAATATTTGAACCAGTGAGGAATCATTCCTTACTCCGAGACACTTGACAAATACATGCTCTGATCTACTGGAATATTCGTTCATATATTGGTACAAAAAAATACCTAGATCTAAAAATAAAACAAAAAAAACAGTCATTTGGGTCAACCCTTGGCAGATGGGAGCTGTATGTGCAAGTAGAAGGCTCACATCTACAGCCTTTCCCATGAGGCCTGAAGGCAGCACGACTCCTGGTTACAGCCCTCGGGTGTGAACTGGCCAATAAGAGGCGAGGCTGCTGACCCCATGATCTATAGACAGCCGTGATTAATAGGCTTAAAGGAAGATTTACAGTTGAGTTGGGATAGAGAATATGTGCAGGCTGTAGGTTTTTTTTCCCCTTTCTCTATTTTTAGCTGCAACCTAAACACAGTTGGGAAATCCAATTCACGGCCAGGCAGGGTTAACGAGTGAAAACACGTCCGTTTCTCGTATTAGTATGCAAAGTGGGTAAATCATGTTTAAATCACTGACAATTACTGCACACACATACAGTAACACAAGCTGCGAGGTGATAACAGGTGCAAGAGAGGTATAATGTGCCTTTAATACAGAATCACACCTTTAACCCCTCTATAACCCACTTATTAATACTAACACATGTACGGGACGTATAGAGACCGTGTTTCTATTTCCAGAGCTCACGTTCCTTCCTCTCCAACACTATAATTTCTACACACTGTAAATACAGGTGTGGTACATACAGAGAGGAGAGGCAAATAGAGTGACAGAGAAAATTGATAAGGTGAACAGAGAGGGGTAATGGATGGCATGAACTCCTCTGCAAACAGTTCGGGAGCAGACTCTTAAATGTGTTTTAAGATTTAAAAAAAAGAGATCGAAAATTTAAAGATAATTGGAAAGCACCCAAGGTGTGTTAGCTTGCAGTTCTCCGAAAAGAATCATTTGAGACGAAATAAGTCTGAGTGAAGGGCTTTCCATTTCATGCTTCGACTTCACTCAGTATTGTTCATTAGGACCCCATCAGCTAACACGTCAGGCAGTGCTTATATTCCACAGGCTACAAGGAAAAAGTAAAGATGATAAAAAATGAAAGTAGGTAGTCTAGTGCTTTCCAAACTGGAGTTGAGCCCCCTCTGCAAGGGTCACAAGGTAAATCTAAGAGATGATCAATAGGGGAGGAAAGAAGAAAAAACTAAATGCTGTGAAATAATGGATAATTTTACCTCTTTGAGCCTCGGACAGTTATTTGAATTAAACCATCTGAGAAGTTTAGAGTGGAAATGTCTCTTTGGTGAAATGTGACAACAGGCCATAAGACACCGTTTTATTGGTCTGGTTTAATCTCTCACAATGAACTGTAGTTTAGAAAATGATCATATGTTCTATGTTAAAAGGCAAAGTACAAGTACCTCAAGATTGTACTTAGGTACAGTACTTGAGTGAATGTACTCTACCACTGCCTCTTTTATCAAATTAACTGACTCACAATGTGCAAGCTAATGTATATTTTAGTGTTAGCAGCTTAATAGCCAGCTGGTTAGATTTCACCTTCCCACTGTTTAACACTAAAGGATAACCAGGCATGTATAGCTAATACTAAAATATTGCCAACATTAGCATGATCCGTGACACAACAAATGCTGCAGCATCTAGTTAGTTTCACCACATGAATCCAAACTGTCAGAATAGACGCTTTAGTGTTTCATTTTCAGCCACTTTCATGAAGAAGTCTACGCAGACGGTCGCCCTACTCATGCAATCTCCTCATCGTCACTACAAATGCATGCTCACATTAAACTGTTTTTCATTAGTCAAATTACTTGGGGGATGGGGGCGGGGCTGTTGTGTTTGTTCTTGAGTTTTGCATTCACAAATGCTCACTGCTAACACTTCTCAAATGATTTCCTTATTTACCCCGGCATGATGCCTAAAACCACTTGGTTTCGGTTAGGGGAACATTGTTGTCATGTTTACATATTAGAAACGCCAACGGTGACTTCTAGCATTACAGGAGATAAGGAAGATGAACCACTGGTACCGACGCTAACCATCCAGGCCTCCACACACTTAATTTTTGCTGCACCACATGAATACAAGACTAAATCTTGCTTTGGAACTCAAAAATGCCATAAAAATGCCATCACCATGACAAAATACCTGTATCAACGATGCAGCAAAAGCCACTGTATAAGCTGGTGGATATCATTAATAACCAATGTGGTGCTTTGTTAATCTGTTGAACTAAACATGTTTTTTTTTTGCTCAGTTTTTCTACTGAGCACACTAGGCATCAGACGCAAAAAACAACTTGCTACTTCGGGATATAACATTTCATACATTGTTGTTTACTTGGACTAATTAGATTTGTGTATTTGCCTGAGAACATAGTGTTTTAGCTTTATACACTATATATGCTGCTGCAGAGAAATGCACTAAACAGTAAAAACTAAGAGGGCAAAAGGATTGTCGAGGGACACAACCAAGCTAAAAAAAAAAAAAAAAAACAAGCACATAAAACTATTGTCGGCTCAAACGGTACATTTGTATGGTGCAATGAAAACGTGTCTCCCTTGCCCAACTGTAATTATTCATTCATGCAGCCAAACTTAATTATAAGTCTTCATAAATCTTAACAATGTTCTCCAACTGTTTAATTGCCTGTTGGGATATTTGTCTATATGAAAAATTAACATATGTTTGTTTAGTTATAATTGCTGACAGCCTGTATATTCATTTTCAGATTTTCAGTCAATAAGACGGATCAGCCTTTTCTTTTTTTTTTTAAACAAGGGACGTGACACAGAAGGGCTGTGACGTGACTGTGTGACTTACAGAAGGAAATTTGCTTAAAGCCATAATTGGATGTCTTTGAGAGCATTTCCCTTTTCTGGTATTTCCTGTTGAAAACAGGTTGAAGGGAAAGAGGAAAGATCATAACAAAAAATCCCTAGTTGGAATTTTTATTTGCACCTACTGGGACTGAGGTCACCATTACAGTTACACTGCATCATAGTAAAAGCTTTTTCTGCACTCATTAATTGTTAAACAGGTATATATTCTGCCATGGAAAATTGGCCAACAAAGTGAAAGTCATTTCGCATTTCACGTAACTTTAAGGCCCCAGGGAGGCGAGAGGCAGCACTGTGTTCAGAAAGTTTCCTCATTTTTTAAAACTACTGTACCATTCTGCTCTTTTGAAACTGCACAGGAAATATTTCAGCTTCAAATGATGCCTTCTTTGTTTGAAAGACAAAGAAAGCACTCCATCAAACATCAAACTGGACCCAGAAATTCAAAGCCACTGCCAGCCTTTTGAACGGTGTGAATTTTGATGTTGACAGTAATGCGTAGAGCTGAATGTAAATACGACAAAGGACATTACAGAGACAAAAAGTACATGTTGAATGAACAGTACCAACTGTGAATAAATAAAGGTTACAATTAAAGCCAAAGATAAAAGACAGACTGCGATAGTTTATATTGACTCAGTGTGACTGTTCCAGTCTCCTCAGGCGATGGCATGCTGAAACATACAGAGCAGTTTGGCCAGCACTGCCCTCCTCCCCGAGGACAATTTGGATTTTGTCCTCTGACTGCCCTGCATTTCTATAAACTCTCTCTCTCTCACTCTGTTTACGAGCCTCGCTCCCGCTCCCTCTTTTTAATTATCCAGCCAGCTTCTCATTTACATATTCAGTATTTTTAGCACATAAAGAAAAGTTTACTTATTCACCTTTCAAGAGAAAAGACAAAAGCAAGAGACATAAATTAAAGACACACCCATTCACACCTGAGCAGTACAGTCAGGAAACGTTTTGGGTGAATTTTCCCATCATTCAACAGATTCAAATGACAAGCTGATTCGTATGTTGAGAGAGATTTGAAGGGACAAAACTGACACCCTGAAACTAAATACAGCTGTTTGTGAAGTATATTGTACACTTTGGTGGTGTATTTTTCTTATTTAATGGATCCTGATGGACAATATTGCATGCAGTTATTTCCATCAGAGTTGGACAGCAGAAAAGCCTTCTACCAACAATCATACGGGGAGAAATCAATCAAAGAAAAGGCAGAGATACCAATTTATACAGCCACAGTTGTAGAAAATGCACTAAAATGCAACGCCGGCGACAAAAAAACCATGTGATTTACTTGGTGACCTGGTACCTGTAAACACTACATTTTGAGGGGACATCACCCCAAAACTCTTAGAATGCCCTGAATATCACAGCATTAACAGTCTGTGGAACTACCTGACAGCTACGTCCTAAAGATAAAGGCCTCCAGCCTCAGAATTTTTCATCAAGGTGGTTTATATGAATAACAAAACTGAGTAGACTATAAAAACAGGTGTATGTAAAATGAAGGAGGGAGCTTAACCTGCCAAAGTCACCTATAGACAGCAACAGTGAATCCTTTATGATCTGTGTGCTGTCATAGAGGCAGATGTAAAAGAGGAACAGGGCTGGAGAAAGCTGTTCCAGAAGTGGCCAGTTACAACACACACAGTTGCACGCAGCATCCTTTGCAGCAACGTACCTTGGGGACACTCGGGGCAGCATCGGCCCTCCTGGGCGATGGCCAAGGTGCCAGGCGGGCAGGTGGGGCAGGAGCGCAGATAACAAGTCACCTGGGCATCACGGCACTCGCACTCCCGGCAACCGCTATCAGTCCATCGGGCCAGGTCCTGAAAAAAAAAAAGAGAGGAAAGGTAGAGAGAAAGGGAATTAAAGTGGAGGAGAGCGAGGGAAAATAGCTTATTAGACTTAGTGAATGCAGGAGGTTGAAGTTCTTATTATGCGCAAAGTGCGACTATGGCAAATATATTTACAAGGGATGGACAGAATGTTGAAAACACCTAACAACAGAGGATTTGTAACTTTGAAGAAGCTGAATCACAATTAAAAAAGAAGCCACGCAGGCCAGGCACTAAGCTGAATGCTAATAAGCTGTATGCGTCTGTTCTAAAAGCAGCCTGACAGTCACGACTTTTATTTACATTTTCAAAGCAGAATAAGTGAACTGGCGGAGGCCCACCGAGGACAGATAGTCAAACAGTAGGAACGTCAGTCACAAAAAAAATTATTTCCCTTTGAAAAGTGAAATGGTTTTATACATCATGGAGACTTTTTGCAGGTCAAAGCTCATAGTCAAGGACAGGCACTTAAGATCAAAAAACTGAATCAAAACCTTTCTGACTGACACACACTAACAAGCGTCATGAGCTTGATTTTACAGCAGGACTCTCGTTCACAAACCACTTGTATCCAAGGATCTTATCTAAGGAGCACAAAAGCTGCCGCCCAGAGAGGAAAGGAATCATGCTGCTGGCACGGATGCAACTGCGACTAGACTTCCCAGCAGATTTTCAAATGACTGTTAATAACTTCTCAACTTGACCATCATAACGTTATACTGAAAAATATGTACAACTGAATAGAGCTAGAATACAATGAATTTAGATGGACTAAATTATGTCCAACAACAAAACTCTCCTCAGATGGGGGGGGTCTGTATTCTGATATCAATGTAGTATCTTGCATCAATAGATGCCCAGCCCAAACGGGCTGACAAGGCAGACTATCCATTTCCATGTACATAGGTGTGAGACCATATATGCAAATTATAGGAAAACATTCAGTCTATTCAGTATATTCTGTATGCCTTCGTACTTGACAAGCATCATGCATCAAATAAACTGATCTAAGTCAGTATTCAGTCTAGTTTGCCTAATTTCCCTTTAGAAATAAAACTAGCCCATACTTCGCCTCGCTTTCATCAAACTAAAATTATTCAGGATTTTTGTTCTGCATTCTTACAAAGGTGCACGCAGGTTATCATGTAAAGTAGCCTACAAAGAAGCTGAGTGCAATTTATTTTCAATATATCCCAGGTCGCGGAGCAAATGCACTCTACCTCCCTCACTGAACGTTCACTCAGAGCATGAGCCGGTCACGGAGCTCGCAGAAGCGTGCACTGCTACGTCCTGCAGAACCACGCCCATCCGGGTGAAATACCAAGCTTTTAGGGGGTCCAGGACCATGAGGTCAATTTACAGGCACAAACACTGTTGCCTCGTTATCTACCACATTCCCAGACGATACACTGAATATCCCAGAGGCAGCAGATCTTAACATCGGTGAACTGTTATAGAAAGTAGGAAGCACATCTCCAACTCAATCATCGATATTTAATACACAGTCCAGGTGAAACACAAGCAGTGATCAGCGACGGTGGCAGATCACCTTGTATAATGGCGGCGACAAACTTGGTCGCTTAAAAGGGTACCACTTCACCCACCTGGCACTTTTATTGCAATTTACGTTCCCAGGAGAGAACGGGAGAGTTCGCTCAGTAGGTAAGTTTTAATCCTCAGTTCTGCGAGACAAATGAAGACTCCCCCTGACAGATGCAAACCGAGTAGATTTAAAAATAATTCGTACTTTTGCGCCTAAATCAAAACATGCTTCCACTGGGCGGTAAATAGTGTAATTAAATAAGCTGTTTATCATTTAGTAAATTAGGCGCAAGGAGCTCTTAATAATAATAATAATTAGAATAAACACAGTCTTAATTTTTGTGCTCCCTCGCTTAAAATACATATTCATCAGTTCTTAGGCGCTAAATATTTTGATAATTTAATCTTATTGGCCTTTTACTCTTTAATTGCACTTTCAGTAATAAGATTTCACGGAAAATCCACCTGCATTGTCGCCTGGTGGGTGTTAATTTCCGGACAGGCGGGGTGCGCCCCACTGTTGGAGTGGACAAGAGGAGGTTGGGCTTTTAAATCACGATGTTACGGTGGTGGAGGGCTGAGTGGCCAATGGACGATGACATTATCCATCCCTAATGTGTACGACACACGTTTTCCCATTTGGGACAATCAAGTCTTGAAATAGACAGGTGAAAGCGGTATTATTTTCTTTCTGGCTGCTGTAAGTAGCATGTTTAGTGGGAGGTAAACATAATTTCATTAACTTTCCCTGCTGTGATTGTTCTTGTCACTTGGGAATTTGAAACCAGCAACCAATTAGTCACAAACCTGCTGCTTTAACCTTTCAAAAAAACCAGAGTGGGGCCATGAATGTATTGATGTGTTTATGTGTGGGAGGTATGCAGTATCTATCTTTGTTCACTACTGGTAAGATTAATTCCCCTGGGAGACGAAGAAAAATCCAATCGAAAAGGATTATAGCTCTCTCTACACTCGAGCCTGGGCCTTGGCTGTGTCCTGCAGCCTTTTCAGGAGCATTGCCCCCTGGCTGAAAATGTAACAAATTAAAGCCTTTGCATTCTAGGTTTCCAGGACTAGCCTATGAATAATGAAGTTGATGCCAAAATAATATTAAATAGATTATTGTTACAGGCTAAACAGCCCAAAGTAATCTGATAGCTCTGTCCTAAAACAAACATTTACTCTGTCTCGCTGCGAATTTAATTCTCAGTGTTTAGAGTTTGTGTTTATATATTTATATCCAGCGTAATATTGATGTATTTGCCTCCTCTGCAGTGAGACTTTCTGCCACTTGCTTTCTTTTTCTTATGAGAATAGACAGTTCAAAGAAGCCCTGTGGAGTCTTTGTCTCGCCCACACAGTTTGGATTTCTTGCCTGATTTTGCAATTTTCCTCTCGTGTTTATGTGCAACCACACTCAAAGTAAAATCCAGATCCATTGTAGAAGTACCTTGTAGGATTTTCCCTCGTACAAACAGGACGGTTTCACAAAGGAACACTCTGGGCAGCACTTCCCCGGCAGGTGAATGAGCTCTGATCCCTAAAAAAAAATAGAAAAATATCAATTTTAATTTGATTCTCTGGCCTTCATTCAAGTTACATTTCATTTGTAGAGCAGTTCAATAGTAGAATCTACAGAGAAAATCACCATAAAACATAAAGCACAAGAGATGTTGCACCATTTTTACTCAAAAATGTGTAGTTTTTATAGTCAGGAACTGGGGATCATTTTTGGTTCATATTAAAGAAGTGTTTCTGTAACATCTCATTTTCACTGGTAATTAATCTTTCTACTTCTGTCTATCGCACTTGACTTCGTTTTTCTCCTTCACTTATTTCAGTTATGGTCAGTTAATTTTAGTTGGAAAACTTTTGACAAAAGATCTGGAAGAAATCCTCAGTAGTAATAAAACTAAAACTGTATGTGATGTTAGAAATCGCATAGAGCAATTAAAAATGTTTTAATGGGAAGAGCACAGAGAGAGCACTCCAGGTTTAACATGAAAACATAAAATACTGTTGTAGGATGTAGGACAGAGGGTGTCATATGTTTTACAGACTGAAAAGCCCTCTGAGGCAAAATAGACACATTTATGATTGGGCTGTGATCCAAAACCATCTTTATTGATTATAATGATCGTGATTCAGCTACATGGTGATGCGTTATGTTTTCATAGCACTGCCAAAAATCTCTTGGCCAAAAACCTCGTATCTCCATGATGCAAATGTTGCAGGAGTGTAAAAAAAAAAACCCAAAAAAAACCTTGATTTCTAAATGTCCACCAGGTATTTTTGATTTTGTTGGCTTTTATAAGCTTTTCATAAGCCAAAAGAATGGAATAATCCGCTCAGCCCATAGACTTTCTAATTCTTTAATAGGAATGAAACATGAAAAATATCTAAACTGGAGTCATAAGCTCTACACATTGCAATGGGCCACGAATGCAATTTTCTGATGCTAAGAACTCCTAAGAACAGTACCATTAAGGACAATTTTCAGCCCACATGGCACCATAGTGAATCATAGCCCCCCTTACTGTAACTGTACCCCCATGCCTTTCTCTGCCTATTGACCCACACGGCATTAAACCCATAACCTTCTTTGATTTGTTCTGCACACTCACACACACTGGGTGAAAACTGCATGACACTGATCTTCTTAGCAGAGTGACCTTGCTCAATTCAGAGCTGGACAAATGCCAATAATGCTACTTACAGCTAATGACACTTACCAGCTGTAATTATTACCGTACAGCATGATTAATGAGGGCTTATTTGGTCGTGGCAGGGGATATTAAAGTAATATTAAAATCGGCTTGACATAAGAAAACATTGGAAGAAGTGTTGAGTCGACGCAGCGCCAAGCCCAAAGTGGGTCATTTTAGAGGATAAAAGTAACTATGGGAACACCGGCTAATAACCTTAAAAAATCCGTTGTTTGTTTTTGTCCCAAAAAACTCCCACGTCCAACGTCCTACATTCCTAACTGGGACAAGTCTGATAGGCATGTCTTCACATGAAGGCTACCACTGATTGCTTCTGTTGTGTTCATTTGAGGCTGATTTGACGTTAGGATAGTATTATTGAGTGAAAAGATGTTAAGCATTCAGGAAAGTGTGACGTCAGGGTGATGTAGGCGTAGTGTAGCTGAGGGTAAGCCATATTTGTTTGTCTCTGACAGGTTCTAGTGCTGAAACTGTAGAGCAAGTTTACTTAATCCCTGTTTTCTTCAGTCTTATTTCTATTTTATTTTTTGCTGCTGGGCCCAGTTTCCACGCAGATCATTAATGTTTCATCTTGTCTTTCAATTTACTTCAGCTTAACTGAGTGAATTATCTGTGATGGAGGCAGCCAACCTTGTAACCTCAAATGATCGCCCTTTCTCTCATTCCCCCCCAATCTGGATTTATAAATGCCAATACCAATGAAGATAGTTACGTACATCAGACCTTGTGAACTGGTAAATTTCACTGCAGCAAATTACACTGACTGTAGGAAACTGTGTACAAAGTAACTGTGACATCTTCCATTAACCTTTTATTGGCCCATTTGAAGGCCAGGAAATGGGATTTCTGGGTGCTGACATGTTACATTTTGGTAGCAAGATAACTAAGGTAGAAAAAGTTAGAGCAGGTGGAGCCTGCAGGAAATGCCAGCTCATACGATCATGACGAACTCTGGATCCATAGATGATGTTCCACACTAATTTAAAAAAAAAAAAAATCACCATTAGTGTGGACTTAATGATGAAGCAAAGTAAGTACAGATAGGTATTTCTACATTATAATAGGCCTTGGTGTCACTTGGTGCTCACTTGCTCTGAATTATGTGGAGTTTAAACTTGTTGCGTACAAAACATTTAACTGTCTCTTGCTATTTTGGTTTAAAAAAATTGGATTAGAGTGTTATATATACTAACATTTCTGACAGAATAGCTGCTCTACATTCAGGAAAAGTGTAATCTAATGTCACTGGTCAAGTATGTCACTGGGTCGAGTTTAATTTGAACCAGCACGGTTAGCAGGTTAGCAAACGAGCAAACTTAAATGATTGAATGGATGAACTCAGAATAATGAAATATAAAAAGATAATGAATTAGGAGCTATTTTTTTATTTTTTTATCATTAGTGCATTCCTGATGCAGGCCAGCAGACTCACTTAAACAGCTAGTGGTTTAAACTTGGTCTGGTAGGCTAATTAGCTAAAAGAGATACCTGCATGTTTAGACGGATTGTAATTTTTCTGTTATTATTTAGGCTGCTAGTCTTTATATTAGACTTTTTCACTAGGCATCAGTCTATGCAGGTGTTCAGGCCAAAGAAATGTTGCCAGGGGTCTGTGTTCATGGAGTAAATTCCGCATGAATGGCATTCCTGTTACAGAGTATTCTGCCAAGAATGCGTGCTTGGCCTTGATTGGCCAACGCTGTAGCCAGATGACAGTGCATTGTGGCAGAGCCAGGTTCAACGTTTTAGCTCTCGGACTTGGCTAAATAAAATTTTGTCAAGCCGTGAGTCTCTTCCAGCCTTTCAGGGCAGAAATGTTTGGGACAGCAAAACTGACAACAACAGTTTCCCCATGATGAGGCTCCTTTTTTCTTTCAGGCTCACCTGCGGGCATTCAACACGACCACACTCGGCCCTCTGGCAGAGCACCTGACCCCGGTTGCAGGTGCAGAACTCACAGCCCGTGCCGTTCCACACGTCTCCATGGTAACGCACAGCGCCCTCATACAGGCAGCTTCCCTTGGCAGCGGCACACTCATCACAGCACTGACCGGCGCGCTTCACTTTGGTCTGACCCTGCAAATGAGCAGTGCAGTGAGTTTAGGGTTTGGGTTTGTTTCATGTACGGTGCAGATGACGGGAATAAAAGGAATGCAAACTGAGCTGTGAGACAAGACAAAGGAAACCCAAGAAGCTTATAAAGAAAGCCGGTTTTTGTTTGTGTGCGTTTCAGCAGAGAAAGATAAGAGGATGACAGAGAGTGTGTGTGTTGCATTATTAAGGGAAAACACACCAAGCAGCTTGGACCAGACATTTCTTACGACTTTATTTTGAAGGAGATTAGAGGTGTAGATTTACTGACAGTGCAGATGTAACTCTTCCACAGCTGAGATCCTCTGTATTTCATGAGGACAGTTCATATCATTAGAGAAAACTTATTTTTCCCTCCTATATTTGAGGCAGTGTGTGCAAAGTCTAACCGAAGCACGTCACCATTTACTAACAGAACAGAGCAGGTAGTTATTAGCTCAGCTTTTATCTCCTTGTATCTGCGTATTTCAGAGTGGTGGTTTTGAGGCTTTGACTCCACTGGGATCCTCTCTTTGCAGTGCTGGATTCAGTTTTCTGCTATCATCATTGGAAGGAATGGACTGTTAAAATGTCCTCAGCTTTGCTGGGAGCGGAGAATACTTTTACTTTGAGTTTTAGTTAAAAAAAAAAAAAAAAGAAGACAACTTAGAGTGACAGAGCAAAGTACCTCACAAAGGTTTCCACTGGCTTCACAGTAAAAGAAGGAAGCCTGATAATTGCTTCCCCCAAGCAACTGTTTCCTCTTTATAGGTATAATAAGAGCATATAAGGTCTGAACTATGCTTTTGATTAGTTTGTGTTCAGTATTCTACAGAAAAAGTGTGCACTGGCTGCTTGTTAAATAACAAAACTAAAATCAGGATTACAAGCGATTTCAGCTCAATGTCCTCTATTTAAGGAATTTCACATTCTCCCCTCTGTTCACTCATACTATAGAGTTCCAAACATTCACATTTGTCTTTATTTAATGTGCGACAAACAGACCTTTTTCAAATATACTATAAACTGCCTCACGTGGACTCTTTATTTTACACTATTGTATCACTTTAATGACTTCTATTGTTTTATAGTGTTTTTATTGGATTTTATGCTGCCTTCCTGCAAAAAGAATTTCCTCTTGTGGGGCATCAAAGATCTGAAATGAACTAGACAGATCAATGGGAAAATATAGTTCGGTCTCACTTCTACATGTAGTTTAAAGGATAAGACTTTTATTGTCAACAAATCCCATTAAAAGACCATAAACAACAATGAATGAATCCTACTAACCAGTAATGTGTCTTTGTAGTAGTTTATTTGACTCAATCCCATATACACCTTCTTGGTGAGTATACTCACTTGACCAACAAATGATAATAATAATTCATAATCCTCTGCTTAAAATAGTCCCCAACAAATGCACTGTTTATTTCTGCTTGAGTAACATTTTCTAAAAGCTCCAGTGTTCTAAAAGTTTTTCTTTTAGGAAATTACGGAGCTTTCTAAAAACTATACATTCGTGAGGGGTTTTAAATGTTTATGGTTTTGTAGACGCATGATTTACAGAAACTCATTCATCTGTTTAGTTCCAGCAAGGTGGATTATCGCAATAGTTTCTGCCTAAAAAGATTCAACAACTGCAGTAAATTCAGAATGCTGCTGCAGCTCTAACAAGAAGCGGAGCGGGGATTTCTGGCACAACTTCACTTTCTTCCAAGGTTCTTGAGGAAGGGAAAATGTGTGAATAGGTCAAAACTCCAGCAACACTCAATACTTAGTATGAAGAACAGCTTCAGTGTCAGACCAGCACGTTTCGGCTTGTGGCCTTCATCAAGGTCATCAGTGTAGTTCTAACATGAACCAAGAGCACAGTGCTCCTTTTGGCTTCCAGTTCGATAGAGAATAGATTTTAAAGTGCTGCAGCTAGTTTATAAATTACTTAGTGGCTTAAGGCTAAAATACATTTTTGATATGCTTAAAGAATATAAACTCAGTTGGGCCCTTAGATCTTTAATCAGCTGGTCGCCTCCAGTCAGAACCAAACCCGGTGAAGCTGCATTTAGCTTCTCTGCTGAACTTTCTGATGATCTTAACGATGCCCCAACCTTCCCCCCCATTTCAATTCAAAACTGAAATCTCTATTTATTACTGCAATGTAACTTTACTTTAACAACTTTAATTCCTATGTAAATGGACTGTACTTGTATAGCGCTTTTCTAGTCGTCCGACTACTCAAAGCGCTTTCACACTACAAATCACATTTACCCAGACACACACATTCATACACTGATCGCAGGAGCTAAGTGCCCATCAGTACAAATTAAACTAATCATTCACACACACTCAGACACCGAAGGCACAGCTTCGGGAGCAATTTGGGGTTCAGTATCTTGCTCAAGGATGCTTCGACACATGGCTGGGGGAAGCCGGGATCGAACCGCCGATCTTCAGATTGGTAGACGACCCGCTCTGCCACCAAGCCACAGCCGCCCCCTATGTCTGTCTAATCATCTTTCATTCAACTTGTCACTTGCATTAGCGTTATGATGCCCTTGTCTGGGCGTGGCCCTTAAATGTTGTGCTATGTGTCTGGATTGTGTTTCGCGGTCCTCTCTGACTTCCCTAACAAGAGCTCCGGCACACAATGGAAGCTGCAAGCTGAAATTTGCATACAATTTACAATTAAATGTCAGCCCGTGTGTGTGCCTGGTTGTCAGACAGAGAGCAGAAGACACTTCTGTGTGGTCTTGAATAGTTAAAACGTCTCTGAATCCATTACAGTTTTCACACAGAGCCACATGTATGAGGTGAATTCTGAATAAAACTGAATGTCAATGAGTGTGCGTGTGTGTGTGTAAGACTACCCACCTTGTCACAGGTGACCGGCCGACAGGTGTGTGCGTGGCATTTAGACTGACCCCGGTCACACACACATGTGGTGCAGGCGTTCTTCTGCCATTGCTCGCCATGCTGCCAAGATACACACAGATACACACACTTAGACCCTCTCCAAGCTAAACACACACACACACACATATATACACTGTCTTGCACACAGTGAATCACAGGCTGTTTGTAGGAAACCCAGAGCTCATTTGAATCCAACGAGTGTCTTCTTTTCTGTGTGGGGATGCACAGTGCAAATAGGATGCCTAGACAGTGTGGATGGCGTGCAAACACTATCGGGGGCGCACACATAGCACACACGTTGTGGTCAGGAGCAAATACCAGCTATCAGATGTCAACATGATGCTCACTTAAGTTCAAAACTTTTCAGAGCGTCAAGAAGTGAACTCTAAGAAAACAGGAGCGGCAGTGAACGTACAGCCTGCACACATGCACACACAGCCAAGAATTCACATTAAGCTCCACCTCCACAAGCGCTGAAACAATTAATGACTTGACAAGGACTTGATTAGCCATTTGGGCAGACGGTTAATATATGACACTTCTGATAATTAATTGTTAAAGTGATTTACCAAATAAATGTGCCAATTATTAAGGCTTATATTGTCTAAAATATGAGCAATAAGCTTTTGTTTTTGTATCTTTTAGTTTTCTTCTTATAAATATTCTGAAATGTATGCCCCTGTGCCCATTAAGCATTCTTTGTGTAATACAACAGTTTTGTTGATTTGCCAGTTTCAACATTGCAGTTTAAAAATGGGCAAAATTATGTTGCAAAGTATGTGTAAATGTAGTCATTTAAATACTGTTGAAATAATGATATGTAGTCTAGACCTCTGAACACCATACACGTTTCAAACTAATTTAAGTAGTTTAAATAGTTTTAAGCTAGATGTCTAGTATTCTTTTGATCTCCAAATCGTCAAATCAATGCTAACTGGGTGGTGATGGGATTCAAAAACAGCCATGACAGTGTAACTTCTTTATAGATTTCTGTGTCCCTGACAGAGAAAATATTAATCTGTGCGCTCTCTCGGCAGGACACTAATGTGAAGCGAAGCTGTCCCACAGCGGCTCCATGCCTGATGTGTTTCAGGCCATGAATATATCATGTGTCTCAGTTTGGGGTCAACTTCCTGTAGTTGTCAGATTAAATCCTAACTTCCTTCCTCTTTAGGTCTAAACTGCTCGATTAAATATTGGCTGAAGCCAAGAGGATGCAAATTATTTCGTTATTTCACAAGACAGAAGACATTTTTCACTGATAAAACATTTATTACAGCCATTTATCAAACAGATCAAAACCCTGCAAAGCACTTTGTAGAGCTCATTGAATTTTAGTGACTTGTATGAAAAGTGCTTCAGTATATACTGTATGTGAATTAAAACATCAGTGATTTATAATTAACTGTAGCAAACATCAGTTCATGGTGGACTGAAACTCTGGTTAATTTCGTTCAACCAGATTTCAAACAGCTTCGTTCTAACCAGCGGCAACATCCGGGGCTAATAAATAAACCCATCCCGGAAGTGCCAAAAACTGCAGTTCCTCAAATGGCCACTTGAGGCTTGCTCCCATTTTAAAAATGCCAAACTTTAATTCAGAAATAAACATGTTTACAGCCTTGTACAAAAACAGATTTTGTCTCAATAACTAATTTTTATTAATTTTATATAACTCACCCGTTCAAATTATATTGAGAGTTCCATATAATTAAGGGTGTGGCTGCTTTGAGTGACAGGTGGGTGCCATCACAGGTGGCGAAAGATGTGTGGTTTCTCAAAGCTCTCACACACAAACCACACACAGGTTTTAAACGCCTGACTACAAACCCTCCACTCCTCTAAGCACTTCTTCTTTTCCTTTCGGCTGCTTCCTTTCAGGAGTCGCCACAGCGAATCATGTGCCTCCATCTAACCTCTGCATCCTCTTCACTCACACCAATTAACTTCATGTCCTCTCTCACTACATCCATAAATCTCCTCTTTGGTCTTCCTCTAGACCTCCTGCCTGGCAGCTCCAACCTCAGCATCCTTCTACCAATATATTCACAGTCTCTCCTCTGAACATGTCCAAACCACCTCAATCTGGCCTCTCTGACTTTATCTCCGAAACATCTAACATGAGCTGTCCCTCTGATGTACTCATTGCTGATCCTGTCCATCCTCGTCACTCCCAAAGAGAACCTCAACATCTTAAGCTCTGCCACCTCCAGCTCTGCCTCTTGTCTTTTCTTCAGTGCCACTGTCTCTAAGCTGTACAACATCGCTGGTCTCACCACCGTCTTGAACACCTTTCCTTTCATTCTTGCTGATACTCTTTTATCACACAACACACCTGACACTTTTCTCCACCCGTTCCAACCTGCTTGCACTCGCCTCTTCACCTCTTTTCCACAGTCTCCACTGCTCTGAACCGTTGACCCTAAGTACTTAAAGTCCTGCACCTTCTTCACCTCTGCTCCCTGTAACCTCACCGTTCCACCTGGGTCCCTCTCATTGACACACATGTATTCTGTCTTACTGCGGCTAAGCTTCATTCCTCTGTTTTCCAAAGCAGACCTCCATCTCTCTAGATTCTCCTCCACCTGCTCCCTGCTCTCACTACAAATCACAATGTCATCCGCAAACATCATAGTCCATGGAGATTCCTGTCTAACCTCATCCGTCAGCCTGTCCATCACCAGAGCAAACAAGAAGGGGCTCAGAGCCGATCCTTGATGCAGACCCACCTCCACCTTGAACTCCTCTGTCACACCTACAGCACACCTCACCACGGTCTTACAGCTCTCGTACATGTCCTGCACCACACTAACATACTTCTCTGCCACTCCAGATTTCCTCATACAATACCACAGCTCCTCTCTCGGCACCCTGTCATACGCTTTCTCTAAATCTACAAAGACACAATGCAACTCCCTATGACCTTCTCTGTACTTCTCCATCAGCATCCTCAAAGCAAACACTGCATCTGTTGTGCTCTTTCTAGGCATGAAACCATATTGCTGCTCACAAATGCTCACCTCT
>CM022476.1:3198104-3221477 GCA_011952105.1 Coreoperca whiteheadi | reverse complement strand
CCCTATGTTCCTGCCTCTTCTGGAAGAAAGTGTTCACTACAGCCATTTCTATCCTCTTTGCAAAGTCTACCACCATCTGTCCTTCTGCGTTCCTGTCCTGAAGACCAAACCTGCCCATCATATTCTCATCACCTCTGTTCCCTTCACCTACATGCCCGTTGAAATCTGCACCAATCACCACTCTCTCACCTCTGGGGATGCGCTGCATCACTTCATCTATCTCTCTCCAGAATTTCTCCTTCTCTTCTAACTCACATCCTACCTGTGGGGCATAACCACTCACCACATTGAACATCACCCCTTCAATTTCCAGCTTCAGGCTCATCAACCTGTCTGACACTCTTTTCACCTCTAGAACATTCCTCACAAACTCCTCTTTCAGGACAACTCCTACTCCGTTTCTCTTCCTATCCGACCCATGGTAGAACAATTTGAACCCTGCTCCTAAGCTTCTAGCCTTGCTACCTTTCCACCTGGTCTCCTGGACACACAGTATGTCCACCTTCCTTCTCTGCATCATGTCAATCAACTCTCTAGCCTTCCCTGTCATAGTCCCAACGTTCAAAGTCCCTACTGTCAGTCCTACATTCTTAGCTTTCCTCTTCTCTCTCTGTCTACGAACACACCTTCCTCCTCTCCTTCTTCGTCTTCGACCAACAGTAGTCCAATTTCCACCGGTACCCTGTAGGTCAACAGCACCGGTGGCGGTCGTTGTTAACCCGGGCCCCGACCGATCCGGTATGGAAGTCATTGTCATGATTCGCATTTTTAGTTTGGCATGTGTTTTACGTCAGATGCCCTTCCTGACACAACCCTCTGCATTTGTCCAGACTTGGGACTGGCACATGAAGACACTGGCTTGTGCCCCCCTGCGGTTGCATTCCACTCCTCTAAGCACTACGACAACTATTTAAACCCTCACCAAACTGAACTTTGAACCCAAGTGACTATTTTCATTTTCGCCTTTTCAAACTATGTCACTCTATTAACAATTTAACGTCTGGAGGACGCAAATTCAGTATTTCCCAAGAAAGAAGACAATCCCTCAAAGATATTACAGCAAAGTTGTTATATCCCAGACTACTGGTTAAGTTACGTTTTCATTTCCTGTTTCTTTTTGATATACTCACCTCTGTCTCTCGTTTCAGATACTTCCTGCCCCTCATGGGTCTCCCGCCTGTGTGATTACCTTGATTGATTCCACCTGCCCCACATAACCCCTCCTCCCTTGACTATTTAGTCCCTTTGTCTGTTGCCAGTTCGTCTTACTGTTAGCAGTGAGTTTACCAGCGTTTTCCTAGTGTGTTTTAAGACCTTTTTTCTGTGACTTACACCCTGCCTTTTGCCTCAGGAGTGATTACCTGTGTACTGAACCTGTGTTAACTAAAGACGTTTTTTTCTCTACCTGATCTGCCTCATGAGTTTTGCTTCTGAGTCCAGCACCTTACTGTGTCAGTTTGATACAAGTGTTTGATACATTACTGCACTGACTCTGGTGACAAACACTTTCTCCCGTTTTCACAAAATGTGACTATTTTGAGGCTGAACAAACTAGAAATTAAACCCTTGTCAAGGTGGGAAACTGTCTAAAGCACTAAAACTGACACTATCCTGCCTACCTGGTGTCCTCGGGTATTTTTATTTGGTTAAATCTTTCTAAGTAAGCTGAACATAGTCACTGAAACTTTATCCGAATAATTCTTTAGTCCAAAATTTAACTAAGACAGACAATTGGTATCTAGTAGGCCTGCACGATGAATCAGTATAAAATTGCGATCTCGATTCACCCTGTTCACGATTTAAATTTTAAATGACTTCGATTTAAATGACAATGACAAAGCAACTTTTAGTCATGTGTTGTCCAGCGAACACTGTAGTTCCGAAATAAACAAAATGGATATTAGTGGTGGAAACGGATCACAAAACTCACGGTTCGGATCACATTACAGATCATGAGTCACGGATTGGATCATTTTTCAGATCAGAAAAAAAAGGGGGAGGATACAATTTTTTCCATTTGCATTTCGGTTTATTACATGAAAACTTACACCAAGGACCTTTTGATGTCTACATGTCGTTACAGTTTTGTCCGCCGCCCTTCTTCTGTCATTATATTTTACGGGGAAGCCGAAATGCTCCCTTAGGTGCGATTTAAATGATGCGGGAGGCTTTTCAAGCTCTTCTTCTCTGCCGCTGGCCATCGTTGACTTATTAACACGCCCTGTTCACTGAACACATGACAGTTGTGTGTAGTTTCACTGAAACTCAGCATCCAGTTTAAAATAACGCAATTACTTAAAAAGCAATATCAGCAGAAAAACTATTTTTCACTCTGTGATCGCTAAACAATTTAGATTAATCCCCTAAAAAAAAGTGCAATTAATCCGCGGGTCACGTGCGTGCTGAATCGTGGGTTGTGATCCGTACGGGTCAGGGATCAACTGCGATCCATTTCACCCCTAACGGATATTGATGAAAACTTGTAGGCTTGTGGAGATGTGCCGTTTCCTATGTGCCAAAACCAATATTTTTGGTACTGCCAGTTTGTTTTGTCCTGGTTCATGTGTGTAATAAACATTAGGCTTCATGAGGAAAAAAATCGTTGCAGAGAATCGTGACATCAGTTCTAAGCTAAAAAATTGTGAATCATATTTTTCCCAGAATCGTGCAGGCCTAGTATCTAGCCAACCCCAGACAGACTTATATAATTCAAGTTTACATTGGGAAAACAACCTATTTTGTACTTGTACATGCTTAAATAATTCTATATTATATTATATAATATTTTTTTTTAAATCCTGAAATATTTCAAATGTTCACTCACGTACAGTAAATGGGACTGGTCATTTTATTCAAGTATTTCCAGCACTTTTACAGCGACACAAACGAGTACAACTCATCACACGTAGATCTCGATGTAAAAGAAACAATCATGTCAGCTTCCTGTAGACAACTACAATGCTGATATATTCTGCAGTTTTGACACAGTCAGTCTGGTCCTTTCACCAAGAAAACAGATTATCTGTGAACTACATCTTTATTTTCATTTCCTAATTTTAGTATTAAAAAAACTGTTAAAATATCAGTCAGACAAAATGCAGAAGATATGACGTTTCCTTGTGCCCATTTACAACATAGATCAATTTACAAACACACACAGTGTAATGTGTGTGTACATGCATGGGTGTGCTTTTAAAAGGACTATTTGAGACCAGAAGCAAGGCGACATAATTCATTCTCTTTAATAAATAAATTGAGATGTCCCTGACACTTCCTGACACCCTGAAGAAGAAAACAAGCATCTGAAGTCATGACATAAACATTAATGTCTGTGTGTGTGTGTGTGTGTGTGTGTGTGTGTGTGACTTAGAAGACACAAACACACATTAGAAAGGATGGGATGCTCTCTGATCAAAGGAGAAACTTGACAGTGAGTGAGTGTGTGTGTGTGAGTGAGAGAGAGAGAGTGTACACTGTAAACAGCAGGAGAAAGCAAGAGCAGGGCAGATGAGGTGATGCAGACTGAGATTAGAAAGAGGAGAGAAAAGCTTGGACTGGATTCCTTTCACTATCAAAATACACAGACACGCACATACACACACATGCAAATGTCAAAGTCTCCCTGTCATCACAAAAAAATAGTCTAATAGATTGAGCAGAGAAACACAAAATACAGTACAGAATGTGCCAGGTCACATAAGTACAAATTTATGGAGCTGTCAAGAGCTGCCTCCATCAAACATACAAATCACAAAAACCCACTTTTTATGAACAAACCAACACAACAGGCACATATACACACGATTTGAACACACAGGTGACATACCTGGTACTGTTTACCAGCAGACAGACAGGGGTTGGACACACACTGAGGACAGCACTGGCCTGGCTGGATCACCAAGTTCTCGTGCTTTAGGAAGAAGAAAAAAAACTGTCAGAGCAGGTGTGTGTGTGTGTGTGTGTGTGGGTGTGTGAGAGAGAGAGAGAGAGAGAGACAGACATATTCTACAATAATAAAGAGAGTGAGCGAAAATCCACTTTCTTCTGTGGTACAATATAATTCTTTTACATACAGCACTGTAAATGTATAAGCTGCGACTATGATGTTAAGACAGCCTGATGTTTTGCCAAATACAATTTATTTAACCAAGAGTTAAGTCAATATCAGTTTCATCTTTGTGTCTCCAGCGACAGAGATGGGTGTTTGACCTAGCTTAGCACATAGTCTGGAAACCGTATGGAGAAATCACTAGTGAAATCCACCTTCCAACGACCCCAAAGCTGTCTAGAACATCGTATTTTTAACTTGTGGTGGAAAAGAAAAATTCGTCAAAGCAGTACAAAATTATAAATCGAGACATTGTGCTTTTTAAGGAGCAGAACAGTAAATATCAGAGATATTTCTTGACCAACATCAGCTGGGCGCAGTGGCTGCATGCAGCGTCTCAAAAGCCTTGCTCTCATAGGGAAGTTTTTTGTTTTGTTTTGGCATTTCACCTATGAGATAGATGAGAGATTATTTATGTTTTGGATAAAATGTTTTATCTTCTTCTCCGACTGTGGGTTTTTGCAAAAAGCCAATTTTGCAAAGGGTCAGACCATTCCTTCAACATTCCTGCCAATAGGTTTACTGAATTTGAACAGATGGAGAGCCATTGAAACTGCCAGTGTGAGCAGTATATTTCCAGAAACGCACCGGTTTGCAGGCCACTTGCTGACACTCTGCAACTGAACACTGGACTTCCCCGTTGCTGCAGACACATCTGGAACAGAGGCTGGGCTTCCACTCTTCACCATCTCTGTACGCAGTCCCCTGCCAGGAGCAAGACTCTGACACACATACACATACACAGATAAACACAGAATGAGTAAACAGTGAAAATGGGTTTCAGGTAATGAGCTGACTGTTCAACCATTGTTTGCCCTCACACATTGATTTACAGTGAGGGGAAAAAAAAATTGTAGTCGCTAATTAGCTGCTAACTGCTGGGATGCATCATGGCAGCTCCGAGACATCATTAGAGTCGAGATTAACCTTTCAGCTCGGCTCCAGCTGCTCTGCGCACTCTAAAAACTCGGGGTTTGTCACAACAACATCCTGTCTGATAGCAGACAAGACGCCACATGCAGATGAATTGTGGGATCCAAGGACCTGAGCGACCACTTACCCGGGCAAAAATTGCTAAATAGTCCACTGAAGACCCTGTTTTATGTTACAGGTTCGGGAAGTGAAAAATAAAGGGTCATCAGGGTTTCAAGACACAACAGAGGCAGAACAACATGCATGACAGGGATTTTTTATGTACTGAATTGAACAGGATTCATTTACTTATCGAACAAGTGGTTTCCCTTTATGGCTCTAATTTGGAAAATCACAAAATGATCATGTGCGGTATTTTAATTTTGTAAAATCACACTTATCCACCACACTAATCACCACTGTAACCCTGAAAGCATTAATCTTTTGACTCTATGAAAAGCTTTTAACTCCTTTATTAAGACTTGCATTGGGAACATTTACATTTTTATTGCAGTTTTGTGCGGATGGATGCACCAACTCACATCTTTGGACATAGTGAAATAAACATGGTTGTATGAAGCAACTATTGTAGAAAGTATGTGTGCTTTTTGTAATGTTTTGGAAAATAATGTATCCAAATACAAAATAAGTAGAAGTCAAGTCATTTATTCCCATGACGGCTGTGGCTTGGTGGCAGAACGGTTGCCTGCCAATTGGAAGGTCAGCGGTTAAATCCCCCAGCCATGCATCGAAGTATCCTTGAGCAAGATACTGAACCCTGAAAATGCTCCCGAAGCTGCGCTTTCGGTTTGTGAATGTTCTCATATGTAAGTCAGTCAATTTCTACCGCTTGTTCCCGTTCGGGGTCGCGGGTGACTGGAGCCTATCCCAGTAACTTCGGGCGGGGTACACCCTGGACAGTGGCCAACTCGTCGCAGGGCTGTCACAGAGACAGACAACCATTCACACTCGCATTCATCCACTAGGGACAATTTAGAGTCACCAATTAAGCTAAGCATGCATGTCTTTGGACGGTGGGAGGAAGCCAGAGAACCCGGAGAAAACCCACAGTAATACGGGAAGGACATGCAGACTCCACCCAGAGAGATCGTGGTCTGGTCCGGGATTCGAACCCACGATCTCCTTATTGGGACGCAGGGGCGCTCTGCCACCGTGCACCCCCATATGTAAGTCGCTTTGGATAAAAGCGTCTGCTAAATGACTAAATATAAAATAAGTAGAAGTCAAGTCATTTATTCCCATGTTGCACCAATGCTGTAGTCGACAGCCTCAAACTAAAATCTTTTTCTTTTTTTAATTATAGAAAAACAGCTTTTCAGTCTGGAGTGTTTGGATAAAAACGGTTGAGGCGTCACCAAAAGAAGCACTATCAGCAAAACCCATTTGAGGTTAGAACCACCTGAGCTGAGAGCAGAGCTCATGTTTATTGAGAGAGGAGGAAGTGAGCTGACCTAAGGCGGCGTGCTGCTCTGTTGGACTGTCAGCTGCAGCACAAACACAGTTACACTCAGGTTTTGTGTGTCAATGTGTAAGTGCAGCCCACAGGGAGAGCCATTGTGTGTGTGTGTGTGTGTCTGTTTTTCTGCCCTGAAATAGGTTGTGGAGTTTAGTGTAGATGCATGGCTGTGTGTGCCAGTAATATGCTTTGTGTGACACTGTTTAATAGAGGTTCTTATGCATTTAGCAATATATTGTGTATTTGTCATCAGTTACCAAGTGAGAATTCCAGCTACAGTAAAATTGCCCTTGAG
Organism: Coreoperca whiteheadi; assembly: GCA_011952105.1. NCBI lineage: Eukaryota > Metazoa > Chordata > Actinopteri > Centrarchiformes > Sinipercidae > Coreoperca > Coreoperca whiteheadi. Next base: position 3,214,685 of record CM022476.1, on the reverse strand, counting down.
AAAGGGAGAAAGTTCCCCAGCAGTGACCAGTCTCAGTCATTTACATTTAGCAGGCGCTTTTATCCAAAGCAATTTACATATGAGAACATTCAAAAACCGAAGGTGCAGCTTCGGGAGCATTTTTTGGGGTTCAGTATCTTGCTCAAGGACACTTCGACACATGGCTGGGAGATCAAACCGTCAACCTTCCGATTGGCAGGCAACTGTTCTGCCACCAAGCCACAGCCGCCCTCAGGCAATCTGGATTCCTATCTTCAAGGCGGTGATTTGCAACCAAGATAATCCATGAAAGTGAACATTTAGGGGTTTTTTTCCCCCTCAACCCCAAACATTGGAAAACATGATGGAAATATGACTTTTGTTTGATGTATTAATTTGAGGAAGGTTAGAGTCTCCTCATCAACAATTTTTCATCTCTTCAGTGAAGCAGAAGTTTCAGTGGATGTTTCAGTCACATGCTTTATTCGCCAAGTCTGTTTCCACTGCGCTTTGCAATTTTCCTTTTATCTATACACCAAGTTTTCCACCTCAGCCAAGCCGCCAATGCCCACACAGGTTTTGTTATGCGTAAATTTAAAATGCACATAAATACAGAAACTAGGGGTGTCACGATTCTCCAAATCTTCGATTCGATAACATTTTCGATTCTAAGGTCATGGTTCGATTCTTACATTTTTTTTTTTTTAAAGGACACGTTGCTATGCCATTTTTCAGACTAGACTTTTATGCAATATAATATCTGACCTTTGTTCGCAATGTACCACACTACATTGGAAAATTGTCAACATTTTTTAACAACATAATGTAACAATAACTTCAGCCAATTGAAAACTTGAGCAAAATAACATGCCATCTAGTTTCTCTTTACTAAGTGCAGTCTTCTTCACAGAAGATGACATTCAAGTTCACAACATAACAAACAAAAACAACTATTTCTGAACAGTTGAACATATACCACACTGATAACTATTTTTATCCCCTGAGAATGACGACTGTAGTCATCAGTTCCGTTCGGTTCAGTGGCATTGTTTACGTTTGGTATTCATTATCGCCAATATGGCCGACTTCCGGATTGAAGACGTGTCGTGAAAACACACTGGTACACGGGCATAGCAGTGCTAACGCGAATCTTGTCAACATAACTCGCTGAAAATCCAAAATACTTCCACAGCGGCGGCGAGTGAAAGAGGAGTGGGTTTGCGTTCTGTCGATAGGCCGCCTGCATCTGCAGTTGCCATGCTGTCTTTTGAGTGGCTGAAAGAGGAGGCTGACTCGCAGCACTTCAACTCCTGTGTTTTTAATCTGCTTGGCAAGCAACCAGATGCGACATGGGGGCGTGGCAGCATCGACGATTCCATTGTTTTTATTCGAAGTTCGAGATTGTGACTTCATTTCGGTCGATTTCGATTTTAAATCGAAATTGGGACACCTATAATAGAAACACACTTTATGCTGTCAGACAGACAAACAAATGCTGCTGAAAGACAACAAATAAGCAAACATCACTGTTGTGAAAAGGATCGTGTGTATTTTGTTGAAGATTGTTGCATTGTTTGCAAGATATTGTCAGAGCTTGCACGACTGAGTTTGCAAGCACTTGAACGCACCAATTACACCTTTCAAAAACAGTCCGTACTCTCGGCTACATTCAAATTAAACAATACCTTAACCATAATTTACAAAAATAAGAAGTAAAACTAAATGAAGGCACTGAAACATCCCCTATCTGGGGTTCATTTTCATAGCCTTATGACATAAACTCAAACAATCTGGAGGTAGGAAACCAATAAAAATAGCACCGTAAACAGTACAGACAAAAGGATTTGTGGAGCACGGTTAGCTCGGTTGGTAGAGCGTCCACCCCATGTACGAGGCTACAGTCCTCACCGCAGCGGACCTGGGTTCGATTCCGTCCTGTAGGTCCTTTGCTGCATGTCATTCCCCTCTCTCGCTGTCTCCCGTTTCCACTCTCATAACTGTCTCTATCCATTAAACGCATAAAAAGCCTGTAATAATATACTTAAAAAAAACAGGTATGTTCCTTTAAAATAATTCCATAAGAAACAAAGCCTGCATCTGAAATCTGCACGGGCCTCACCTCCATTGCGGCCACACTTGGGGCAGCACTCTCCAGCCGGCATGAACAGGCTCTGGTCCCCGGGGCAGCTGAGAGGGGGGCAGGCGCGAGCGTTGCAGGACACACTCCCTCTGGTGCAAACACACACCGAACAGGGTGAGGGACTCCACTGGCTGTCATGCTGTGGGAACCAGAGAAATAGACAGTTACACAAAGAAATACGACGGGGGGGGGGAGGCAGAGAGACAGTGGGATGAGGAAAGCTGTTTTGCTCTCTGTGGACGAGACAACTTTGTAAGCCTAAGCCTGAGTGACAGATGAGAGAACAGAGTCACAGAGGAGGCAGAGGAAAGAGTCCATGGGAACAGAGAGAGAGGAGGAAAAATACAGATAAAAAAATAAGAGGGTGTAGTTGAATGTGGATAAGGAGCCACACTCTGAGAGGACATTACCTTCACATTTGAAAACTAAAATGCAGATGTGTAATTTCAGTCTGCAGCTTTCAGCAGAGAAGTCTGCCCGGTTAAAGACGGGTTTCCACTGTTGGCTTAGCCGCACTGCCAGTTTGAGGCAAACAGTAAGAGATTTCTCTTCATGGTTTCATTCATATGTGAATTGACTATTGTTAAGAAAATGCCTCATGCCAACATGTGTTGGTATAAAACCCTGAGGATGTTTTTATTCAGTGACTGACAGAACTGGATTGATGGAATCCATACTTAGACAACCATCTCAGGGGTGTTAATTAGAGTTATATATACATCCATTTGTGGATATGTGAGTTCAGCGTTGTTCTTTCACTGTAAATGAGATATCAGCATGTCGATGTTGTGTGCAGTCAAAATGATAGAGGTGCGGATCTGACTTCACTCATTTTCTGAAGTGTCAGGCTGTGAAACCTGCAATAAAACCTTCTTTAGCCTGCGTGAAATATATCATTAGTATGAGTTTTAATGGAAAATTGATCTAAATGGTTTTTCACCCTGGAAAGAATAGATTTCTGTTTGAAAACAACAAGCAAAAGCCTTTTATGGTTTTGGCATACAGCCAATATGCCTTTTCTACCTAGAAATATTGAAAAATCACAACCTGCTAAATTAAAATTGTGAGTCACGACCACTGTCCTAGGTGCTGATTCTAATACTGTGATAAATATCAGCATAATGACTACTGGTGGATTCAAAACTCAAACTATTGGCAAGTCTTCCAAAAAACATTGGGTGAACATGCTATAAAAAGGTAAAATGTAAATGTACTGTACAGCGCCTTTCTAGTCGTCCAACTACTCAAAGCACTTTCACACTACAAATCACATTTACCCATACACACACTGATGCCCATCAGTACTAATTAAACTAACCATTCACACACCAAAGGCGCAGCTTCGGGAGCAATTTGGGGTTCAGTATCTTGCTCAAGGATACTTCAACGCATGGCTGGGGGAAGCCGGGATCGAACCACCGACCTTCTGATTGGTAGACGACCCGCTCTTCCACCAAGCCACAGCCGACCCTCCTATAAAAAGGTGTCACGTCACAGAAATCATCATCCTTTCTGACATGACATGTCTAGAAAACTTGAAACACTTAATTTCCCAGTTCCTCCTGAGAAAAGAGCAGCAGTAGTCACACCAGTTCCAAACTGTCGCTCCTGTTCTTCAGTGAAGTTAGAGTGAAGCCCTCAGAAGGCCATGACTCCTCTCCAAACCTCCTTTCCCTTGGTACCTCAGATCCATGTAAAGTAGCACTTCACCAGGGAAGTGACGCCAGGGGAATCTCCAAACCCAGCCTTGTTTCTTTTGAGGATGTGTACTGTCCAAAATTGCTGCCAAAACGTCCCGCTCGTTGAGCCGGAGACCACTCGATAGAAGATGAACAAGACATTTCTTCAGTGAGAGGCAGGTGGAAAAGGGGGTGGGCCTCTGAATCCACTTTTCAGGAGTGACCAAATTTAACAAACTGAAAAGTGATTTATGGGTTTAATCACCTCCGACGTAACACTTATGATTTAGGTTTCCCACCAAATTTCGCCCAAATCCATTTCGAATAACTTGAAATATTTTTCAAACACGGGGAAAAGAGGAAAACACAAGTTACAACCTATATGTGATTGAACGTGTCATTCCAAAATCAAGGGCATTCATCTGCTGCTATAATAGCCCTCCACTCTTCTGGATTCAGGCTTTGGAGCCTGGCTGCAGGGATTTGCTCCCATTCAGCCTCAAGAGCATTATTGAGGTCCAACACTGATGTGGGGCGATAAGGCCTGGCTCGCAGTCGGCGTTCCAGTTCATCAGAGGTGCTGGACGGGTTTGAGGTCGGGGCTCTGTGCAGGCCAGTCAAGTTCTTCCACACCGAACTGAGAGAACCATTTTTTCATGGAGCTGGCTTTTTGCACGGGGGGCACTGTCATGTTGAAACAGGAAAGGGACAAACTGTAGAGACAAAGTTGGAAGAACACTATTGTCTAACTATCACGATATGATGTAGCAGTAAGATTTTCCTGCATTGGAACTCAAGTGCCCAAACTAGGAAGCACAGTACCAGACCAAAAGCATGTGGAAAGGGGTGTCCAAAATAGATCTGAGAATGAATCAAAATTTCTCAAGGAAAATTAACACTGTTGTAATCTACTGTTCGATAATCTACAGAGGCTGCGTCTTTCTGTGTGCATATTAGCGGTTTGTAGAATGGGTGGATGATCAGGTGATGAGGAAAGAAAGAGCATAGAACCTGAAGAAAAGCCTTTTCTCCCTCTTCTGCCATATCACTTACTCCATGAATGCCTCCTTCGTACTGGCAGGAGCCCTGGGACGACGAGATGCACTCCGGACAGCACTTGTTGGCAGGGATCCTCAAACGCTCGCCCTTTAGAAAAAGACAGACCCACACATGAATACACACATACACACCAAGCACAACCAAAAGACACACAAATACCCGCCGAGACAGAAAGATAAAATGACGCGAGTCCCTTTCACCAGCATGAAATACTAAACTTGTCTATTACAGTCTGACTATTTCCTTGGAAATGAAACGACATGTGACACAAATAACACGACGGGGAAGACGATAATGAAAATATGAAGACTCTATCAGGCATGCACAGTGTGTAGAATACAGAGCGAGCGCGGTGGAGGTATTAGAATACATATTACAATATGTTTAGCTGCGCTGCCTACACGCCCTGACTGCGGCCGAATGTGTGGAAGGAAGCAAAAGGGAAAGCAGCGAGGGCCAGGCGCAGAGCTGGTGAATTGTTTAGGTGTTGTTTATTTGAAAATACAAATGATATGGAATGGGAAAAGGAGGAGGGGAGGAAAGCCATTTGGGAGAAAACAACCCCACAGAGCTTCAGAGGATGTTTTGTGTCCATTGAAAAAGAGAAAAGAACTGAATGGAGCTTCACCGAATCAGAGAGCAGATGACAAATTACATGTGAGCTGGCAGAAGAATGGCAACTAAATATAACAGTATATAATTCCCATAAGCATGGGAGATCAAATAGATGGGAAGTGAGCTGTGCAGCAGGTAGTAGTTTGGCGTGAATAAACAGATAGATCGAGGGTTTATATTGTACTCTCAGCTCGTCATTAATCACCTACAAGCACACAACATTTTTAAAAAAGAAACAAGCATCTGGAAAATTCATCTATCACAACAGCCACTTTGTGCTAATAAATTAAACACAGGTAATCGCAACCTCTAAATGTTTTCATATATTTAGGCTCTTGTTCTGGTGTCTCTTCTCCTGAACTTTTCATCTATTTTCATTTTGTCAGTCCCTCGAGCTTTTTTTCCTGTCTGCTGCCTCAAATTTTATTAACTAAATATGGCTGTAGTGCAAGAATGTGATCCAATTTTGAGATCGTATTGCTGCAAATAAGGAGAGATGGTTCGGGCTCAGGAAGAACAGAGTTAATTTGTCACTGGAGTGCTGCATTCTTACAAGAGCTAGAACTCAAGGTTCTCTACTCTTGCAAAAAAAATAAAGAATAATGTAGGAGTCCAGTGCTTCTCTGAAACAGTGAGGAGTGGCCAATGGATTTGAGATATATTAACCACTATCTAGCCTGATCACAAAATAAGACAAATCCAAAACTAACAATGTAGCGGACCGTGAACGCCCCTGAAGTCTGACTTTCCAACTTGTTTGTGGAACAGAGGTGACGTGTCTTCATGAGTGAGCCTGATGTAAGATTTGAAGATATAGTTTTCTAGATGACCTTTTCATATCATTTGAGTCTTTAGTTGAAATGGCCATGCAGTATTTGATCTAATATCATTTTATGATTGCTCACTATATGACACAATGTGTTATTCTTGCTGGTGCCATTTCTGGTTTTGAACAAGCAATACAATTTTTTGAAACCAAAATGCCAAATATTTGCAGGTTCCAGCCTCTCAAATAGGAGGATTTGCCGTTTGTTTTTGTCATATATGATTTTTGACTGTTTGTCAAACAAAAAAAGCAATTGAGGACGACACTTTGGGCTCTGGGAAGCTGTGATGGGCGTCAGTAAGCAATTCATCGAGAAAGAAATCTTCAAATTACAGTTGCAGCCCAAATCTGAATGTAAAACCTTTGGAGGGGAGAGCCCTAACATCCCTGGATTTCTCGACTCTGAGTACTAAGTTTCATCTTATCCTCTATCAGTATGTGTTAGTTGGAATTTGCAGTTTAAAAACGACAAAAAAAAGATATGAGCCGCCCTATCCAGACATACACATCTGTGGGAGGTGATTAGCCCAGAACGGGGAAGATTACAGAAATATAAAGATACTGCTGTGAAATTTAGAGATGGATTTCAGAAAAGTCGATAAGGTAGGAAAGTGAGAAAAAAAAAATTAAGTAAATTTAAGCTTGTAGATAATGCCAGTGGATTTCAAAAGAAAGCCCTATAATCAGAGACAGGCAGATGATAAAAGAAAAAAATACTTTTTTATCACAGTGCAGGTGAGGAGGAGTCACATTTTAAGGGCTTTTCAAATGGAGGGAGCAGACGGCTTGGTGAGCATGATGACTAATTTTTAATTAACATTGGATTGCCAGCCAGCAGAGTGGAATTCATTAGACATTGATTGTTGTCTTAGCGCAGGGTTGGGATTGGATTTGATGCCGTCACCACAGGCGTGACGTTTTAAAACCACATTTAAGAAGAAGCACGGGGAGGAACAGCCGGATAGATGGAGCGAAAAGGAGCTTTGAAAATGTGTCCCTGTGAATTCAAATGAGTGAACTAAACGGGCGGCTGGAACGAACCGCATCCGAATGTTGCCGTGCAATCGGCAGACTTCCCTGCACAATAGTCTGTCATTTCATTGATTCTTGTTGTAAGGGCAACTCACAAAGAGTCTGCACTTCAAGGTGAAATAGAGAGAGGGAGGCATCACACAAAAAGGAATCCTGCATATCCACAGACATTTTTTTTCACTTGGTGTTAAGAAACTATTCTAGTTACTGTCCAATGGCTTAGAGTATTTTAACAAAACAATATCATCTTCTCCCACGCTATTGTATTCTGTAGCTAAAAATGTCCTTCGCAACATCTAATGACAGTGGGTCTGCATCTTTAACCACATAAAACACATAGTCATGGGTGTAAGTGAACTGTTTTGTCTATATGATGACACCCTTTTTTGTGCAATTCCAAAAACTTTCAATCAGTTAAAGTTTTACGCTCTGAAAGTATTTCTCAAAGGTAGAGCTGCTTCGGAAGGAATATTTTAATTGCCTTAAACTTATGGTTCCTAGGGGATTTACTGGATAACGCATCTTAAGTTATGTCAAGTGAGAACACGGGGCAGAATTTTTTTTTTTTAAACTTTGTGAAAGCTTTTGTCGCTGCTTCTTGAATTTTATATACGGTCTATGATTTCTACACTGCACATGGTTACCCTCTTCTGCTGTTTCAAACCATGAGATTTTTCTGTTTGTGTGGCAGCTCAGAGTGAAAGTCAGAGAAAACGGTTAGCACTAGCGACTGAGTAACAACGTTTGTACTTATAGCCTGGTTGAATAGCTAAAGCTTTAAATTGCTAAACCTCTGTGCCCCTGCCCCCAAAATTAATTTCTATAAGCTAAGTTAAACCTAATGTTCTTTTACTAACTGAATAACGACTGGTCTACTCAAACTACGTTAGCTAAGTTAACTATGTGAGCTCAGTTGCCAAACTGACATATAAAGATAAAACATAAATTGAAGCTAGCCAAACCAGGCTAATTTATTGTTATCTGGATAACTTTAAGCTAATTAACTAACCTACCTGCATTTTAACATAAAGCAAGAGGTTCGAAGGATGGAAGCTGAACTTATGAATCTTATTAATCTGATACTAACTTTAATTGAAAAGACCAACTCATACCAGCTTAGCTAATTTAACATTAGCCTACCTGGCGTTTAGCAATTATATAGCAAACTGACGTTTTAGCCATCCGGGCTAGCTAACGTTACCTGTGTAGGCAGACTTCTTACCTTTTCATGCCATTAATGCCACACACAGTTATAAAGGAAGGAAAAACTAATTTTGTTTTATACAGTAACTTAACTATACTATATCAATTGTGGTCCTTTGACGACAGGACTAGGGTCACAGTACTGCTAAGGTCGCCAACCGTCCCGTAATTGGAACCTAAAAGTTCCGTATTGAAGTGACACGGGACGCGCTTTTGTTTCGTATTTTTGAGGAGCAATTCAGTGCAAGTCTAACACTGCGATAACACTCTCTTACCGTTTACAATCACCGCTAACTAACGTCCTCTCTCTTCCCCACACTGCACCATCATGGGTCAGATGGCGCCGTGAATCGCGAATCATTTGCAAAAGCCCTCTGTGCCTTAATCTCAAGGTCCTATTCACAATACGCATTGCGCTATGATGATACAGCGCAAACACGCCCATGAGGTTTTGCATCTTGAGTGTAGCAATTTACCATTGTTCCGCGTCTGTTAAATGTTCACCTGCAAATTGCAGGCTGCAATTTTCTGTAGTGGTCCCAGTAATATTTGTTCTTAAGGTGTAGGCCCACTGATGTAGCATGGCCTAATCACATGACATGGTAAAGCAACGTTTCAGTCAAAAAACATTGTTACACATGCAATTACAATACTTTCCGGGACGTCTCTTATTTTTCTATGACTCACTGTAGCCTGTGGAGTGATTGCTATTTGGGTGCTTTAACTGTGCGTCTGGGCGCAAGGAGAGCTGCTTCCTCTCCTAATCTGCTCTCTGCTGGTAACCACCGTTTCTCACAGCAGCAGCTTCTATGTTGTTTTACGGTTTTATTTCCCTCGTCGTGAATATCAGGTATTGTACTGTCTCTGTGCCGCCTGTGCGCGCATATGATGCGCTGTCGCTCCGCCCGGCAACAAAATCACCGCTGCCGTGCTCGCTGGGAAGTGCGGGTGTGACGCCCCTTATAAACAGGCTTCATCCACCACAGGCGCCCTGAAGACGCTAGTGATTTCACTCTAACTGCGTGTGGCTGGCAGCGCTGCTGTTTGCGAACGGATTGACCTTGTTTTTCCAATGAGGCTCATTTGTATAGAAAGGGGCTGATTTTGCCTCAAATAGGCAAAACCATACCCCTGAAAGGTATGCACATCACCTACCTGCAAATTAGCGCCGGAGCACCGAGACGCTATTTGCTTGGCAGCGCAGTTAGGGGTGCACTTCACCATTTTGCGTTTCTTTTTGTCATATTAATTGAGTTTTAGCGGCCGCAAAAGCCGCGCAGTCCTTTCACGATGTCGCCCCTGAATGTGTATTAATCTGCCACTGAAAATAGTCCCACCCAAAAATGCACTATTTATACCTGTTTGAGTAACGTTTCCCAAGCTGTTTTAGGAAATTATGGAGCCTTTTTTTAATTAAACCAAAGTTAAAAAAAGAGCCACAATTATTATTTTGGTTGTCTCTTTTTCTTTTTTTTAAAGATTTATAGGAAACAATGGGCTTGGGGCTGAGTGCCACAGACAGGCTAGGGAAGTTATATTGAGACACCGACCAAAATAATGTTGGTTTTGGGCTTTCCAAGGGACTTGAAATAAATGTCCTTGTTGCCCTTGGTATGAATTGCCTGCTGTAGTTTTCTATCCAAAAATAAAAAGCACTCAAACCTCTCCTGTAAAATGGAAAATGTCTTACCCTCTGGAAGTCACACTGTGGGTTGGGACAGTGGGTGGGCCTGCAGATGGCCACGTCGCTGTAGCAGGTACACTCCTGACACGACTGCGGTCTCCATGATGTGTTGTTCTGTCAGGACGAAAAAACAAACACACATGGAACAGTACTGAGGGCAGACATGATTCATCACTACAAAAGAACAAAATCACTCTGATTCTCCATTATCATATCCTAGCACACCCATATGTCATTTTTATGTTGACAGCTGGGCTAAATGATAGTAAACATATAAGCCCCTTTGTGCATATTAATGTGGTAATAAGGTCTGTATTTTACCTGGCTGAAAGACCTGTTTTTTTTCCCTTTTCCTTTAGGAAGTGTTAATAAAAATCGAAATTTAGCTCTGCTGTCTTAACTTTCCAAGGTGAATTTTCTCCTGACCATTGTTGACACAAAATAGATGCCAGACTTTATGACAGCCTCTGTACAATATGCAGTAATCATGCATTATAGATATAGAACAGACACGTGAAATTACAGTAAAACTGAATTTAAGATGCAATGGATTTCCACACATAGCAGCAGTTTGCATTACAGGCTGTGTGAGGTCCATGATAGCTGAATACTTTTTACTGCTCTAGTTTACAAAATGTAAGCACCACCATAAGCAAACCATTTCACACTTTGAACTCTTATCATCCTCTATACTTAAGGCTGTAAAACACTGAAGGGTTCCTGCTGCAGGTGGAATGAAACTGCTTCAGTGTTGATTAAAAGCCTTGAGCACCATGGCCAACTACACAATGAGATAGGGCAAAAAAGGCAGAAAAGCACGAGATCACTTCTGCCGGTTGGCTGCACCCTTTAGCATGTCTGCTATTTGTCAATAGCTCATAACACCGAACTGACAATGTCTTATGGCTAGCTTAAAGCAAAAACTAAATCAATATTCCAGTGCCTGCATATGCTCAGTTATATCATCTTACAGTCCATAAATCCAATATAGCTGGATGATTAATAACCCACTCATGGTGTGGACACTTTGTGTGTGTGTAGGGGGGGGGGTGACTGTCAAATGTGGAGACTTTGCTCCATTTGAGACGGTAACTAAGGCAGACTTCTTAATGGACAGAAAATGTTAGCCTCAGGTAACAACCAGACCCCAAATAGTCCCATATATTTTGACACAAGAGGATCTAAGAGGGTACACAGTAGTAGGCATTAGATTGTGGCTGGATCTTCAGGTGTCCTGGCTGGTCTTGCGTTACTTGCATGTACAAAGGAAAAAACGTAATATAATTGAATCAAGAAAGCCCCAATACTAACGGGTACAAATGGCAAATTAGCAGCATTCTTTGTACATTCTTTACTGATGCACTGCAAAAAAAAAAGCAGGTGTAGGATAAAAACATTTTTTCATTGGTGACTACTAGTGGTAAAAAAAAACTGGCACAAAAAGCATTGAACGCCCGATACCTCCACCACGACTCCAACCGGGGATGCTGAGATGAATGGATGCTACGTATAGGTTGTACGCATTTGTCTACAAACACAAACTTACGTAATCTAAATAATTTGATAATCACATCACGACATTGGTGTCTTTAACACATCAATCTCATATTGAGCCTTCAAGACTAATAGACCACTGCCAATGGGATAATTCAATTTTTTTCCCAATACAGTTTCACTAGTTCTATCAATTGTATGACACATGTTTAGGACTCAATAATATAAAGACTTACATGTTTTGCAGAAGGTTTGTAGTGTATGAAACACAACTAAAGAAAAATCAGAGCCTTCATTGGTTAAGAACAGATTTCTAATGTGGTTATTTTTACATTCATCCAAGGTAAGTGCTTTGCTCTCTATAACCAGTATTATGCACATGGATGTCTTACACATTGTGAGGAGAAAATAATGCGTTACAGCCTGTTACACTTGTAACCCTTGAGGCCTAAAAACAAGCCACATATCTAACCTGAATCAATGCTGAATCAATTACTAGCCAGCGTAGAAGTCGATCTTATCCTTGCATAAAAGATCATTTCAGTTTATCACAACTTGGGGGTTATTATTGTAGTTTTGACACAGTTTCTGTTGGTTATGATACCAATGCACTACTCATCAAGTTAACTGCTGAAATCTGAGAACACGGCAACATTGCTACATCAAAAGTTGGACAGGCTAAAATACGCGAGCGGTCCGATGATCAGGGAGATTGGAAACAAGCAGACCGTTAATCCAGATCATCAAAACCACTATTTTTGGAGGTACTACATTTGAGGTGGGAAGTGGGTCTGTAAACTGTGATGGATGTTAACAACACACACTTTGGCTAATACTTTTTGGCTAAGCTGGAGGACTGACCCCATCTGATTATCTGACCACATGTGTTTCTTGACCCATTGGTCTTCTTTCCCCAGATCTCAGCTATGAACGCTCTCAGAACAATGATATTGTTACCTGCAAGAGTTACTGCAAACATGACAAGTTGTTATAATAAGCTGCAATTATCCTTTAATGCTGCTACAATCTCAAAATCAGAATAGGCTTTATTGGCCAGGTATGTGTACACATACAAGGAATTTCACTCCGGATTTTCAATGCGCTCTATGTTCATACACAGCAGTAGACATGAATATACAAAAAAAACCCAAACAACTAACATTTCAAAACAATATGACAATTAGTGCAATGGTGCAGAATGCAAATGGTGCTGAATACATATGATTAATGTAACAGGTAGCTTTATTTACATGAAGTAGGTGGATGTAGACAGTATATACAGTATGTACAGTGTGCGTAGATTTAAAAGTGTTTTCACTGAACTAGTACTGAACCATTACTTTAAATTTCTGTGAAAGATGAGAGACAAACCTCATTCTTACAACAACTCCTCTCGGTAATTGAGTTAAGGTACGCAGGAAAGTCATGCAGTAAAATGTGGGAGTAGCTACAGGTCATGTTGAAAGACAGTGACAGAAAGGAGAACACCACAGAATGATAATCTAATTAGGGAAAGCAGCCAGCTGAGGGGAATGGCACTCCTGGAGAGAGGATGTGAGTTCATGACATGTTCCCTATAGTGTGGTTTGAGCTATTGATGTGTATGTGTGTTTAGCTGCAAGTTTGTGGGTGTTCATCTGTGCACAGCTGTGGCCAGATGTGTTATGAGATTTATGTAAGGGCAAGCGTGTCATGGGCAATCTCAGCACACAACATTTATGTTCCAGCTCAGGGAGGAGGAGGAGCGACCTTCAGAAGTAACGAGAATGTGGGTGTCAAGCCGAGCGCTGCAGTTTTCCCAAGTAGGCTTTCCTTCCCTGTGACAGAATCTATTTGACAAAGACAATCTGAGATGTACAATGCTGACAAGGGAATGACTCTGTCAAACAGGTAATGCAGAAGATACAAATTACCATCTTAAACCTCTTGAGATTCCCCTTAAAATGTATTTATTGAGGATATGTCATGTTTGCACAGGATGAAATATATCTCAAATCATGAAGTTTTTCTTATGGCTGCAACATTAAAAATGGACAAATGAACAGAATTATTCCTCACTGTATCATATTTAATATTTCAACATGGGTTTATAAACATGGGAGCATAATAAGTCACGTTACAGGTCAAATTTAGAAGGTTTTCAGGAAACTTTAACATTGAACTGCAATCATAAGGGAATCCAGGAGGGTTCCTTGACAAACTCCTTGGACACATATTGAAGGGCTTAAAGAACAGCCTCGCCAACGTTTTTACATGATGATGATTATGTATATATCTAAAGTTTATTTGTAAGGTAGGTATATAGTATGAACCAATGCCACATACCACAGCATTTAAAGCCTAAGCTATTTGGCAATGCCTCTCCCTCGTTGTACTGTTTCAACTAGCCAATCTGAACATCCCCTCAGTGTGAAGTCACAACAAGACATCAATAGTGCCAACCCATCAGTGCAGAAATTCATATATAATGCTTGTATTATGTCAATGAACCGCAGACCACTGCAGAACATGGAAACAAAATGGTCTTTGATTTAAGGAAAGTCACCAATGTACAAGTAAAAAAAAAAAGGATATTACACCCCCCTTGAAGCGTTCATTTAGGTACAACATCAAACACAATGCACACAAAGTCAAAGAAAAGGTGCAAATGCAGGTCCAACATGCAAATTCACGCCAAGTAGACAAGATGAAGACGCTTCAGATTGAGTTGAAAATGTTTCAAATGATGGCAGCTGTCTCATGCATGGTAGTGAAGACAAACATGTGGTGTGTTTAAACACAGACACACAACACCTCCATCCATTGGTTGGGTGTGACCAGTAAAGCTAGCAAAACTCAAAATGTGTCAAATTTCAGAGAACAGTGCAGCGAAAATTCACTTTCCATTATATCTGATACGAAAGTGTATTGCTGCCACGCCAGAAAAAGAAAAACTGATCAGTATCACATTATAACGTGAAAAGATTATTGTTATGATCCGTTTTTATTTTTCTGGCATGGCAACAATACATTGCCGTCTTCTGAAAACACCTTCATGGGTCTTTAACATTTAACACATGAAATTTCTTCACACTGCTTTTCTGGCTTTACAGTTTTTTAAATGTACAAACAGGATGTTCCAATAAAAGAAAAAAGCAATCCAGCTAAGACACAAAACTGGATTTACTGCGACAGGCACTCAGAGTCACACCCCTCAGTGCATTTGCGCTTTTACAGGAAGGGGAACTGTCTCTCAGGTAATGTGTTCTGACTGCAAAGAGCAATTCACACGATAGAGTGAGATCAGTTTGTCATGCTGAATATACCAATCCCTCTCAGTCTCTGTTTGCTTTTTAAAAAAGGCCAGCGATACCTGCCCCTGGCCTTTTCTGAACTTTAAGTACAAAAGTATCTTCCATAAAATCACTGTGAAAGGGCCAGCGTGACATCTTGACCATAAACCTTTCAGCATGGATCCCCCATCCATCTTTTCTTTATCAGATAGCTTTGCCCTAAGAGGGAAAGGATGTTCAAAGCAAACGTATAAATGAAAAAATCGTTCTGATTGGACCAGAACAGTAGAACTCCAGGCAACTCAGTAATTCTTTTCTTTAGAAACGTGGTTGAGTATAAAACTTTATCAAAAACCCATTCAAGTGAAAACGGGAAGATTGATTTCAGAAAGTTTAAAAAGTACAAGCAACAGGAAAAAACTATTAAATTACAGGATTAAGTACAAGTACCGGATAAATATAAGCGTTAGGTGATAAATGTCTTGTATATCGAGTGTGAATTGGCTTTGTGTTATATTTTATGCTTTTGCAGAAGAGAAAAAAACTAAAGTTCCAGCACTCAAACCCCTTTTAATAACAGACAGAAGCCTATTTTTCACAGACTAAGAAAACTGATTGTGCATCGAAAATAATGACTTTTCTGAACATTTGACTTATAAAATCAACAGCAGACCGGGGTCTAAAATGCACTGATGCCCTACTTGAGTCTACAGCCTTTTATTTTATGTTTGAATTGTCCGATTGACCACAAATATATTTCTAAAGTGATCAGAAGATAAGTCTTAAGGAGATTTCAAACAAAAAAATTAAATTTTGTCCTGAATGTAACTGCCCCTTTAGTAGCCAACCATTGATATGTGTGCATGTGTATGGGTGTGTGTTGCGCTGAATACGGTATGTGTGTTTGTGTTTAGGTGGTGGGAGTATCAGATGATATCAATGACTTGTATGTGTGTATTTGATTGTAAAACAAGAACACCATGTGAAAGATTTGGAATGCTTGGACTTAAATTGGCTAAAGAGGTCATTGGGGTTAATAATACATCCGTGTGCATGCAGGTATGCCTTCAGAAATAAGTTTCCTGTTATGGTTCTGTGGCTGCCATTCGTGTCATTAAGTCTTTCTTAATAGAGCTGCGTAAAATTAGCACAGCGAATAACAGTATTGATGACTTCAGCTCTGACTGGACTGAGCGCCACGGCTCAGAGGGCGAGTCAAATTTTAGCCGAGGTCTCAGGGGGATCGAGGAGGTTGTACTCAATTCCAAATCCTCGTCCTGTTTGGCTCCTGAATAGACCACAAGCAGAATGGGATTGACCCCAGGTTCACTGAAAACTCGGACCTCTTAAAGTGGCCAGGACAGGGGAGCACAGGGTTTCCACGAAACCTGGGCTCCCTATTATCCGACCTACCTCGTCCTGCTCCGACAGGTCCGAGCCTGGGGAGCTACACAACAGACAGTATCGTGGGTGGTAGTGGCCATTCCTCCCCTCCTACCAATGAGATTGTTCCCTACATATGGGATTCGTTGATTAAATGTCTAAGGAGTTGAGGGCTTATCCCCCCCCCCCCCCCCCCCCCCACAAACAAACCACAC
>CM022476.1:3184497-3194621 GCA_011952105.1 Coreoperca whiteheadi | reverse complement strand
GACCATCACGGCAAAGAAAAGCATCAAAGTCTCGCATTTAAAAAGCTGGAGCCAGCAAAAGTTTAGCATTTTTGTGAATGAAACGCTTAATCAACAATAAAATTGTTTTATTATTACTTTTCTGTGCGTCTACTAAGTTATTCATTGATTAATAATTTTAGTTCTACTGAAAACAACTGAGTACTATGACCTTCTCTCATCATACTGTATGCTAACTTGTTAACATCAAGCAGAAGGAGCACAGGGGGCCTTGTGTTGACATTAGATTCTCATCAGTTAACTGGGAAGTTAAGCGATGAAAAATGTGCTGCTTTAACCTCCATTACTTTGTTCAGCAGCCAACATCAGAAGACTGGGGTCACACTGGGAAGCTCCCAGTGAGGAATGTGTCTTCCTGAATGAAAATCAAGCAGGATTAAGCTGAGAAACAACCTGCATCCTCGAGTCAATTCTCCCTGGATAAATAAAGAGGGAGGGGAGGACTCGGTTGCCCCTACGCTGGTTTAAGTAGCAGATTCAATTAAAATCCAATCAGGAACAAAAGGCAGAGTCAAACATCAACAGGGCTCAGTTGTGTGGAGCTGTCACTTACACTAGTTTGACTCTCCCATTCAAGATGTGGGGAAGGGTGAAGAAAGGCAGCCTGCCAGGCTTGCAAAACGTAATTGAGCTAAAATTGGATAGAAACTAAAGCTTTTACTGAGGCAAATTCAATCTGGGGACGTCATGGCTTACAGCGGCCAAACACCTCTGCTGCCGACTGAGACGCTTCAGACGGCGGCAAAAAGACTTGGGCTTCTCCCCGAGGGGAAATCTGGTTCTGTCAGCGCAGCTTTCTATTTACAGCTGATCAACCTGGTCACACTGGGGCCCCGTGCAACACATCTGTGTGTACCTCTGTTCACAACAACGTATAACTGGGTCGGGTTTCAATAATGCAATACATGCTAATAGCAGAGCCGAGTGAGTTGACCCCAAAACAACAGCATTATAAGTCTGTCTCACAAATCCTGTTTTAAATTGAAAATGAAATTGCAATGCTACATTTTATCTCTATACATTACAAATAATTTAGGGAATAATCGATAAAAAAAACAAACAGTAACTTAATTCACTTTAACTTCAATAACTGTAATGTGGATGTGTGTGGAGCCTGATATTTCTGCTCAGGTTGAGTTAAGCGGCGCTTGTTTTATGCACCAGATGGACTGTTGAACCCCTCGGTTCAGACAGGCTATGAAGTCAAGCTCAGCTCACATCCCACCTACAGTGGCAAGAAAAGCTATGTGAACCTTTTGACGGTTTCATGGTTTTCTGAATAAATATGTCATAAAATGTCATCTGATCTTCATCTCAGTCAAGGGTATTGACAAACATAATGTGTCTAATAATAATTACACCAAAAAATGATGATCTTTCATGTCTTTATTCAACTCACTCATTCAACATTCAAAATGGCAGTGGAAAAAGTAAGTGAACCCTTGAGTTATTTGACCTCAAAAAAGCTAATTGGAGTCTGGTTTTAGCACACCTGGAGTCTTTTTAAGATTATACGTTTGGAGGTGTGGACTAAAGCTACTTTGAATGATAAAAACCCCTCAAACTTTTCACATATTTTTTCTTGTCACTGTATGTCAGCAAAAGCGGCCATCTCAAGCCAGCCCACACCACACCCCGCCTTTGCATTCATTGGCAAGCTCATACGGGATGCCTATTTAAGCTGCTTTAGCCCGCCTACTACACTTGCTGATTCTTCTGCAAGCCGCTTTGCAACCCACCTCCACCCCAGCTACTCCTTTTCATGCCTTGTCTGACTAATCAATGTCATTTCTGTTGTTATTGATGCCTGCTCAGTTCTCTACCCCCATGGGGGGCATCTTTGACGTTGCTCTCCCTGCCTTATGGCGTTCCACGTAGGCACGTGGAAGGACAGGTAGGTCACAGAACAGAGCCACACCGCCAAATATAACTACTGCAGATCGGGCACAAGTTCTTTGACTAAAGAAGTCCTGACTGAATTGACTGTTATTTTCAAGGTCAATAATGAACTTACACGCTTAACGCATTGTATAAGCCAACAACTAAGCTAAGTCCTAAAACCACTATAGATGAAATCATAACAGCTACTGAGGTCGCATGTCAACAGAGTCGCAACTAAAATGAGAGTATCAATGTTTTGTTTTGGTGTCTGACAAAATCCTTTTTGTTTATGTTTTTTAGAGTTGACATTTTTTTTACTTATGTTCAACAATCAAACAGAGCGAAATGAGGATGACGAGGAGGAGGCCCAAAGACCAATTTCTACATCCACAGTAGCAGGAAACACTCGACCAGAGTGCAGTGCTGCAACAGGACAGGTTAGGTTTCCCCCGCGGTTCGTGAATGTGGGAATTGTAGGATACTACTAAATATGTGTAAGTAGATGAGGCAGATTTGAAGGAGGAAGAAGAATTTCAGCATTTCATCCCAATACAACCTTAAACTCATTAAACATTATCCATCTGAGATGTTCAGGAGTTGGGTTTTTTCTTTGACAAACCACCAGTTCAAATGATGCCCGAGGAAAGTAAGCAAGTTGAATGTTTTCTTAACAAAAAATGGACTTGAGCAGCTCACCCCATCCGAGCAGCACACAAACAGAAAGTGCTGCACAGCTTCCTATTGTATTTTTTTGGGTATATTAAAATACTAAGCCAGTGACAAGTTGTAACTTCAAATAGCCAGTCCACTCTTCCTCATTATCACTGCCTGCTCTCAAGCTGTCTCCCCATCATTCTGGATCTTCAGTACAAGCACGAGGAGTGTTAACATTACCGTTTTTAGAGGGCAACAGCTGTGTAGCTCCTGTTTTGCTGAATAAATCCCCGGCAAAGCGAATTCAAATGTATTCATTTGCTGCCGTTTAATTGCTTTACTCCGCAACTTCCCCTCAATGCCGGCCGGATGATTACATGCAAATTTCTTGCGAGGCAAGCTGTGAAAACAAGCAAAGTTATAGTGCTGCCCAGCTGAAGGACACCTAAAACTGTCACAGTCTCTGCCAAAAAGTCTGATTTAATCGAAGCTTTGGCAAATATTCAGAGCAGTCAGAAAGAGTACAGAGATGACTCTGGCTGCTCAATGGTCTAATAATGAATTTCCATGGCTGTCCTGTGTGTCATCCATCATCTGACCACAAATTCAAGCTGTTTAGCAGCTAAGGAATCTGCATGTAAAGCAGAAGACTGTGTGCTCTGTCACAGCATTAGCATTTTTAGCCACACATATTCATCTGGGGGAATGGTTGAGTTGAAAAGTTGTGACTTAGCTCATTGATTCTTCCCCACCCCTCACCCCCACCCCCATTCCTCCGGTCCAATTAGAGGACCTGCTGGTTTGACATGACAAATGACTGGCTGATCGTTGGCCTCCCAGCGACCATAAATCCAGCTGTCTGCTCTCGCCTTGCCATAGCTGCTATCGCTCCTGGAGCCAAATATCAGCATCAAGCATGTAATGGGTTATGGATCATCAAGCAGATGGCCTGAAAGAGTCAGGGTCCACAACAAAGAGAGAGAGTCGCACTGAAGCCACAGTGAAGATGATTTTTTTTTGGAGAGTTGCATCACGAATGCTTCATAGGGGAATGTGTCGGTGGTATATTTGAAGAGGTGATTAGATGCAATAGAAACACCTGCTTGATAGCAAAGAAGTGAGTCGTTTCAAACCATTTTTATATGATGGCGTGCTGCAGAAGGAAACCAAACTAAAATAACTTTGGGCTGTGTTCTGCTTGGATTATTCCAGACTGCAGGAACAGTCGCTGACCCATTTAGGAGGGTCAAGAATAGAAATGCAAACTCGTGGCTCGCCGGTTAATATTTTTGAACTGCCAAGACACCAAGCAGACAAAACATGTGGGAAAACCAACCACAGAGGGCTGTCATTTTACATAAATCAGAAATAAAGCCGGAGAGAGAGAGTGAACGGCTGGTTCATGACAAGGCTAGTTGCGCTATAATGGCAAGGCTTTTTTTTCCTGTGCAGCTCTGCGACGACGAGCACACAAACAGAAGCATTTCGCTCAATAATTCACCTCCTTTGTCTCAGCGCCCCTTAGTTCTAATGAAAAATCCATGCCAGAAGTCCAGACAAAAGTTTTCACACTGCTCTGACCGTTTGTGCTGCATTTTAGACGTAGCTTGATTTAGAAATTTCAACATTGGAGAGAAAAAAAAATACAAGACACAATTTTCTGAGTCAAAGAAATCTCATAGGGATTCAGCGGGAGAGGAGCCCAAAAGAAGCGAGAAAAAAAGAAATCACAGTGACAGGGATGCAGGTGAACAGAAAGTACAGACAGGAAATCACATACTGTATTTCATCTCACAGGCCTGCGGTGATTCAATCTGAGAAGCTTGTTTCTTTTGATGGTGCGACTTTTGTAGGAGCTGAGTCATTCATTATTCAGTTTACAGGTTCCTCACATCTGACAAACTCATTTGCATTCAATCAAAACGATTTCATGCCGAAGCCGCGTTGCGTAATGTGAAATCTGTTTGACAAATCTATCTAATTTGTTCCCGTTTTGTTGCTCCTGCCAGCCCACAGTGTTCGGCTGGCACCCATGCTGCAGACACATCACCGTCCCTCCAGCTCACATGTTTCCCCTCCAACACCAAACGCCTTGGTAAGCAACAGTCAACCGCTCTGAGAAAAGAACAGCAGCTTTTAGGCTAACAAAACAAAAGGTAAATAATTCATATATGTAGATAGCTTTGTGAGCAAGCCTTTGAAGTCCCTCTTTTATTGTTTTTATCCGCAGTATATTCCTCAACACTAGGAAGAAGATGCATTGAAAAGGCGGCCCGCTCCGCAGGGATTCCCCTGCAGGTCTGACTCGGCCATCACATCCACGTGCACATGAGCACGGTTTTTCAATAATGCATCAGCTCTCCAACTCAGGCGCGGTGAAAGTCGTGTTAGGAGATACAGATAGCAGCCCTCCATCTCCCAGCTACGGCGTAACCAGGGATTTGAGGCTGAGCGAGTTTCTAAATCACTGTTCTCCACCTCGGAGGAATGTAGAAAGTGCAACTTGAGTTATAAATGTACGACGAGTGATTTCTGACCCATTTTGATGGCCGTGATTTCTTCCGGGGATCTTACGAATCTGTAACCACATTTTTAATTTGGGGCAGCTGCGAGCAGAGCCGGAGCGCTGCACTGCAACACTGTTTGGGGAAATACCAAATGGATGATGTTTCATGGAACTGCAACTGTAACCTCAGACCCATCAGACAGAAGAAAAGGGGAAAGGTCAGAGCATGTCCCTGCACTCGAGCTCACATGCATACTGGCTACTAACCAGAGTCGTGTTGCACATTCCCAGCCAAGGTTTAACTCTAAAACACAGGCTGCACTATGCTAAATAAGCTCCTTTATGCATTTAACTGTTAAGCCAGTATCATCAGCCTTCTGTGCCAACATCCTATTCTCTCTTTATAAAGGGAGAGATTGTCATGTAAACTCGGTGTGCTACAGGTTGACGTTGAGTTTGTGACGTATACAAGCTTTTTCTCATTTTGGCACCTTTTTAGATATGAAATCTGTGACTTGGGACCGTTCGGGTGATCTCCCTGGCAGGGTTTCTTTTTGGCTTTTGGCACTGATGTGAAAAAGTTCAAGGCGGATTCTGTTCAAACATTACAAATAAAGCCACAATGCAGCCATCACATTTGAGGTCCGTGAGCGAAACATGGCACTATACAAATGTAGGTATTATGGATGGATGAGAGAGACTCTATACGCAAACATTTCCTACATAGGAGCCTTATAATTTTGTGCATGTGTTTAGTGTTTAAAATATTTTATTCACAACTGAGCCATGTTTAAAATTATATGGAAAGGTTCTAAATCTGCATATCGCCAAAGTGAATTTTACGGAAAAATGTTAGAAGTCAAAACCTGTCGTGAATGGAAATGACTGACTTTGTACTTCTAGAGAGACTTTCACGTTCATTACAGTAGAGTCAAGAGTTATCTCGAATCAACTAGCATCTAGAAGCCATTAGAGGAACATGATCGCATGGTACTTCCACATTGGCTTAAACATTCAGCTGTTATGGTTGCCTCTTGCTGTCACCACAGAGAGCTGGACTCATCACATCGCTTCCTGTGTGCTGGAGAACTTAAGCAGGCTGGTAGTGGTCTGTTTTTCAGAATCAGAATCAGGTTTATTGGCCAGGTGTGTGTACACACAGAAGGAATTTTGACTCCAGTTTGTACAGGTACAGTGGATGTTAATGTCACTGGTGAGTGGTAAGTGTTCATCAGTTCACCGTGGCCTGTGGGCAGAAACTGTTCTTGAGTCTGTTTGTCTTGGAGTACAGTGCTCTGTAGCGCCTACCAGAGGGGAGAAGGCGGAACAGGTTGTGTGCAGGGTGAGACGGATCTGCAGTGATGTTTCCTGCCTGTTTCCTGACTCTGGAATGGAGGCCAGCTCGGCACCGATGATCTCATCTGCAGTCAGACAGTGCTGGATGTGCAGAGAACAGACTGGATTATTGCTGAGTAGAACTGGATCAGCAGCTCCTGAGGCAGGTTGAACTTCTTCCCTCAGCTGGGCCTTTTTGATGACGGTGTCGATGTTGGACGCGCACTTTTAGGTCCTGGGAGATCGTGTATCCCAGTAACCTGAAGGTCATCGCCTGCCATCGCCACAGTTTTGAGCGTGCTCAGCTCCAGGTTGTTCTGGCCGCTCCAGAGGGCCAGCTGTTCAACCTCCCGTCTGTATGCAGACTCGCCACCGTCCTGGATGAGGCCGATGACCGTTGTGTCGTCTGCAAGTTGAGTTTGACAGACGGGTCACCTGAGGTGCAGTCGTCGGTGTAGAGGGAGAAGAGCAGTGGGGAGCGCACACACCCCTGGGGGGCACCAGTGCTGATGTCCGGCTGCCGGGTGTGATGTTTCCCCGCATCACC
The DNA here is from genome assembly GCA_011952105.1 of Coreoperca whiteheadi. Lineage (NCBI taxonomy): Eukaryota > Metazoa > Chordata > Actinopteri > Centrarchiformes > Sinipercidae > Coreoperca > Coreoperca whiteheadi. The sequence continues at coordinate 3,187,659 of CM022476.1, read as the reverse complement.
TGCTGCCTCCGGTCTGTCAAGTTTGCGATCCACTGACAGGTGTGGGGGGTTTTTTGCACAAAATTGGTGCTTAGCGTTAGTTTGAAGAGCACACTCCAGATCATGTAAAGGTATACATGTATGGTAAGATATTTAACATATTCTCCTGTGACATCTGAAAAACTCACACATCATATGCCTCCGACAACCAAACAAACAAAAACAGGTTGAACCACCAACTAGTGCTTGAAATTGTCGCTCCGGTTTATATTCTGGTCTCACCGTAATTTATATGTTCATGTACTCTTACATCACCCTGCCATAAAATGAAGGATGCACATGTCCCACCTTCCCTGCTTTACTCACCACAAGCATTGTGTGTAGTGGACTGAGCAGGCTAAAACAGTGCGTGTATTTGTTTAAGTGCTCTGTTTGGACAAAATCAGCTCAGCTAAGTAGACACCAGCCTTCTCCCTGTACCTCCTGGCAGGTTGTAAACATAGCAAAGCTTTGTTTTCAGAATGTAAAAGTGTTGCAGTAGTTTAGTAAAAAAAACAAAAAATTAATTAAAAAACTTCTACAGCAGCCTCGCACATCTGCTCCCAGAAATATGATGCAGCCAGTTGAAGAAGCTGCAGATGATAAAAACTAAATCTAAAGCTCGTAAAACAGGCGCGGGAAGTTTGCACGTCACTCTTTATGGGTGTAAAATGATTAGACAGACCAGGCACCCATCACTCACTCACTCACTCACTGACACGCACACACAGATGAGGATGTATGGATTACCAGAGGGGCAGCTCCCTGACAGCTTTAGCGGCCAAAGGGAACCTGACACAGGAAACAAGGAGTGCTGCTGTCTGAAAAAGAGGAGCAGCAGCTGTGTGTGTGTGTGTGTTTTCTTGTTTTACTATATTCATGGGGTCCAAAAACCAGGAGCCCACTAAATTTGTGGGGACCCACCTCCTTTGTGGGGCCAAAATGCTGGAAGGGCTTTTTGAGGGTTAAGACTTGGTTTCAGGGTTAGGTTTAGGCATTTAGTGTGTGTGTGTGTGTGTGTGTGTGTGTGTGTGTGTGTGTGTGTGGGGGTGTGTGTTAGTGCCATCATCTATTTTAGCACCAGGCTCAACCCTCTGAGCTACACAACAAAAATAACATATGCCATTGGCTATAAGTGTGTGATTGTGTGCAGAGCAGGAGAAGGCAATTAGAGCCGAGTTAAGCTGAGTGTAGCAAACTCACAATGCAAATGCACTCGCTGTGAAGTCGCAGGAAACAAACACAAACAAACACCCACACACACACACACACACACACACACACACACACTCCTTGTGGGTCAGTACGCTGACACGGAGATGAAAGTACACTGCACTCAAACATGAAGCACTCTCTCTTGCTCTCGTCGTTTGATTTTTATGATGCAGCCAAGATTTTAGAAGTTTAAAGGCTGCAGGTTTCATTTGAGATACTGCAAGCCTGTCTGGCAAATTATCAGCAATCTGTGAAAGCTTGAAGAGCGAAATATTTTGCCACCATCATCTCCAGAAACTCCCCACAGTCCCAAAGCTCCGTTGCACACAATCAATTGTGACTTCTTAAACTTTTTCTCTACAAAACGTGATCGCATATGATCTAATATTTCACCCCTTGCATAAGATCCCTCTCTGGGGTCTGCATGCTCTCTCATCCTTAATGACTTTCAGCCTGTGCCTCTGTCCCACAATTATGACACAATCTCTCACACAAAGTCCACCACTTGCCCCCTGAACATCCTATACATATTTTTGTATAGGATGTCCCACAATTTCCCTTATTAATAGCAGTCTTGCAAATGGAACCATCCCGTCCTGTTTTAAAGGTGCAATAGTACAACCTCTTATTAAAAACCCTAACCTTGAAAAATGACAACTAAACAATTTCCTTCCCATCTCCAAGCTCCCATTCCTTTCCTTCCCATTCCAAGTAGCTTGCCCAACACTTCAGATTTCTTGTTAAGGTGCGGTCTCCTCGCAAAAAACAAAAAAAGGTGGAGCTAGAAGCCCGGTGATGTAGTGACTACATGTAGTGAGTCCATCCCCTTGAGGTCAGCACTGTCAAGACAGTTTGCTATTGGTCATCAATAGTGTCAAAGTTCTTCAACTCGAAGCGAAAGATTTACGCAAAATAAAATGAATCCCCTGAATATTCCATTGAAATTTCTCTGAAATTTCACGATTTTAAATGCTGGTATGACTTGACCTTTACTGTACAAATTAATTTGTGTGTGTGTGTGTGTGTTGTGTGTTTGTGTGTGTAGCTGTGCACCTACATGCATAATGAGGGTAGAAGAGAGTTCCTTTGATGTGGACAACTGAGCACAGATATATTTTCACATATATATCCAATTCCCTTACTACAGACCAGCTAGTTAAAAAAAAAAATGCAGGATGGGGAGCTAGAGCGCTAAGTTACTGGATTGAGACAGAGAGACATACAAAGAGAGAAGAAAGAGAGAGAGAGAGAGAGAGAGAGAGAGAGAGAGAGAGAGAGAGAGAGGACCAAGAGTCTTCACAGGAAACCACTAAGAGGATTAACTACATATGCTCGGCATTACCACATTACCATACATTTCACTTTTCAAGCCACAAAACAACCTGCACTGAGAGTGTGTGTGGTTGCTGAACCTCCCCTGTGAGGGCTTAACAATTCACAGAAGTCAATTTCACCACAAAAAAAGCACACACACACACACACCCTGGTATTCTTCCTGTGTGTGTGCTATTAGTGTCTTGATTAGGATAAGTGAAGCACTGCCACTGTTAAAGAAGCTAAATGGGTGAAAGTGTGCATGTGTGGGTTTGTTTGTGTATAATCCAATCTCCCTTCTCTCTGCTCTATAATTAGGTTTTTGTGCTGAGCAGCCCAGACCCAGGCAGGATCTTACTTTAGGGGAGGTTTTGTCTACTTTTTTCTTTTACTTTTTTTTTTTTTTTTTTTGTGAGTCCGGGCACATTGAAGAATCCGATACACCCCCCCTGCCCTCCTTTCTCACAAACCTGTCTCTTCGCGCTCTTGCTCCCCTTCCTGCCTTTTTTTTTTTAACTAGCTGGTCTGTAGTAAGGGAATTGGATATATATGTGAAAATATATCTGTGCTCAGTTGTCCACATCAAAGGAACTCTCTTCTACCCTCATTATGCAT
>CM022476.1:3116362-3184472 GCA_011952105.1 Coreoperca whiteheadi | reverse complement strand
TTTTTACATCCAGATTTTTTTTAAAAACAGTAATTTTGTTTTTGTGGAGAGCAGCCTGTTTTTTGTTTGGTTTTTACTTTAGGGGGGGTTTTGTTTTCTTTTTTTTTTTTATTTTTTTTTTTTTTTTTTTGGAGAGTCAGGGCACATTGAAGAATCCGATACACACCCCCTGCCTGCCTTGCTCACAAACAAACACACACACACACCTATATACACACACACAGGCTCTCCAAACACCCCCTGCCATCGCCGACAAGATACTTCTGGTGTTTGTACAAGGCATGATGTTACAAGCACCAAGCTGTGTAGTGGTGTTAACAGCAGTGCTGGCGGCCACTGCTTTGTGTGTGTGTGTGTGTGTGCGCGTGTGTGTGTGAGGCGCAGCTTTGCGCCCCCACCCCCCGGGGTGACTGATAATCCAAGTACGTTATCACAACTGAACATTTCCAGTATTTCGCTGGCAGGGAAATCCAAACCCAAAAAAAACCCTCTTGTTTTTGTCACTTAGGGAGGACATCGCATTGACTTAGATTCAATCTTTGGAGACTTCACAGTACAATACCTCTAACTTTGACCTAAACCTAATTCTAACCTTAACCCTAAAACCAGGTGTTAAACCTTGAAATTTTGTGATTAACCTTATGGAGACCAGTTTTTTGTCCCCAGCGAAGATTCCCATCTACAGTATGTGACCGTGTGAACAGACTTTGTCCCAAAGACCTGGTTAATACAGTACAACACACGTTTTGGAGTTGATCTATTGACAATGAATCCGAACTATAACTACTGATTGGGTTAATCACACTTACCGGAGCCAAAGGTGCCATCTTCCAGTTGCTTATTTTGTCTGAAACTGCTAAAAACCCCAAAGAGATTCAGTCCATAATGACATGAGTCAGAGAAAACCTGCAAACTTCTCCACATCGGAGAAGCTGGAACCGGCATGTTTTTAAGATTTTCTTTCATGAATTACTTAAAATGATGAGTTGACAGTTCATTCTCGACCTGGGAAACAGCAGTTTACAACACAATTTCAGCTCAAGGTCCACTTACTCTTACTTGAGTTCGCTCAGCCGTCGTAGAACTGGAGATTCATGATTCTTAGCACCTCTATGATCTCTCGACCACGTTGGCTTAAGAGCTGAGGTCATCTGGTGACACAGAATGTGTGATATGGTCGAAAAGACCGAGGAGAAGCAAGAAAGTGGACCTAGTGCTAAGATTGTTTTGTCATCAAATTAACTAATTTATTCAGCGCTACACTGAATTAATGAATGTTTGGGCTCTAAATGTTTTTGTTTAAGTTTGATTTGAATGTGAGAAAATGAAATGTCTCCACGTCCCGGACAAATGACAGAGTCCCAGGAGTGCTTCCATTATTCGGTGTCTGTTGAGCAGCCCCAGGATCTGACGCTAAAAATGAGCTGAATTTTAGTTTTAGGGAGTGGTTTTTCCTCACTTGACCCTATCAAGGAAAGGCAAAAGGCTCAAAACAAAATCATTAATTCATGCTTTCACTGCGGTCATGTTCACCGACTCCATCAGGACTCGGCTTTAAGGACTCCTCCCGTTCCCGACCACACGGACTCAAGCAGCAGACCAGCTCACCGCAGACACCAACTGTCCAACCAAACGGTAGAAACACTCATAAAAGAGGAAAATCTGGTAAATGGAGAAAGATGCAAGATAATTTACTTTCTAAAAATGTAACTGGAGAGTGCAAAAAACGTTCCCGTTTTGGAGGAAACGTAACCAAATGAGCATCAGAACATGAAATGGTTCAGTCGTAAAACTTAAAAAGAAAAAAAAAAGATTTGTGCATCAAGCAATGGTTAATTACTGTATATACCTCGAAATGTTTCTAAATTGTTCTAAAATGTTGATGAAAACCAAAGCTGTATAGCTGGTCAAAAACGACACCTGCCTATGTGTCAAAATCTGAGCAGTCACCCAATAATCTTTTTCTAGAGATCCTGGAAACGTGCTGGAGTAGGCCGATCCTATCAACTTGAATGTTTGTTTGGTTCTTTTTCCATTTCCATGCTGTTTTGACTTTGACTTTTCTCTCCGAGCCAAACACCTCCGTTCCTTGCTGCTATAATGACCCAGTTTCCCCTCGGGGATCAATAAAGTTAATCTGATCTGATATCATCTTCTCGTCTCCTCTGGTCTTATCTCGTCTTGTCTCATTTCATCTGTAAAAAGAGGGCAAAAGCTAAAGATTCACCCGACGCTCTTGAGAAAAAACATTCAGGTTTGAAGTGAGAAACCACCATTACGTAAGATGATTTTAGACGCACCATCTGGATGCTTCCTCAGGGATGACTCTGATCATTGCAATCTAGAGAAATTTTCTGTTTAGATTGCTATCATTATTAAAAAGCTGCTCTTAAGAATACAAAATACCTACCTTGATTCAACTATTTCAACATCTCAGCTTCTTTTGAAAGCTAAGTGATGACGCCAAACACCCACTCTCTTCACGCTTCTCTTGTTCACTCAAACGTTTTCTGCATCAGGCCATTTTCATTTTCGAAACTTGCTTCTTTCTTCTTCTTTTCATTTAGACTTTTTCGGCACAAGTCTCCTGTGTCTATTGGCTGTTTTTATTTGCCTCATTTTCTTCTGGATGGTTTGTTTCTTTCGAACTTTTTTCTTTTTTCTCTCCATAAAACTCCCGTGGCTTCTTTGCGTGAGCAGAACAAGTTGTATTTCTTATTTCCTCTCTCAGTTGGAATCATTTGCATGTGTAAATAAAATGAACGGACGACTTACGTTTTTTAGTTTTGTGTTTTTTAATATAGTATCCTGCACCTTTCCTACATTGGTGCTGTAGACAAATATTTATTAGAATGATATCATTATATTAAGATAACTTTTAAAAGAATTAAAGTAAAACTAGTAAAACTATTAAAATGCAGGCAATAAAAGATGCGAGTCAGCACTGGATACATTGTCTTGTGTTTCAATGTTTCTACATCCACTCCCTTGTTTTTGTAATAAATGTAATATACTGCCATTTGCACTGATATCTAGCTGTCATAATAAAGATATGAAAGATTTATGGATTTATTAGTGTGTGATGACATAAAAGGCAAGGGAGTAGTACTGGTTTTATCTCCCCCACCCCCACCCGCAGGCTGAGAAAAGTTGCAGCTGTCGTTTTGCGAGCACACAGTGAAAAGTAGGACCTTTTCAGCTTCGATCCCAGACATTGTGCTCGGGCGTCTAACTGCCAGCCTTTTAAGTCACAAGATCTGGCTCCAAAAGTCTTCGTGGAGGGAAGCCAGGCCGACAGACTGCGCTGTGTTGAATGACTTAGCTGAGAAGCGAGAGCCAAGAATTAGTCTGCCGTGTACTTTCTCTCCCCCCAGTGAGCTCAGCGCCGGGGTAATTATTTGGCAGAAGACATCATGAAACAGATCTGACAGCTGCAATTATGACAAGGACGAGGCATGACTGCCACGCCGGGCCCCGAAATTTCTGCACCGTCACAGGCCGTTATGCCACTATGGATTTGGGGGAAGTGGGAGGGAATCAGGATGAGGTCGAGTTTGAGTCCAGTCGATTGGTTCTGATCTGTGATCCCGAGGCGGGGTGATGACGATAAGTTGAAATATGAACGTCACAGATTCTCAAGGCGGGTCTGGTATTGAAAGAATGCAAACTGGAGGAATTATAAATGAGAAGAAATGATGCCTTTAAAAACAGAGTGGACTACAGACTATTTCTGTGTGTTCCTGTGCATGTATTAGGAAAGAAATCTTGCTCTGGATCAATTTGTTTGAACGAACGAACCAACCGACCAACCAACCAAGACAATGTCCGTGGAGGAAAATATCATTATTGCAGTCGCTGGGATTCCTCTTTTGGTACGATCCTTGTCTCCAAGACTGCAGGTACAAATGCAAGCTACGCCTGCAAGCACTGGCATTCCCACATCAACAAGCGAGAAGTGGAGTCAGCCTAGGTCAAAGGTGAAGACCCTCTGGCTGAGGTGCTGCACAAAGAGACATCTACTCATGCCGTCCTGTCAGCTGTGGTACGACATGACCTTTAGGACCCTCCGCAAAGTTATTTCCATTTATATGGCAAACTGGCAATCATGGAACAACAACAGAATGAAATAAACTAATATGACAGAACAACAGTTGTACAGTCTCACAGTGTTTTGCAAAGCACAGAATATAATAATCCTTATCTTAACCCCATTATTCTGAGAGGTCATGCAGAGTCTTGAGCTAACGTCAGTAAGCTACCATGCTCACAATCATCATGTTAAAATGCTAATGTTTAGCGGGTATATATTTATCATGTTCACCATCTTAGTTTAGTGTGTTAGCATGCTAACACCTGCTAATTAGTAGTCAACGTAGTACAGCTGAGGCTGATGGGAATGTCATTGGTTTTGCAAATATTTGGTCTTAAGACAAAGTATTGGACAAATTGAAGTTATATGCTGATGACGGCGCTAAATGAAAAGTTAAGGGATCACCAAAGTGATTACAATTCATCCTGAGGGGAACATGAATGTCTGAACTAAATTTAATTGCAATCCATCCAAACGTTGTCGAGACATTTCACTTAGATAAAGCAGATAAATCTTTACACCAGGGTTGGAAATGATTGACTTGTGGACCTCCTGTGTGCCAGCCCCAAATGGCTCGTAGAGGAAATCAAGTGTCTGCATCAGTTCAATCACCTTGAAGGGGTTAACTCAAAAAAAAAGGTCATCGTCTCCAATCACTTCCCCTCCGAGGGCAATTTGCAGTCGTCACCTGCCAAGTGAACACAGCATCCAGGGCAAATCAGCCAGCGAAGATGACATGACATTACTTTAAGATGCTTTTCAAAAAAGTGCAGGAAATTCAAGGAACCTTTAGGGCTTCTTCGAGCGTCAGAACCCAAGACAACTGACAAAGATTCCTTAAATAAGTATTCAGGGTTGATGGAGGTACTTTCCCAAATCTAACATATTTTCAAGTGTGAGGTACCCCGACCATCTGAAGTCACAGTTTTTCACTTCATTCTCTCAACAGTCTTTTCTCATAATTGCTCATAACACGTAGAAATAACCTGACACATAATTTTACTCAACAGCTACTAATATCACAAAAGTTAATGCAGTCTTTTGAGCTTTTAGAGGATTTATAGGACAATGCTGATGTTATTCTACATATTTCCCAACCAAAAACCAACAACGTGTTAGTACGTCTCTCTCGATACCTTCTGACTTCCCCACTCTGTCTGCTGCTGTGTAAAAACTGCTCACAAATATAGTTTCATTTCTGAAAAGGTTCAGTAATATCCTAAAACAGATGGCCACTGCAGTTTTTAGTAAACTTTACTCAAACAAATGGAAATGGTTGTGGTTGTGGACTACTTTGAGCGGTGGATTAATCCACATTTGGTGCTCTAGTGAGTACGGGGGACGGTGAGCGTTTGGGATTGAATCAAAATAAACTACAGAGTGTGTGTTCATGGTAATGAAGGGACATGTCAGCCAGTGCAACAGTGTGGCTCATTGATGTGTTTTAAATAGCTTTTGAACAACAATATAGCTCTATGACACAAAGGAATAAGATACATCAGGCTTTGGATACACACACACACATACACACACAAAATACTTGTTAGTAGGATCAATTTTATGGTTGGTTTTGGCATTTTGGTGGTATTTGTTGACAAAAAGAAATATATAGAATATCACCAGTAAACCAAGAAACCTACAGTAATATAAACTCAGGCTCCCCTAATACTTTAAATTGAATGTGTCTATTCGTTTGCAAGTTGAGTGGACAGGCTGCTTGAAAACAACCTAATACAAGTTATTAAACTCCAAAAAATCCATTTATTTTAAAGATGTAATTCAGTTGTTTCATACCTTAAACAACTCCTAATCTTAACATGTAGCATTGAGAGGTCTTTTAAAAATTAAGGGGATGTGCAAAAATAGTTATTGTCTTAGATTTGCCTTCGCCAGTGGTACAACTGTTACTCAGTTGGAGGCTTTCCCCTTTCAGCGTCTCTCAGGTGAAACAGCAAGTCGACGCAATACTCATACTGTACGCTCAACCTAAACATGCAATTCCTGAGCAATAAAGAGAATCCTAAATGAGAGAACAGAGAACAGAAATACAAGCCGTCTTTGTCTAGAGGATTCTTTCCATTAATCTTTAACTCTACCTGTAAATGTCAATGAACTCTGGATATTTTTAGCAGCAGTGGCATTTTATTCCACTTCACATAACTTCAACATACAAGAGATGAACTTGACCATCGGGGGAACGCCCATATTAGCATTTCAGCATCGTGGTGTGCATCACATTTTCAGTTTAGTGTATACTCCTTATAGGCTCCACTGCAGCTTACAGTCCAAATAATGCCTACAAGATCCAAAGAAAGTCTTTTTAAATAGTTTGAAAGTAAGAGGTTTGGCATTGAATGCAACAATTTCTGTCTGGTATATCTCCAAGCATGCAGGCAACAGTTTGGGCTTTGAAGGTGATTGACTGGAAGATTCCCCCAACTTTAACAACATCATTTCTCAGGTTTAGACATGTGCCATTTCTGTTTTGGTGTGAATATAACAGCAGAGACACGATGAATGTGCGCCTGAAATATTTTAAACCAACTTCCCACTCTAGATCCCACTGTTTAGAGCCTTAAGACTGATGTAACGTTTCGGTTTCACCTCTACCTTGCAGAGCTACAAGTAGGTCCATCCATTGAAAGGCATGTTAGGCAGCTAAACATTGTTCAAACTCTTACTTTATTACAAATGCTTGTGTGGAGCTCCCAAAGTTTCCATAAACACCAAATATGTCAGGCTTAGTTACAGACAAAAGGTGTGTATGCAAATCATCTGTAAACCAACACACCGAAAAAACTAAATGCTACACAAATCATCTCAAACTTGCCGTTTGCTGTAGCACAGCACATTTATCATCTTGAGAAACTTTAGGATCCCCATCAGAATTTTAAAAAAAAAGAAAAAGATTGGCAGCTTTTCACAATGCTTGTCTGAGAGAGTGATGGATCATCTTTTTGTCATAAGCAAGACACAATGTTTGCCTTCAGAGTGCTTTGGGGAGTTAGTGTTTCCTACATTTTGTTACAAGCTGTGCTCACCAGTGATATTATCCCGTGGTAAACGAAGAACAAATTGTCAGTCAAAATTTTTTTTTGTTTAAAAGCTCCACATATAAATATTACTTTCATGATGGTACAAATGACTGTGTTTAATGTGAAAAGTGTTGCTCGTAGTGGCAAAACCACAGAGAATGATCAACTCTGCAGCTCCATGGAGTTTTTTAGCAATTTGTTTTAGCTCCTAGTTTTGGTTTAACAGCACTTTCAGTGTATAGTTCAGTCTCAGGTGGTCGTTTCCAGCAGCGGCAGCAGCAGGCAGCCATTTTCCGCAAACAAGTTCTGATATACTCACAGTGCACTACCTGTGCAGCACCAAGCAGCAGACAAGCAAAGGCAGAGACTAGCTGGTAAAGAAAGTGGAACATCTTGTGTGCACTGACGTGATAGTGAGCTGCTGTTACAAAGAGTTTCCCCTCGGGGATTAATAAAGTATTTCTGATTCTGATTCTGATCTAGCAGGTAAAGTATCCAAGTTAGTATTGGATTGACAATTATCGGGCGGACACAAAGACAAATCCAAGCAAGTGATTATGTTGTGTTTCTGCTGGATGTGTTAATAGGCAACTGTTTGCCAAACACATTAGCCTTAACAGCTGTAAAAGGACAATAATATGTCAGAGGAGTGTGTTTTTCAGCTTGTTGTGACGTTCTTCTGCCCCCTAGTGGCTGTGAAAGAACCAATCAATATAGCTTTAAGCAGCTCAAGTTATCCAGCAGAAACTGAAGATGAATTTTGAATGAATATCCAGTGTACAAAAGTGTAATGGTACACTAAGTAATGTCTGTACCACTCACTTTACATCCAATCGATAGTAAGGAGGGCGAGTCAGAGTCACCACCATTGTGTCCTGACAACAGGTGAAACACAATACTCCTGTGACCATCAAGAACAGCAGAAAAGTGCTGGCTAAGGAAATAATGAGCTGAGGAGAAAAGGTGGAAGAGATATTTTTACTTCAAGACGGGAACAAATTAGAGCATATTAGAGCCAGCAGAGGAGGAGAGAAATGAGATTTTGGGTTACAGGCAGGAAGTTGCTCTGCTGTCCTGAAATAACTCCACTGCTGCTTTTTCATGCATTCAGTTTTCCAAAGCATGAAACCCCCGCTCTTTTTGCTATAGATTCTCGCTTTAAAACAGTAAACTTTAAAACGGGAGTTTGGTGGTTTGACTGTTGTTGTCCAGTCCAATTGCGTCTTTGACATGCTTGGGAATTTTTATCGTATCTCTTCTTGTGCATCTTTTCTCTCTCGACACTTTGCTTTCACGTGTGACCGGTGTACCGGTACGGTTAGCCGAACGTCTCGTCCCGCCGCAGGGCCTGCTGCTGCTGCTGCTGCTGCTGGCATGAGCAGGTGCTCGTGCGAATCCATGACAGCCCCGTCCATATTTAGTAAAGCTCTGTGATGACTCCACATGCTGTCCCCTCTGCCTGCAACACAGATTATTTTGGTGGCAAAGACTTTCCAGGCACCGGCAGCAAAAAAACCAAACAGCTGTAGCCGGGCGCCATGAGGAAAACGCAGCAGCTATTTTGACTTTCACTTTGTAACTGAATATCAGGGAGGAGGGGGGGATAAAGTCACCAGGCATTGAGTTATTTGGGCAGATAGATTCAAACGTACAGACGGGGGACAAATTAAAGGAAAAACCTGAATAAAAGAGTGCAGAAACATATCAAACGCAGATGCCTCTCTGCACCAGGGCTCTCCGAACGGTTTGGCGAGTATGAAAATGATGTGTATAAAATGCTACAGCCTTTACAGCCACCAGATCTCAATCCAGTTTCACACCTATGGAAGATTTTGGACCAACGTGTATGACAATGCTCTCCACTGCCATCTCCAAAGGAACAAATGATATAATATAAACTTTCATCTTCAAATCTATTTAGTGGGGTCTGTGACTGTGTCTGATGCTATATGTCCTTTTGTTAAGTCTGGCTAATGTTTGTTTTTCTCTCTTGCAAAGGAGATCCTGATCGCAATGAGATGACCTGATAAAATAAAAGGTTGTATGTATAAATGAGGGACTAACTTGTGGAGGAACGGTGATCATCCCACCAACCGAGCTCCTACAGAGTTGGCACTGAAGCTGTTCTGGAGGCGCGTGTCTCCATACTAAGACACCTCACGTTGGGTTCTCCTTTATATGCCAATTTGTCTTGTAAGTGTCGAAACGTACACGTTCACACAAAAACTGGATGCATTGCAACCATCGGTGGAGTAAAAAACATTCCTGACGCCGCTTAGCAGACGATGACGGCGGCGGCGGCGGCGGCAGGCAGGCAGCCATTATGAATCAGATGATAGCGGCTCATGGCACGGCCTACATCGCAGCGGCAAACATGATACTGCAAGCCAACTATTTGTGGCCTCATAAAAAGGAAACTGCCAGTGTCCCGTACTGTATTTATCCGTCTTGGCTCAAATGTTTTTCTGCCACAGGGTAAGAAGCCATGAAGGGAGGAGGGAGGAAGATGGTTTAAAATCCATTCTAGTTACTTTAGAGATTCATATTTTACTAAAATTATGATCATCTTGTATGCATGTGATGCATTGTTATAGACATAAGTAGAGAAAGAGCATTCATTTTTACAACCCACTATACTAGCTACACTGGATTAAGCCAATACACTGTAATCACATGCCGCTGCAGCTTTCTTTAAACCCCCTGGAAGCCATTTATGCACCACAGTGCCATTTCATTCATCACTCACTGCGTTATACGAATAGGTCAGAGGTCATAACCGACATCTAGAAACATCAGTAGGTCGTGCTAGCTAAGTTGCACAGATGTATAACATCCTTAGTTAAATTCGACGTGAGCAACCGAAAAACCAGCTTTAAATGTTCCCCAGACCAACTCTGAACCAGGGAATACTGGTTTCCAGGAGGGTGACTTCCGATATGTCGGGACATCGGGTAAATTGGGACAGCAAAAGAAAACAGCATTGTACTTCTGCCCTAAAAAGGGTGAGTCAAAGCAACTGGTGCGGAGCGCTTGCTGTGGAAGTACATGACCAGAGTTACATGACATATTTTCCTGTGACATCATGTGGATGGTTGATGTCAGTATCAAACAGGCTTCAGCTTGATTTTTAATATAAGGGTATAACATTTGAAAGAGTAATATATTTTAGATAGAAATTATATGGGACAATGTTAAAAAGGCTATTCCAACGAAGTACAGCCCTAGTGTATTCACTTAACCTGATAAAAAGAGGGACCTCACGTCTATGTCCACACAGATGTCGCCTATACAGCCAACTTTTAAGTAGACAGAGTAAGACTTTTTAACGATTTATGAATGGACTTCAGTCCAGTATCTCAGGGCACTTTCCATATAGAGCAGGTGTAGACCGCACTCTTTATAATATTAATTATAATAAATTACTACCAATGGTCAGGCCAGCACCTTGCAGGGTAGCTCGCTGCCATCGGTGTGTGACTGTGTGAACGGGTGAATGAGAGGATGGATCTTCTTTTCCTTTCGGCTGTTCGAATCATGTGCCTCCATCTAACCCTGTCCTCTGCGTCCTCTTCACTCACACCAATTAACTTCATGTCCTCTCTCACTACATCCATAAATCTCCTCTTTGGTCTTCCTCTAGACCTCCTGCCTGGGAGCTCCAACCTCAGCATCCTTCTACCAATATATTCACAGTCTCTCCTCTGAACATGTCCAAACCACCTCAATCTGGCCTCTCTGGCTTTATCTCCGAAACATCTAACATGAGCTGTCCCTCTGATGTACTCGTTCCTGATCCTGTCCATCCTCGTCACTCCGCCACCTCCAGCTCTGCCTCTTGTCTTTTCGAATGAGAGGATGGATAATGCGTTTATATAACATGAATAAATGCAGCCATTTTCTGTACTACGTTCTATTTGAAATCTATAATTATTTGCTACTTTTCACACTATTGTTACGTGAAAATGACATGAGTAAAAGGATCTGGAAAGAGCATCTTTCACTCCTCCTGCCGAGTTTGGCTGTGAAAACATTCAGTCATTTGAGGATTTTTACCTTTTGCAGGACAACTCAGAGTCAACGCTGTAACACTTTCATCCTGTTTCCATTAAGTCTGGGCGACAGTTTTCGTCCTCATGTCAGTCAGTTGTCATGTAAGTGGGTACTGTAACTGCGCTGGCATTAACGGAAGTGTAGCTCTGAACAGAGAGCAAAGAATGATTTTCACGTTTGATGATTAAAGGTCCTCCCAGTGAAAAAGTATCTGATGAACTAGTTTGAGGTGGGTGGAAGCATATTAAAGATCGTTTGAGCATCATTAATGCCTTTGGGTTTTGGTTCCACAAGGCCTCTTTTTTATCTTTTTCTTGTTATTTTGATCAAAGGAATCTAAATCCACTACTCGCATTCATCCAGTCTCTCACCTCTAGTGTGTATACAGGATTAGTACTGCTAGTAAATTGTCATATTGTAATGTTGCAAAGGAAGAGGAAAAAAAAAAGAAAAACTCCACAGCGTCCTTCAAAAGTCTCATTAGTGGAGCGTTCACTGCAGTTTTTGACAGATGAAAAGAAAGCACAACATGATTTGTCTTTGCAGCTTCTTTTGGAGACAGAGCAGCATGAATTTGGAAAGCGTGCGGTAAAAAGACATCATAAAACATGTAAGCTGCGAAGGCAACATCTGTAAAGCATAAAACCAAAAGTGGCCCACAAGGAGTCCTGAGGCACTCGAGTGAGTAACAACATACAGTGAAGAGGAGATTAGAGGTGGCTTTCTAACCTTGTCAACTCATTTTACGTCACTGCAACAACAACAAAAAAAACAAAAAAAACACTTCAGAGCTCCGTGCAGGTCGTTCAAGTTCTTCCACACCCAAACTGTGAGAACCATTTCTTTAGGGAGCTCGCTTAGTGCACGGGTTCATTTGTTCACTTTCCTCAGTTTGATATCATTGCAAATTGAATATGTTTGGGTTTTGAAGTGTTGGCCAAACAAGTCAAGCGATTCGAAAGATGTCACCTTGGTCTCTGGGAACTCGTGATCGGTATTTTTTAATCATTACTTAATATTTTTTAAGAATAAACGGTTAACTGAAAAGTTGTGGAGAGATCAATCAAAAATGAAAACCATTCTTGAAATGCAACTTCCTTGCTCGCCACGATATTAAAACGTCGCTATTGTGACTGCAGTCCATGTGCTGCTAGTGGAGGCTTTACATTTCACGGTCTCGGTTCAATAATCTACTTGTAATTTCCAGACGGCGGTCACCACAAAACAAACCCTGTACCCGACAGCTGGACCAGAATCGACTCGTTACGCCGATGGGTGGGGCTCGCTGCAGACTCACGTGCCACACATGCTACAAATGCCACAGTGAGGACAGAGGGGAGATAACGGACACCGTGATGAAAACTGGCATTAGTCGGCACTTCGGGAGCAACAAGGGGCATGCCCTTCAGCGAGGGACCACAACATCCATGTGCCATGGAATACATCTCATTACAGGGTGTTTGCTTCATGGGCGCATGGCAGTGACTCCTGCTAGGACAATACCAGTGTTTCGTCATGTTTTCACTCCGCAAATCATACTGCAGCATAATGTGTCACACACTTGCAAAGAGAAACCATTTTGGACACTTGGAACTTGGACAGAAAATCAAAGAACAAGCAAATGGATGTTATGGATGACATGAAGTTATATTCATTGCAAATCTTGCTGTTGGGCAACTAACAAGTCCTGTAGGAGCGTCCTTGAATGCAGTTCCACTGTTGGGGAGTGTTTTATGAGAAATGTCTTTGTAATGACAATACAATCGTAGTTTTGAGGAACAAAGCCATAATATCAGAAAATGTCATCTTATTTAAAAAAATATATCATCATATTAATCTCCCAATCTGATCATAATATACAACAGTTTGCTGTTCTCACAGTATATAACATTCTTCCTCAAATACAATGGTTTTAGGCTGTACTTTTTCCTGAAAAAAAATCACATTTTCTTGTAATATTATGGTTATTCTTGAAATATTACTATTTCTTCTCATAAAATGACTTTATACTATATATAATATGAGAATATTATGACGTTTCTTGTAAAACTACAACTTTATTGTCAGGGTTCTGGGTTTTTCCTCATACAATTATGACTTGTAATATCATATAATCTCTCAAAATTATGACTTAATTCCTATAACATTACTCAAAATATTTTAATATTTATAATAATATAATTATGTTAAGCAACACTGATTAGATGTTTTGTATTTATTCATATGTATTACTTATTGCATCACATGTAATGCGGCAGTGGAATAGTCCATTTCAAATGGTATGACGCAAAAGTTAAAAAAACGTTATTCATTCATTCACTAGTCTAAAGAATGCATAATCACTGATCACAAGGTACAAGCTCATTTATTTATCATTTTACAACGAAGTGAGTTTGTAGTCTCTTTGTGCTACACGCAACAGATAATTTAATTTATATTAGAATAGGGTAACATAAAATAAAATAAAATACAGTTATTTATATACATACACATGGTCCTTTCAAAGTGCTAAATGTCAACTGCACATTTGTCAGCAAACCAAAGAAGGTTCAAAGGTGGAGAGGAGGTTCAGAACAAGGTGAGTCAGGTTCTCCTATCATCCGAACACAGTAAACACAGAGCAGCAGCACAGCCCTGTCCACAGCCTGTCAAAATAGAGAAATCTCAGGAAGGAAGGCAGACAGGCAGAAAGCTGTAATTTTCTTGTGTTATCAAGCTGATGCAGACTGACAGAGCAGCTATTGGATAGTTTGCCCCTGGCGAGATGTTTTGAGAGGCGCAGCAGGTGCCTGGAGGCACAACACCAAGAAGTTATGTGAAATATGTAAACAATTGGCAGGCAGGAGTTTGCAGAGTCATGTTGGTGTCTGCTCCTGCAGCCCACAACCGAGGCCCCAAAACTCCCTTTCAGACTCAGAGAGGAAAATCAATGAGACCGTCATCTCCACCGCCAAGACAACATAAATATCCCCAGCTGTGCATGCGGAGACCTTATTTGCTGCAAAAACTCCCACATTGAGTTTAATACATTAAAAAGCCTACATACTAAAAACAATGGCTAATGGAGGAGCGTGAAAGAGAAAAGCAATGAGAAGGTCAAAAGTTCAGTGTTGTTACCACACTGGCACAACAACTTTATACTCGGCTGGCTGGATACATCTATCTTATTCCAACAAAAGGTCATTATTTCAAGCGAGCTGCAGCAGCAGCCTATCTTAGCTTCTAATTCCATTTCTGTTTTTGCATGACGATCTGGAGCTGATCAGGCTGTGCACGACTGGCTTGGCTGATTTCAGACACTCGGGAATGATCAGCACAAGGGTGATACTCTGGTGACTGAGCAGCTTCAGAAGAGCCACGACTCACATGCATAAAACTTACTACATTTTTTGTTTACCAGACAATCGACCTCCTCGGGGCCTTCTGATAATGACCTCTCAGGAACAAAGGCGAACGTAGCACGACATCGTTATACTAGCTGCAAAGCCTCTTAAGAGCTGGCCGGTGCAGAAACATGCACAAAACATGTGACTTTGACAAAGAATGCTGATTGCGTCTGGTTTCATACCAATTTTGGTTTCCTTTAACCTTGACCACAATCTTTACCTAACCTTAACCAGGAAGTGTTTCGCCCCTAAGCCAACCCAAACCCTAAACATAGAGGAGGCAGGTCAGAGAACATTCACATGAGTCGTGTCAGACGGCAGCAACAAACTATCGTTTTCGTAGTTTAGTTTGGAGGATGTGTGCCATAAATACCTTTACATAGATGATAGATGCTTTTACTTTAAAAGTGTGGATACCTTTACATTACTGGTTTGGACGAAAAACATAATTTTAGCATTCACAGCTATGGAGTATAGTACAGGTGCATAAAAATTGGCGGCGTACAACGCTGTATAACATCGTTTTCCAGTGTATTGAGCAGATGTTTTTTTTCTTTCTTGCTCTGTTTTCTGGTGGTGATGCAGTTTCTGTGCAGTGAAATCTGGAGTGTTTAAAAGTAAATGCTTTCACGAACCGACTTGCAGGTGCATTCGCTTTTCTTTTCGCGGCCCGTTAGGATGTTTCACAGCACCCAGACACGCGCGGGAACACATTATCATTCCTGCGACCTGAACAGATTCCAGTCACGGCTCTCCGACTCCCTGACGGGGGTTTTCTGTTCCCGCCTGCCCTGGTGGCTCTAAAGGAAATTGATCTTTTGAATAGAGGTCCAGAGTTTTATAAAAGTCATCACTCAACCCTGTGCCACATGCCAGCAGCTTCTGATGCCCGCTCATTTTTCTTGGTACCTGGAGTATATGACAATTTGTTTCGTGGCTTCCGGAAGAAAAAGCGAGCTGCCACCAGAGCTGGGCCTTTACCTACTTTTAAACAGAACTATACCTCTGACACAGCGCTCGCATGCATTCTACCAGACGCACAACGCCATAAAACATTCCTTAAACATCTCCGACAGAGCCAGATTCATGATCTTAACCTTCTGCTTCTGTTGCCCCTCAGTTCTTACAACCTCACAGCTCTGCAAATCAAAGCGCAGGGTTGAACGAGATCCAGGTCGTGGAAAAAACAAAATCCCAGCTCTCGACCCAAGACGGGTGTCGCCATAAACAAGCTGACGAGCTGAGATCTGTCTTCTTTCATGAAAACCTCCTCCTCCTCAGAAAAAAACCCACTCTCACATTGGGGAGGGGGAAAAAAGAGCTCTGAGAGGGAAAAAGTCTCCTTTCAACTTCTGCTGAGGAGTAAATTGGGCTCTTACATGAGCAGAACGGCTGTGAATTCGAAAAGATGAAAAAAAAAAATTAAAAAAAGGAAAACTCAAAGAGGCGAGTGGAAATGTTCTCCTCTGCCAGGATATGGTGAAGTATCTAACGCTTTTGGGCCTCATGTTCTTCAGTAGAAATGTGCCTCTGATGCAGTTAAAGGTGGTATACATGGAGCATTTTTTGTTTGTTTTTTTAACGTCATCCAAAATTTGAGCATTAAATTGTTGATGAAATCGTGGCATTATTACAGTAAACACATGAGAGCATGTTGGAAATGATTCGATTGCTTGTGTTTCCTAAAATAAAAAGGGGATTTAGGCACGATATGCTCTTAATATTCTACTATCAATCAGATCCCAAAACAGAGTATGTGGAGCGGCCAATCGGGTTTGAAGATAAATAAAAAAAGGTATCAAACCACGGATTTCGAAGTGCTTTACGGGGACAAAATGAAAAAAAAGGAAAACACAAAGCAACCTGTATAAACACACACGTGCTGGAAATTATGCCCATTTGCTGAGGCACAACAGCGCTCTCTTCCTGCTTAGTGCTACAAAGCATTACCCTCGGAATTGAACCCTGTGTTTTATAACAGTTACATGCGGAGCAGAGGACTCTTAAGGCTGACAGTCTGCTCAGTTATGTCTCATCCGTTTACTGTGATTGCACTAATATCCCTAAATCTAACAAGGTAATTATTTATTCATGTCGCAAACGTTCACTGCTGCTCAGTGTTTGCAGGGGCTGAAGGGAACTCCTGAACCCCGGACCCCCCCACACCCCCTGCTTGGGTTCATCTGAGCAGAGAGAGGGAGAGGAGGAGGAGGAGGAGGAGGAGGAAGGGGAGATGGAGGGAGAGAGGCTAGAGGAAAGGATGACAAGTGAAGGAGGGATGGCTGCTCCAGCGATGATCACAGTTCACACACACACACACACACACACCGACTTATATCTAATTCTTCATGGAGGAGTGTGTGAGGTGAGATAAATAAAGGGGCGTGACATTCACACACAGGCTGAGTAATCGCTTCTATCGAGCGTTACACCCTCGTATCAAACCTGTGGTTATAAATAGATGTATGTATATACAGCTTCATAAATATCAATCTATAGGCATATGTATGTTTATTCAGTACAGTTCGGAGGTTCCGATTTCCATTTGTGGAGACTTTCTACTTGTTCCTGTTCACATTTCAGGGAGAAATATAAAACTTTTGATTTGACAGCTGGATTTAAGGGCTGGGTATAGTCCAAAACGGACACGGATTGTCAGGATTGTGTTGGCAAACAGGCAACAGCTAAAGGACCCAGACACAGACAGAAGTGGCAGGATGATGACTTGAGTGGTGATTTATTGTCTAAATGGTAGACAAGCGGCAAAACAGGTTGCATGCAGGCACAAATCCAAAACTGAACAGGGAGACAGAACCAACACAGGCTTTTACGAACGGACACAGGATAACGGGGCACAGGTGAAACCAATCAACACAGGTGACAACACGCAAAGCGATCAAGGACAGGGAGCAAAACTAGAGCAAAAAAGCTGTAAACATTGTCATTTAATACATTTCTGCATTGGCATAAGATTACCATTCATTTGGAGTTTGTGGACACCTGGCGAGATAAGTCCAGTATTCACTCTGCTTTTAGCTCTGGCTTGGTCTCCACCAACTCCTGAGAAAAATATCTGGCTGTTTAGCTGCTTAATGTTCCACTTTTGTCACGAGCTAGCCACTAACTTTGTCTGCCCGTAGTTTGGTGCTGGCCAGGCAGCATATGGTGGGTTTTTACAGCCTTTTGCTGGAAACAAGCTTGACGAAAGAACGCTCTGTAGAGCTGAGGGAAACTGCAGTCAGGTAATCATTTTCTGTGAGTCAGTCACTTAGAGTCATTTGATCCATTTTTATTATAAAATATTCATTTGTGCACCTTTAAGTAAAGGATATCAGTCCATCTTCTCCTGCCCTACCACCTAAATGCATGACACTTGAGTTCAGAAATCCAGCATAAGGATGACACATGGAGTTTAAGTCATCTCAAGAGGCAGACAGGAATGTGGAATTTAACCGCTCACATCATTTCCTGCTGTTGGACAGAGAGCCTGATGTGGCAGATATCCACCTATTCCTCACAGCGCCTTCGCCACGTCTTACATTTTATGTGCCGAAGGGAAAGGTGGCTGAAATAGCAGCAACAGTGACCTCTCCGTGGGAGGAGGGAGCAGGACAGATGGAGAGAAAGGGTGGGTGGAAGCAGCCAAGCGTGTCGGCACAAATCATCTTCACGCCAGAGGCTGTGTGACAGGTGACTGCAGCACATTTCTGAGGCCTTCGGGGTCCGCTGGGGGGACAAACGGCCAGCGAGAAGGTGCAGCAGGTAGCCTAAATGTGACAGACAGACTGGAGGGGCTCTAGTTCAAGGGCCCCTGGGAGAATCTGACTTACCAAACAAAAACTGCCACCAAAATCCCTTAAGATGGGCACCTAATAGCTTGATCAAGATTCCGTTCAGAGATGTAAACTGGGCTCCTCTTAGCAGGTGTGTGATGGGATACAACAAAACAAATTTGACTCGAGCTTTGCTGCCAACCATAGAAGCAACTTGGAAATTAGCACGGTAGGAAAACGTCTCTCAGGACATCTTTAACAACAGTAATATGGTGTTACAGGATTTAAAATCATCTTTGGGTTGTCAGTCTAGTCCGGGTTTAACTGGTTCTAACTACAGCTTGGTGTGGACCTTATCTATGGCTATGTGGTCGCAAAAAGACACAAAACTGTGAAATTGTCCATATTTTCTATTTTCATAAGTAGAAATAGTACCAGTCAGACAGTTTCTGTGGTGTAGCAGCATAGATTCAGCCAAGACATATCTTCCCTTAACATGGGAATCAGAAAATATTATTTTCAAAATCAAAAACAGAACACATACAAAAGTACTCACAAATTACAAAAGCATATCCAAAATGTACCAACAATTCTGGCAAAAGCTCAACTAAATGTTGGCTGAGAGTGTGAACCTGCTGTCAAAGTGTTGCCTACTGGATTTAATCAGATGCAAGATTAGCAGAGTTATCCAGTTCCCCGTTTCCTTTTGGGTTTGGACCCAAAACCCTGTCACCCTGGTGGCAGTCGGGTTTTTTGTGGCACCCACGTGTGTGTGCAAAACTCACACAATCTTGGGAAGACGTGAACGTCAACATGGCTCCGCTTGGACCTGCACATTTCTTTTTGTTCTGCATCACCTGTCACTAAACACAAATGCTGTTGTATGTTGTAGTAGCGAGATTGGCCTTTATAGAAATATCAATATATGAAATGAATTGAAGACAGTGTGTTGAATACAGTCTTTCCTGCCATATGTTATGCTAAGTAAACTTTGATACGTGAAAAATAAACATCATGATATGTGAAACACACCAAGTCTGTTTGCGAAATGTATTAAACCGTGGCCACTTTCCAACATAAAACAAGGCACTTATAATCCAGTTTTGTTTGAACAGATCTCTGCCAGCCAATCAGAAACAAGACTATTCCATGCCAATGGCATAAAAAGGAACTTTTGACTCCCCAGCCCCGGAGAAGACCAGGCTACAGGACTAACTAAGAGGCCGAACAGCTTCGGGCTTTTATATCTTTTCTTATCAACATTGCTGCACGAACTGCGGTCCCACGAGGAAAAACCTCCCACTGCTCCAGATGGCTGCCAGGTATGAGTCTCTGTAACTGACTTTAAGTGTCAGTGTGAAGCCGAGCTTATGTGCTCTGCAAGTCTGTGAAACAAAGGTTAAAAATCTCCTCCGTCTGGCAACGCTCAGGACAAACTCAGGGCCTCCCTGCCAAGCACCGACCTGCCGCCGCAGCGCTCAAATCATCCATATCAGTGAAGGGCAAGTCTTTCCATGGAAGTTAACCTGTCCACTGGGGGAAACTGCAGCATTTCCGGGACTTTTGGGAAGTAATTAAAGCTGAGGAGAAGCCCACCAGCTGTGCAGCAGGTGAGAATTCACAGAACATATTAGACTACGTGAGAGGCATACTACATGGTGTTGATTTTATAAAAAGGCCAAACACATTGGCCCACAGTGAAATGCAAACGCAACCAGGATGTGTTACAGATGGTTGTTTGGACTGCAGCCAGACTGATCCTGATGCTCTGTATTAGTGTCAGGAAGAAAAAAGTTCGATAAAAAGGCAAAAAGAAAAGCTAAAGTTGAATTGAGCTCACTAGCTGTAGCTAAAATGAAATGTACAATCATTGCAGGAAACTTTTGGCTCAGAATCAGTTATCCTTCGAGACCTTGTGTTCCACGTTTGATGATCAGAGAAACTATGTTGGCTGGCAAGTCGTTATTAAAGTTATGCGAGTCATCTAAAGACCTGAGCTACAATATTTGTTAATTGACAGTGATATGCTGAAGGTCGTAAAGTTTAACTCAAATCAGCATGCTTTGTTCACAGTGAAAGTTTATGACACAATAACACTGCTTTCCAGTAGCAACAAATGAGCATGAAAGTTAATTCTTGATCTTGGAAATCATAATTTCCCACACGAAAAAGAAAGCATTAAAAAACTATTTAAAAAAAAAAACTCATATGTCATTAGCAATTCATCGTTTATCTCATTTGCAAGCTAATATGGCAAATATGCTCTGGTATCGGCTTCTAAAATGGCAAAACTTGCTGCTTTTCTCTGTTTTATATCATAGTCAGTTAATATATTTGTGTTTTTGACTGGTTGGTTAGAGAAAACGAGCAATTTGAGAATTTCGCCTTAGAATCTGTGAACTTGTGATGATTGTGATTTCAATTTGTAAAAAAAGAAAAACAATTAATTGATTAATTGAAAAAGAAAACATAACCCCTAACCCTTACCTATAATCCTTGGTTACAGTCCCAATAATTACATACAGCACCAGAAAAAAACCTAATTAACTGAGTACAAGTCTGCAATTCTGCCAATAATTATATAACAACTCAGTGATGTAATTACAGCCTGATTTCAACTTCCAATTAGGCATTCTGCTTCCTCTGACATATTGAATCTCTGACGAGCTCGGCAGCATGAAGAGTCAGCAGGAACCCATAGTTTTATTTAAAGAACCAAAATCAAAGCCGGGTCACTGAGATGAGCTCAGACAGGACCATGTTTGCACGAATCCCCCCCGCTTTCTCCCTCTCCTTCAGTCCTCCCCGCTGGAAGGAGAGAAGGATGGTGGTGGTGGTGGGGGGGCGAATGGACTCCAAAGACAAGGCTGTGTTGTGGGTGTAAACAACAAAGTGAATTCCTTCTGTCGATCAGTGCAAGTTCAAAGCCCCCTCACAAAGCCGGAGCCTTGCGGATCAGCCACCCTTGAATTTCATTATACCGCTGTGTGTGTGTGTGTGTGTGTCTGTGTGTGTGTGTGTGTGTGTGTGTGTATAGGCAGGGAGGGAAGGAAGGCGTGAAGGTGTTGTTGGGCTTGACGTAGGTACTGCATCCTACCTGAAGGAGCTGCAGGTTGGCTCTGACTCCCAGGAGCAGGCCGATACCTTAAACCAGGGCTGTTCAATTGGGCCAGACTTTTTCAGCAGCCTACTGAAAACCTATTTAACTACCACAACGCACTCATTGCAAATTAAACACATTGGTTTAGTGTTTGGAGATGGAGGTAAGGTTTAAACCGACGGTTTTCATTTTCAATTTTACGTTCCGGGGACGACAGAGACATATTTTCAGTAGAGCACTTCCCTACTTGTGACTGTCAATAGCCAGATGCTTTTAAAAGCTACTAAGCATGTTCGGAACTCACGTGAGGAAGCGTTGATTATTGAAAGATATGATATGTAGCGTCGCTACATCCGTAAACGTCCTGCCCATTGGGTACTGCGCATGTGCAGCTCTCAACAGAGATGAGAAGCAAGCGCGACGACTCCCTCACCGGCTACTTCCATACACTATATATATAGTTTACTTATTTTGGCATATACCAGATTTATGTATTTTGGGCCACTCCGAGGTTGCCTCTGGGCCGGATGTGGCCCATGGGCCGACAATTGAATAGGCCGGCTGTAAACCTTTTACAGGGCCAGCAGAGTCACTCTAAAGCCAAAAGTGGAACAAATGAGGCAGGACAAAAGCTTGGACAAAAGCAGCACAGAGAGGAGTCCCAGAGCACAAAGGCCTCATTCATGGCCTCTGTTCTATGACAGCCAGGATTTTTTGGTCGGAGCTCATCCACGAACATCCCTTTGTCCTCCCAAGTGTGCGATGAATACAAGGTGAAATGAAAGAGCGTTTTCTTCGATCGTGTCTTCCCCTGATGTTGCTAATTCTTCAGACAGATGAGCAGCTGGTGCTTGGATGAGATCCGAACCGGCGTTAGCGTCATCCTGAGGAAGATGAGTGTTAACGACACACAAGGCGTCGACAGGGCGGTTTATTTCCCTGGTGAAAGCTGCTGTCAGTCGGGAATCTTTAAACACTGTCACACTGTGGTGGAGGAAGCCAAACCACTAAAGTGTCCGAACTTAAGTGAAGAAACGAGGAAAAGAGGGGGGAAAGAAAAGGAAAGACAGAAGAACCGAAAGGAGAGAAACAATAATTGGAAGAAAAGAAGAAAGATTGAAGGTAAGAAAAGAAGGAACATTTGAGGGAAAGAAAAGGAAAGAATGAAGAACAGAAGGTAAGAGAAGAAAAGAGAAAAGTGAAGGAAAGGGGGGACAAAAAGAAAAGGGGAAAACAGAGGGAAAGAAGGATAAAGACAGAGGAAAGAGATATTTTTTTAAGAAAGAAAATGAACGGAGGGAGAAAATAAGGGGAAAGGGGGGAGGCAGGGGAACAAATAGAAAGAACAGGTAGATACGGTAAGAAAAGAAGGCAAGAATAAAAGGAAAAATGGAAGAAAAGAAGAAAGAACGGAAGATAACAAGGAGGAAAGAAGAACAGAAGGTAAGAGGAAAGATGAAAAGGAAAGCGGGGGGGGGGGGATGGAAAGGAAATCAAGAGAAAACAGAGGAAAAGAAAGAAAAGCAGAAGATGCCCAGAAATGAAGGAAAGAATAGGAAAGAAGAAAGTACCGAACGAAGAAAGAAAAGATTATGTGCCATATTTTAGCATCTTCTCTCATGTTGAACATCCAATCTGACACCACAGATTGAGATTTATGGCTTTATTTATGGATTTACAGCGGGCGATGACTTTGACTCCTAATATATTTCGTTCACTATCTGCCTCCTTTAACTCTGAAGGAACTTCATTTAAAGGTTGTCATCTAGAGTTATTCTGGATCATATTCCTGCGGGCCGTTTTGTGACTTCTGCCCTCAAAGCGGCATCCTTGGTGTCGCCGTGAATCCATCTGGACCTCGAAAACAGAAACAGAGACCGAAAACGTCCGTCCAGCGACTTTCGCTGTCAGCGCTCCCCCCCGATCCTCCTCCGCCTCCTCTTCCCCTCTGACACTCTCTGTTGACGTACAGCACTAATGGAGCGCCATTGTTTCAGCCTGACGCGGTTCGTGAAGGTCGCCGTCGAGTTATTCAAGAGCTCTGACAGTTATAGCGGCGAGGCCTTGTCAGACAATGATCAGCATGCGGAGGGATGGCGGCATTGGAGAGACGGGAAAGACAGAAAAGCTCCACAGGGTTGCGCTCTGCGGTCCTTGTGGTAGAAACCACTGCAGCCAAGCATCTGACTGTACATACAAACACATTTCTGTTCACAGAAATCAAACTGTAGAGGCGAGGCTTCGTGTTCGTCCTCTGCTGCTAGTCAGAGGGAAACATTTTTATCTGACTTACTACAGGAGTTACTTTACATGCTCAGATTTTATATTCAAAAAAGTAAGAATCGCTTATAGAATGTTACTAATATTTTTCTTTTTCTCTTGTTTCTTCCTTCTATTTGCTTCCTTCCTTATTTGTCTTCTTCTTTCCATGCAACTGCATTCTTTTTCTTCCTAATTTCCTTCTGTTATCTGGTTTTTTCTTTCCTAATTTCTTTTTCTTACTCCTTCCCTTCCTGTCCAGCCATCCATCCATCCATCCTTCTTCCTATAACCCCCCCTTTTCCTACTTCCTCTCCTTTACTCCTGCCTTTTCCTCTTCTCCTTCGTCCCTTTCTTCGTCTTCTTTGTTTCTTTCAAATGCCTTTCCTTATTTTCTTCTTTCCTTCTATGTCTTCCCATCTTTCTTTGCTTCTTTCTCTCATGATTTCCTTCCTAATTTCCTTCCTAACACGCTCTTCCCTTCTTTCTTCTCGTCTTTCCTTTTCCCTCGCCTTTCCTTATTGTGTCCTACTATGCTTCTTTTACAGATATAAAAGCAAAAGAAACCTCTTCCCTTATTCATGACGGCTAGGGGTAGTCTTAATTTCTATTTCAATAATTTCTAGTATTTTGGGGGAAAATACTTTCATTTTCCATCACTGTCACATTTCAAACTACAGCACAACTCCGTCTCTTGTCCCCCCCACAGACAAGAAAAAGAGCGTCATTACAAAAAGGCAAAAATCTCAGGCACCAGACGGAAGAGAAGCAGAGCCTTGTGTGATCGGGACAAAGGGGATGCACCGGGTCTTTGGTTTGGCAAAATCTTCCCTCTCAGCTCCTGTCGTCACAAACAGCTCGAGCACAGAGAGCACAAAGGGAGAAGAAAACAGCTCCTCCGGACTCATTCACTTGACTTGAGACACACATGAAGTACAGCTGAAGGCCCAAGCTGCCACAACACCCCCTTTCGTCCTCCCACCGCTCCTTATCCAGGTCTCCTGTTGGTGCTCAGGCCTGGCTGACTTCCCTAATCCTTCCCTCCCTGCAGGGGCTTTGGCGAGAGGAGAGCGTTACCTTTAGCTTTAGACAAGGTTCAGGTCCATGGCTTGCTTGCTTTCCTTCTTTTCTCCATCCTTACTTCTTTCCTTCCACAGTCTGGAAGCACAAAAATCCTCGAACTAGATACCACTACTTTCCCTCTCTTTCCTTTTTCCCTACGTCTTGCCTCCCTCTGAACGAAAATCCTCAAAACTAGAGGTAGAATGTTTTCACACAAAAGCAAAATTGCTCTATAAGATTCTTCTTCACTTGCACTTCT
Organism: Coreoperca whiteheadi; assembly: GCA_011952105.1. NCBI lineage: Eukaryota > Metazoa > Chordata > Actinopteri > Centrarchiformes > Sinipercidae > Coreoperca > Coreoperca whiteheadi. The sequence goes on along the minus strand of CM022476.1, from coordinate 3,159,458 downwards.
GACATGAATGCATTTTACTGCAAATACTTGTTTTCTTTTTTATTAAAGTACCAGTCCAAACATAAGGCTTTCACAGCATTGTTCACTGTTGTACAGACAGCTTTAGCGGAAGGATTTGAGTGAAGCCAATGAAGGGTTACTTTCAGCTCTAGCGATGTTTCAGTTTCATGGCTTTTCTTCCTTCCCTTCTCTCCTGCCATCTCTTATTTCTTTCTTTCCTTCCTCACCTTCTTTGCTTCTTCAGCTGATCTGACCGCACGGAAATTCCCAAATCTGAAGATACAAGGATTTCACTCAACACCCTTCTTCACTTTGAGTACTTTCACTCAATATTTGTACATTTTACTGTGCTTTTACTGAGTTTTCTGTGCCTCTCCTGTCTCCTTCACCGCTTTGTTTTCTTCAAATGATGTGAGAGCATGAAAATCACATAAAGTGGAGAAACTAAAACTTCTTTGACTATGAGTACTTTTAATTTTGATTCTCGATTACAGCATTTGTTCACTTCTACTGAAACAAAAATCAGACTGCACGACTTTCACATATTTTCCCACGGTCACAGGGTCGTATTTTTACTTTTTTATTTTATTTTATGCCAGTGCTTCTCACACCACTGCTGGGGAAAGACAGAACCAGGCCAATGACGTGCTACCTTTATCTTTAGCTACGGTTCAGTGTTATAGAAATAAAGAGATCACAAAAATCAAGAATGTTTTTTTTTTTAATCCTTGTTACTGTTGAGTCTTATGTATGAGGCTGAGCCCTCAGGCACCTCAGTGCTCATTAATGTCCCATCGTCATCAGGCACCGCGGGGAAGGGAGGCTCTCAGGCCTCTTAAGGCTAATTTACAAGAGAAGCGGCAGCCTCAGGCTCCTGACTGACTCATCAGAGTCTGGTCTATACTTTCTGCTTAAAAACTTCCTGCCCTCCAGTGCTTTGATTCCCATCGGAGCACAGGACTCGGAACGGGTACTGTGTAATTAAAGAGTTGAAGAGAGAATACCCCGAGAGGATCAGTCACCATAAAGTACACGGTGCCGACTTCAACCTGGTCAAACAGGTGAAAACTGATTTAAAGGACGCTTGCCGAGCTTCAAGAGGATCGATTGATCTTCACAAGAATACTATAAAAGAGACTGTAGGTTTTAAGTCTTTGTGCAGCTGAAATTAAAGACTGGTCGAAATCTGAATCAAAGCGATATAATATGACTAAAGAGAAGAAAGAAAATCTTGCAGTTTTTCTGCTTTCAACTTCCCAGTTTGGAGGGAAACATGAATAATTCATTATCACAGTCCTGTATTTCCATATGCTGTAGAGCTACAAAGATGAAGCCTTTTCTTGTTAAATCTTTCACATTTACATTCGAGGCATTTAGCTGATAGTCATGTTCAGGGTGACTTGAAGTGAGTGAGCAAAGAGAGCTGAGCATAAACATGTTATTCTAAAACCGCCCATCTTTCTTTCAAAGTTGACTTAAGATGACTTATCAAATGGAAATGCTCCTCCTCACTTGCGTCACTGGTTAACGTTGCCGTAACACAAACAGACACACAAGAACTTCTGACTCCCTGAAATAAAAACAGTGTGAAATCAAGTTCAAGATGAAGCATCTGAACGCGTTTGGTGCCAAATACTGCAACTGCAAGGCAAGAAATGCAAGTTTCAGTAGCTTCAGTACTCCAGCATAGTCCTTTACCACCAGGCTTCGTTCCTTTTTCTTACATACACACTCGCCGAAGTAGCGTTAACAGCAACTTTTGTTCCTGCATCGTCGGTTGCGTCCTGTAACTAAGTCATTAACTAAGTCATAAAAGACGACCCTTCCCTCTTCAAATGGGAAGTAACCAGGTTCGACATGCCGCCATGTTTGTGCCACCTGCAAACCAACTTATTTGCTTTGCGCAGCTTTATGAAGAGACAGCTTCATGATGCAAATACAGCCTTGGACAGAAGTCTCCGTTTCTGTGTAAAATCTAACTTGGGATATCCTTTTGTAAACTATTGATCAAGTTTGAATTCAATTTTTAGACAGAAATATTCTCATCTACCACACGGCCAGGTGGAAATCCGTTTACACACTGAATAACGCAACCAAAATCTATCCCCTTCAATAAATCATAACAATAACGATATCTTCAGCCTCTTCTGTGGGAGCTCAACAATCAATATTTGGTGAAATAACAGTGATTCTTTATGACAGCTTTGATGCGTCCTCCTGGCATGCTCCATCATTAACTGATCAATACTGTATTAAGCTGAATCAGACACAGCGCTGGTGGAAGTTAACCAACAAGACAGCTGCAGAGAGAACAGATTTGGGGACAACTTGGGTAGAAAAAACAAGGGGTGGCCATGTCATTTTTTTCCAAAGGCTTTCAGTATTTTTGCCTGGTGTAGAGCCAAAAGTCCTGGAAAAAGCAAGTAGACCTTGCGCTGAAATAGTTTTTTTTTGTCAAACCACTATTTTAAAAAAGGTGTTAAGTCTGTAAACTGCTCATCAGACGTTTTCAGAGACCAAAGTGACATCTTCAAAGTCCTTGTTTTGTCAGACCAAGAGTCCAAAACCGAAATACTCAATGATATAAATAGAGAACAGCAGCAAATTCCTCACATTTGAGAATCAAGAATCAGAGAATGTTTGGAACTTCAGTTTGATAAAGGACTTAAACGATGACTCGATTATCAAGACTGTTAAGACTCTCTCAGCCCCAAGCCCGCTGCTTCCTACTGAAGACACCTCACAAATAAAAAAAAAGGAAGGCTCAGTAATTTACAAAAGCAGCGGTAGTTTTTAGCAAATGTTACACAAACAAGAGAACAGAATGCATTTGTTGGGGACTATTTTCAGCGACGGATTAATCCACATGTGGTGCTCTAGTGAGTATTTGGGGCAGCAGGACTGTGTACGTGGGATTGATTTCAAAATAAACTACAGTGTGAGTGTTCATGGTAATGAAGGGACATGTCACCCAGTGCAACAGTGGGGCTCATTGATGTGTTTTTAATAGTTTTTGGACGACAATGGAGCTCTGTGGCACAGAGGAAGAAGACACATCAGGCTCTGATAAACAGATCTTTTGTTGGCTTTGGTCTTTTCATCGAACGAGTTCACAATAAGAAAATTAGTGAATATTGTCATACTTATCCTGTAGGCAGCATTTCTAAACCTGACTACACATTCTGCTGTAATGGATGAATCTGTATCATCTCCAGGACAGTCTCTCTCTCTCTGACCTTATACCCCACTGCTGTCTCCCTAATTGTCCCAAATTACCATCGGTGTGGTCGAATACGTGACAAACTACAGCACTTTTTCCCCCCTTAAGAGGCTTTGGGCCACGGGTTGGACGGCCTAATCTGACAGTTAAAGCATTACTGCCCTCGAACAAGGACCCCGGTCCTGTGAAAAGAAAACAACAAGTGGCCTCCTCCTCCTGCCTCTCTCTGTGTAGATGGCTGCACTAAATAAAACCCAAAGCTGCCCCATTTTCACCTGTTCCATTCAGCTGGTCTTTTGTGTGAGCCGAACTGTGTCAACGCTGGCCTCTCCGGAGGTCACAGAGGGCAGTTTCATAATGCGAGGTGGACGTTTTAAAGCCCCGGAGCTGAGCGCTTTGGTGCACAGCTGAAACTTCCAGTCCACCAGACTTCCTGCGAGGATATCCGTAGAGTCAAGCATCTGAACTAAGCAAATCCTGTGTATGAATTAAATTAATGATATTTGCTTCCCACATTTTTTATGCTTACTCTACACTGAAAGACTAATCCCCAAATCAGAATATCTGTGTTCGTTAAAGCCCTGTGCAAGCACACTTGTACTAATAAGGATAAACCTCATCCGTGGTGAACTTTCCAGGGCAGTGCTACGAAGCGCTTTACAGCCACTAACACAAAAATTAATGAAAACTAAAAAGATAAGCAATAAAATACAAGTCAGAAATATATTTTTTTTATGGCTTATTTTACAGGGATTTTAAGGAGTAAAACTGACAATTTGAATCAGAATAAAACAGGTACAAACAGTTTCAAATCTGTCTATAAAGATGAGTTTCAAGAGGGCAATTTAAAGGATAACACTGAAGGATCTTTTGTTTCACATAACCTTTACGTGATCGCTTTTCTTTAATTTAGGATCATTACATCTGAATTCCTCTCCTCAACTCCCTCGTGAACATAAGATTATATATATATCTGCATTTGTGGACGTTCAAAGTGCTCAATGCCACTGATATCTCTTCTGCAAATGGATACACTCAGAGACTGCTGATAGATTTCGGAGATGTTTCTCCTTAATGATCCATTAGAGACGTATAAAAGAACGAGTGCATATTAGGAAAGAAATGAACCCAAGGGTTTGTTTCTCAGGAACACATTTTCAGTAGTTTGAGAAAATGGGCCGAATGTTGCACTCATATTGAACAAAACTTCCAAACACTTCAAGAAGTAAATGAGGATCACGACATCTTATTTAATAATTTGCCACTTTCTGTACAGAGGTATTCAAAGTCCCACCATGTGGCGTTGCCTCATATGACACAGTCGTGTCAACTGATACTCATACCACAACCTGCACGTGTCATACAAACAGAGGAAGTAGTTAAGGTACAGCAGCCAGGATGCGGAAATCTGTCTTTCTGACAACCCGTTTTTTACGTTTACATGCTACTAATTTACATTTGTAATGCTGCCCGTCAACGTAATGAAGAAATATTAGCAATAAGTGTATCTGCCAAGTCGCAAAAGTCATTTGGTTTCGCTTCAGTATCCACATTCAATATAATATCTGCTCATACCAACTAAAGATTGATGAAACCTTTTTATGGTTGTGTTTAGGCATTCAGGAGCAAACGCTGCCTTAAATGTTTCAATTAATTTCACCCGTATCCAACTGGGGCTGGACGTTGGATGTGCACTCTATCCACCTGTCTATGTTTCGGCACTCACAGCAATTGGTTAAAGCTAGGGATTGATTGTGGTCCTGGTTAAATAGTGACAAAGGCAGAAGTGACTTATGACACAAGATGTTTACTTTATGCTAGCAGCCAGGCAGTATAAAAGAAAAACAAACGCTGCCAGTTAACATTATCCAGACATCAAAACATAACTGGCAAAAGAAATTGCCTAGATATATATAAACGTAATTTCTATGAGACATGAGGCTTGGTTCTGAAGAGCTGACGAGTGACGTATCCTGACACTCTAACACATGCAAAACAACAAGCAAGTGTGTGTGTGTGTGTGGCCTTTTGGACTTCATGTTTGGTCCATTATGGTTTGGAGGAATCTTGCCTGTGTTCTTTCCCATTTGAACAAAGGCTTTTAAAAGTGGTGAGCTTTGTATTTTCAGAGTAAACTTTAACTGTTTTAGAATCAACACGAGATTTTGCGCGCGTTCCTGTCGGTCAGCTGCTGAAATCAACTGGATCAAAGTCACGGTGGGTTCCTGAGCCCAGAAAGTAGATCTTGAAGTGACTCTGCAGCCGCCAGTATCGGCTTAGAGACCGTCTCTCTGCTCTCATCAGTAGTAACAGAGTCATCACCACGTTAATGAGGAATATACAAGTTTTCTGTGCATAACATGTTTTTGGGATCAAACATTTGTCAAGAAATTGCATACAAAAAGTGCAAACTCCAAGGCTCCAGCTCTGTCTGTTCTTTAATGTGGCATAAAGTATCACCTTAGAAGCAACAAGTTCTTCAATCTGACCTGTGAAATGTATGATGCAACCAACGGCTTCCATTCAACTTTTCAAACGTGGGTCTCTGCTTGGCTGTGGAGTGAAGTGAGATATATTTGTGAAGGCTCAGAATAGGTCTCTGCTGACAGTAAAGCAGCCATGTAAGTGACTTTCTCCGTCCACTGCCTCCGGAATAATGATCTCCACCAGTAGCTCCTATTTCCCCTATTCATAGGGGGTCACCAAAGCCAGCGTGAGGACACCGCTGCCACTGTGCGTGCTCTCCATTAAGACCTGAAGCAGCCTGTAAAAGGCCTCTCACACAGACTTTCAGCAGGATCAATACCTCTCTAGCTCTGATCACAGCCCTTCCAACGATAACCCTGAGAACATATAGCAGAAACCCGGCGTCTCGGGTCCCTGTGGCCTTCCACTCTGTTTTTATTTCAGCTCCAAATGCACTTCTGCCTCCTCTAAACAGGTAGCTCTTTCTCACCAGGGTTACAGACATCTCCCGGGCTCTCCGGGATACTGCCGACCTGTATTTTTCACCCACACATGCCAGAGAGATGAATGGCTCCGCCTGACTAATGACAGATAAGGAGAAGCCCAGCCTCTTGTCTTTTTCCAGGCTGTGCACCTCACCTTGTTTTTACTGCCGTTCCCTCACAAATTACAGTGGAGTCGACTTCAGCGCTGCACAGGTCCAGATGTTGTGCGGCAGCATCAGCGGCGCCTGACATCATATCACTGCCGCTCAGCTGCAGCTCAACTCACACTAATTGCAGCATTGAGCGTTAAAGTGGCTGTTTGCAGAGCAGCTCTCCTGCTGTGAAATATCTGTAGGTACAGACTCAAAGTCCTCCGAGTATGAGTCCTATAGGGCCCCGAGGATTGTGTTTTCATAGGATTTCATAGGATTCATAGGATTTCCTGCATCAAAACTCGACATCTGCTTTAAGCATTTCCAAAGAGGAACATTTGATATCAGAGAAGCCGGTACATGATGAAATGAGACAAAAAAGGTGGAATAAATACTTTTAAATGAAACTATAATACTAATGCAATAATGAAACACTTGAAATCACTTTATGAAATGATTAATCGATTAAACATTTTCGAGAGAGCGAGAGAGAGAGAGAGAGAGAGAGAGAGAGAGACAGAAATTAAATAACAACCCAAGTAATTAATTTAAAGTACAGAAGAGCAGGAGGACGAAGATGAGGAGGAGGACGAGACGGAGAAGGTGGGATACTGTAGCTCCTGAACCGGATTAGCTTGTCGATGTAGTGGCATTGTTTGTACCCTGAACTAATGATTGCCTCAGTGCCTGGGAGGGGAGGTAGGAGCCGGCGAGGAGGCGATGGGGGAGCCTCGAGACTGTGTTTACCTTTCCACAGCCGTCACTAGCAGAGGCTCATGGGTCTGCTGAGGCCGAAACACTGAGCGGGAGGCACGGCGAGTGCTGTGCTATTTCCAGTGGACAAGATAAAGGATGTCCGTGTCGCTGGGCTCAGACGTGGGAGGCACGGGGTGCTGGGTAGCAGTAATTGCCTGCTATTATCGTCCCTCCAGGCTTATTGGTGGCATTTTAACCCTGTGGAGACAAGAATAGAGCCTCCCTCTATTTTCTGCTCAGACTTTCGCATCCAGACTTTTAAGTTTGCAGCTGCTTTTCCCTGCTTAACGTACCATATACTCTGCACCGGTGCTCATGTAAAGCTGACAGAGTGGAGAAATAACTCACGGTGCGGTGGACAGCGAAACTGTGGTTAAATGGTTTCTTTACTGAAAATTTACCAGGTGACTTATTGACATGGACAATATTTTTACAGTGCAGGTGATTCAAGAGTGGAAGAGTTAACTGTTAACCTGTCATTTGGGGAGGTTGTCATCATGACCTAACTACATGTGTAGCCATTTTTCATTGTTGTAGAGGCACATTTGAAACCATCCTGACATCAGTCTCAGCACGGTTCCTCCTTGGCAGGCATTTTTAACGCTTCCTGTGTGGCTGCAGATGTTCCCTAAAGCTCCCATGATAACCGCGCTCCTCTAAACTGCAGCACCTCATCTTGACTATGGGGAGATTCAGCCCTCCATATTTCTTCAGCAAGAAAAAAACTAAACACAAACCGTCGCGCAACCACGCAGTCGTTTTGGCTGTTTGTGCTCCATCGCATTCATTTCTGCATGAAGTAGCAACAAAGTGGTTCCCTCACTGAGTACCATGGACCCTCAGGAGTCCTTGAGGCACTTCTAAAATGTCTCCAGAAAAAGTCAGAGGAAGACTTTAATTTCATCGTTATTTTATTCTTTTATACCAAAAATCCATCACATTATGCTCATAAAAAAAGGGAAATTTGAACATCAACAATTCTGACCATGGGTCAAATTCCATCTGCTGATGAAGATCATGTGATATGATCGAAGGCTCCAGAACGTCTACTAAATTCTCGCAGTTTCTTCCTGGGGTTTCATGAAATTAACACCCTGATGCAACAGGTCACCGAACTCTAATCCCCTTACTTAACTCTGAAGTCTAATTATTGACCCCCCCCCCCACTTCTCCAGTCAGGGCTTTGTTTGCCTGTTTCTCTGTCACGAAAACGATGGATCCCACCAAGCAGCAGCGTCACGGGGGTAGAAACCCTCAGCCCACCGGAGACAGAGCTGTCAAACGCCCAGAGGGTGTCACCGAGCAAGACAGCTGACTCAGCCGAGGCAACAAAGCAGGAAAAATGGGACATGTAAATGTAATTTTCCCCATATTACATAAATGCTGCGATAAGAGCTTCACACCACGGTCTAATTGCAATGAAATCATTTGATGTTCCGTCCACAAATCAGAGCAAACAAATTACAGTGTCCCCCTCGTGCAAAGCACGAGGCGCATCAAAAATTCATCCCACGTCCTAGCTACGAGACAACTGTTCATGCCTTTCCGCCTGCTTCAGAGAGTAAACTGGTTATCATATTTAGGCATACACCTGTGAGACAGACATTCCTGTTGTTTTACACACTGTATCCAAGTGAAAGGGATGTACTAGATGTTTACACAGCAAGCTCCCCAAACGTCGCGCAAACAACTTCTCAGCTTGCCGGTAAGTTCCACTCACAGGAATTTTTTAAAATGCCCTGTTTAGCCGCCATCACACAAATCTCCCGGTCATTACAGAGCCGCGCCGTCCGGACAATGAGGCAACTGTTAAAATAAACGTTTAACGCCCTCATTCAGTCACACATCGCTCGCTCTCTCACACCACCAATAAACCGGGGGTGGCAGGGGTCAAACACAGTGTCAGCTCTTGTTGTTTCAGAAAATCTGAATCTAATTAACTGTTTGCAGGAGTCATTTGTGCCTCATATTTTCTGTTTCTGATGTCGCTGAACTTTAAATTCATCCCTAAACGTCTGTTTTATCCCCTTAGGGCAGAACTATAGGCTATTAGGGCACTTAAAAAGGCTCGAGGCCTCACATTATGTTCCGTTGTGTCAACTATGTTCCTTTCACAGGCCAAACAAAGGGACAGAGGCTTTTAGTCTTTAACTCAGACTTGCCTATAACGAGTCAAGGCAAGCTCCCTCGCTAACTAGAGGCCAAAGAGTGCGTGGTCAGCGTTAGCGGCTCGTGGCTTCAGACGCATCAAGTGTCTTCTTATGGACATAAGAAAAGGTCAACGGTTTACGGGCTATCAACTCACGAAGGTGAATATTAGAAGGGTTTCCTCCTGTCATTTTGAAAATCTAATAGTGCTGGCTTGAAAAGAACAGGTCTTGTTAGGAAGAGTCATGAAAAGGGCATTCTGAAAGGGCAAAACCAACATCTTTGCTGTGCTTCCGTGGTGTTTAAGCAACTTCAAACAGAGCTGATTGAAGAACAGTAGCAAAATGTCTAAAACTCATTTTATGGCTGTGAAAGAAACTCCGAAGCCTGAAAAACAGATAATTCATCTAGTTCACCAACAAATAAAATAGGAGGCAGCGGGGACTCAGGATGGCGATGTGGGTTGTCAGTTGCCAGAATGTATTGATTTGGTGATTTGCAGGACAAAATAAGTCTGGATGTCTAAGTTAAAACAGGGCTGAATTTGGGTGAAAAACTAAAATATTTAAGGGGTCTGGGATACACATAACTGTTGTTTAAACAGTTTTTAAAGTGACTGCATTTCATTGTGAAGCAGGTCGTAACTTTATGTTGAAATACAGTCATTAAAAATGGTTTTACACAACATGGACTTCTAAAAAATTGTCCTTTTCAAACTAATTGCGTTTAGACGACTTTTGGCCTGCAAACAGCCAAGACCATGCTACTGTAACTGGGTTGGTTAGGCAGCTGGTCCGACGCTTTAGTCAAGAGTTAAGATATATCAACAACTACTGGCCAGATTTCTATTAAACTTAGTGTGGGTACTCATGGTCTCCAGAGGAAGAACCCGAACAATTTCCATTTGTGAGGCAGGAAATGTCAAAATCCAGAGGCCAGCCATGAAATCAACTGGGCACACGATCATGTTTCCTAGAAAATGAACCCTTGCCCTTGATTTTTGCCCTCGCTCGTTCAGGACAAAGTTTAAACTGCTATCTTGACTTCTAGAGAGGCTCTATGGACAGAAGAATCATCTCACTCTTATCTGAAATCACTCCCTATTATATTCCTACTGCACTATTATTACTTGCCGACATTTTATTTGCGTGTCCGAACTCTCAGTGTAAAATTACCCATTATATATTGCTACAATGACACAAAAAATGTCATGTCCATAATGTCTATGCACATTTGCTAACAACCTCGCAATGCTTTGCCTTCGATAAATGTAAAATTACGGTTATGTAACACTACACCCGTCAGCAGTGCCAAATCCTGATATTTACAAGTGCCAGAAATCTCCTGTTACTGCTCACTATAGGATAAACTATTTGTTTATCATGTAGGGAATAGTGAATAAGGGAAGGAGTAATTTCTGACAGAACTAGTCTCTGTAGATGAAAACAAGTCTCTGTGCCAACTCTATCTCTCTTGAATAAATAAAGGTTTTTGTTTCGAAATCTCAACTTTGAGTGCGCAGGGAAGGGTGGGAAATGCAAATACAGCCACTGTGACCTGCTAAACTCAATACTCCCGATCCACGGGAGGATGCAAACAAAAAGTCAGCAGAAGGCCAGGAGAGAGGAAGTCAAATTCAGTTGCCAATCATAAACAAACACAAATCTCATCTACAGCTTCAAATAAAGAGCCAGGAAGCGAAAGGCAATCAATCCCCTCCTCGACAGTCCGACAGTCTTTATATTTTCTTCAGTCAGGCAGGGAGCCAAGGTTTGTATGCTGGGAGTAATCCCAGCATCCTGTGGGGTCGAACAGAGTGGGAACTGGCTTTGTTTTCTGCAGAGGGAGGCAGTGGTGTTCAGGTAAGGCAGGAAAATGAAGTCATCGACAGGCCGGGTCTGGCTTCCAACATGTTGCCCCAAGGCAAACATCCGTCTCCAACTGTCATCATCTGCTTTATCTTACGGGCCACGATTTCACCGGGCTCCTTTTAGTAAAAAGGTTAACAGTGCAGGGTAATGAGCAGAACCTCAAAGATAATCACAGCGCACTCATAAAACTCTCTCTGACGGACTGGGGTACAATTGTGTCGCTTAGCTTTAAATCTCAGGGAATTTTACACTAAGGCTTTTCCTGTCGTGGATTTGGAGATTTATGCCAATCATCTGCAAAAAAAGTATGAGATGAGAAGGAAGGTAGACATCTGATTATCCATTCACATCAGGAAGAGGAGGTGAAATTTCCATATAAATAAGTGTCAGTTTTTGTACTCACTATCCAATATCTATTCCACAGCAGTGGCTCCCCTTGTATGAACTTCATCGGCAAATAATAAGAGAAAGAATTAACACCCAAAAACAGTGATTTGATTGATTTTGAAACATTTCATTGACTGGTGATCACTTGGCGGTGCTGTTCACAGATTTAAACCTCCAGTTTTGAAAAACACAGACGTTAGACTTAATTAGAAATGTAAACAGCCAATGAAATACAAAAAAACCCCCTCCGTTATTCACCGTGACACAAAGATGAGTTAGACTGAACGTCAATTAGCAGCTGTTGTCAGCTTCAGAACAGGTGTGGCAATTAGGACTTTGATATGTGAGGTTATATCTACAGTAACAAAGGGTGATGTCTGAATCGCCAGTTTGCATCAAACAAGAAAATTATTTTGTGTGTCAAGAGGCACAGTCTGAACAATCGCAACAAATATGTAAAATACAGACAAAATGCCTTGAAATTCATGTAGCCTGATTGGTGTCGAAATGATTAATCGATCCATCAATTTAATACTCAACAGAAAAGTCATTCACAGTAAGTTTGGAGACTGTTCTTTTCTTTAAGATCTTTAAATTCTCCATTTCCACAATTTCTGCACACGGCAACTAGAGCATCCTCTCGCCTAGATATTACATTTATATACTTCTAATTTGTATATACTGCTAGTTTTTAAGTAGCAGCCAACATTGATTTGGTTTAACCATCACTACAAGCTTTCCCTAACTATAACCAAGTGGCCATTTTTACTGAAACTCAACCAGACCTTAACCAACCATAGAGGTATCAGATCGGAAAATGATACGACTCGTTTTCTTAACTGCCATATGGGTCATTTTGGAAGGCACTGGCAAACAACCTATTTTGTGACAACTGATCAGTTTAAGTCATTCTGAAGTGAATATTTTTGGGTTCGCGACTGCTGGTCAGATTGAACAAGCCATACGAAGAAGTGAACTTCGGTTCTAGGAAATTGTCATTGGCATTTTTTACTTGACATTTCAGACATTCCATAGATTAAAAAAAATGTATACATTAAAGCAAGCATAAATCAACAGATACATCCATTATGAAATGAATCAGTAGCAGCAGCACTAAACCTAAAATAAGCCCGACCTTTAAAGCTGTGATTTCCTTATTCCAAACTGCTTCCACATGAAGTGTTTGTGTTATTCTGTCTACCCGCTGAACCTCCCCTCACTCTGCCTGCAGTCTCACCTGCCTCATCAATAATCCAGACCGACACAAAGGAAAATGTGATGGACCAGAGATTGACTTTTTGGGAGGGTAAAAAAACAATCTGCAGTTGACGGCAGATGGTAGAAGAGGAAGAGGGCAAACGTGATGAGGAGGGTAGACCGGCCTCCACCAGAACATCACTGTCCCTTCACATCTTCTCGCCGTGGATCGTGCAAGCGCTGCCAGCTGATTGGACATCTGATTGGATCATGGTGAACTGCCGTGGGAAGCGTCGCGTCAAATCAGAGCACTTCTGAATCAGCGCTGGTTCTCCGCCTGCAGCTCAGGCCTCCCGGAAGGCTACAAGGAAATGATTTTGGGGTAGGGCGTTGTTGGAAGAGGATTGAGGAATATGGAAAAGATGCTGCTGACATATGATTGATTTTTTTTTTTACCTTTTAATTATCGAGAAAAAGTCGGCTGAATATTCATGCTTGTTTAGACCAAGTAGCTGTGGATTCACTGACTTGCTTAATGGCACTTAAGCAATAGCAGTTGAGAAAGCAAAGACCACAATTCAATTCCACCACCTGCATTTTACAAATGCTTATAATGGGAAAAAGCGTATAACTATTATTTACATTTGTAATACATAATTGTAAATGTGTCTTTCTTGTGTATTTTCAGCCTCAAATTTCCCATAAATTTAAAAATAAGAGCTTCAGAATTCCCAATTCTAAGGATACATGCCTTAATTTCCACTGAAAATGTTTAAAAACCCCAGAATGTGAAGCCAGCAGGCCAGATAACGCAGTACAAACACTTTAAGTACACCACGAGAACTTAAAAAGTCCTTCTGGCATGAATCTTGAGGTTTACTGGACATTAAGCTTAATTCACATGTTGGAGTGATATTAATGGAGCCTTTAGTTATTTTTTTTCCTCTTATTTTGCAGATGAGCTAAAGGACTGATCAGAATATCTTAATATCCATATGACAAGGAAAACTGGTATAAACTTTGTGGATTCATGGAATATAAAGGAATGATTTTGAACAACTTCTAAATCTCATGGTGCTTCTTCACAGATACACAAGAGGCTGATTTTGTGGCCCTCCAGAATGTTGGAGCTTTTATAATTAAATAATTTTGGAGCTCATGAGAATCAGTAAATTTCTCAAAAAAAATGAAATAACCTCGTGTGCTTTCATTCTTCATAGCTACTTGAATTCCTTCAGTCTTTTCTTCCGGACAACAGAATACATTTTTTTAAAGCAGTTGTCCCTGAAGATGTTCTCCTTCCTCCTCCTGTATTCTGGACCGAAAACAAGAGGGAAACCGGGGATGAAGCTGAATACACGAACCCCGTGGACAGCAGGTTTGTGATCTGCGGCGTGTGTGAACACGGCCGTGTGAGCCGACGGGGACAAAGACTTGGCTCAGTTCAACACTTCTCTGTCTGAACACTTGCAGCTCCAAGGGCCTGCAGGCACAGACAAGAAGGAAGACTAGAGCAAGCAAGACAAACCAGGGCTCAGGGGGCTGCACGCTGGTATTTACAGATAAGATGCAAACTGGCCTGAATGGCGAGCCGGGAATCAAACACTCTGAATGAAGTGAGAGACAAAAGGGCGGCAAACCTCCCAGACCTTCAGCGATGAAACTGTCAAAGCCGCGACAGGATGGCAAGGAAGGTCGGGTGGGGGGGGATGAGGTCAGAGTTGGGGGCACGGGGGGCCAGGGGGGGGTGATGAGAACGGGGAGCAGCTAGCTTGTTTTGTTTGCCCATTAGCCCAGCAGCTGGGTGTTTGCCAAAGGTCGCAGTGCTTCACTCCAGTCCTCCACAGCTCTGCATGTCTGCAGAGAGCTGGTGGGGGGAAAAGGCTCCGTTCCAGTTGAGGGAGCATGGCGAGCTCTCATTTAGCCCCGGCAGCACTGCTGAGGCGTGGGACAGTGTCAAATAGAAAGGCCCTCTAAGGGGTCGTTACATGAAAGATGGAAGCAATTATTTCCAATACTCTGATTAATGCTTTTAATCAAATAAAGCCTACTTGTATTTCATAAATTTCACCTTTTGTCTTTTTTTCCCCCTTTGAAAAGCCTCTTCATTCATTTCAGCGTGACTACGGCGATGGCAAAGCAGGGGTCCCAACACTGAGGACAATGGCAAAACAAACAAACAAACAAACCAAAAAAAACCACACAGGGTCGTCCAGCAAACAAAATTTGAACCTCGCTCAACGTTTGCTACAATGCATTTCAACCTAATTCAGCAACTGCGCTGGCCAATCAAATACATGTCAGTGAGCTCTTAGAGAGGTATTCCACGCTGACATCCCTCAAGACCCACGGATCACCTTATTAGGGGTAGAACCTGAGGGAATAGAGGGAAACGCAGCAAATTATTTATCGCAGATCTCACTAACCGCAGCAATGAAATGTATTACAATTAATTGGTTAAAGCCTGATCCACCCACGTACAATTTGTGCACCCAAAGGATCTGGGATATCTATGGGATGGAGCATATGACTTATAAAGAACAAATGTGATAGGAGATGGAGTCCTGATAACCTAATGAGGTTATTTATGCAGTGATAACCCCCAACTCACCTATCCCTCTAACCCCTAGAAGATATATGTGGGGGGAAAAAGCTGAACATACCCCGTGCACTTCAGTGCCTTTCTCCTGGATTCCTGCTGGTGCAGAGCAGACTACAACAAACCAAAAATTAAATATTCCAGTGCACCACCAGGATACTAGGATAGATACTATTTTACTAACAGACTACATTAAAAACAAAAAAGGAGCAGACTACACATTTCGCATGTTGCTTCATCAGAGTCCCTGCTCAATTGCCATCAGGTGTGCGGCTTAGAGGAGTATCCATAGAATGTATATAAAGATGGACAACATGACAGCCCCCCAAAAGTGAAGCCAAAATATCTCGATGGCCTTTTGGTGGCTGGCTGCAGTATAGGTATCATAAACCCCACCCCCTCCATGTTAGCACACGGGACATGAGCCAAACTCATAAAAACTCATAGGAAACGTCAAATACATTTTCCCTAAAGAAGGTTTCATTCAGTTTAGGTAGTTCTCATCACGCTGATGTGTGTTCAAGTGTTGGTCTTTCTGATAAGTTTGGTTTTAATTAGTTATTTGATGCTATAAAAAAAAGGGACGGCAGCTCCCGTGTCCGCGATATTTTGGCTTCAGTTTTGTGGGAGAAAGTGGAGACACGTCATCCATCTTTATACACAGTCTGTGGGAGAATCCAACAGGTTCACATTTCTCAATACAAATGCGCTACAATTTTCCACTGCCCAACATCAAATATGAATACTACATTTCCATCTGCATAAGATAATGCGATACAACAATGTCAATGTACAAAAACTGGCTACTCCACCACAACACAACACCACAGAGGATGAGCAGATCCGCAATGCAAACATCTCTACAAGACACCATAGAGTCCAGAATACATGAATATCCTCACATTAAAATACATATAAAAAACTAGTAGAAAAAAGTATGAAAGAAGAAAGCGGGTACTATAAAAAATACAAATACATAATAATACTGTACAAAAGTCTAATGATAGAATATATAATTAAATATAGCTTTCTTAATAAGGGAAAGAGGGTTGTGTCAGGAGGGGTTTTAGTGGCTCAACTTTTACCTACATACGAGGTCACCTGTAGGCACAGAGAAACAATGTAGGTTAAACATACAAGCACAAGTTACAAAAATGGACTCAAGTCTAATCTCTCATTCAGGCGTATGTTTTATGGTTAAAATAACAAATTATCATGCAAAAGTAAACTTGAAAACTGATCAGAGAAAGAGTTGAAGGGAACAGACAGTTTTCATGTTCCTGCTACAGTAGCAGACTGGTCCTGTGAAGGCCCACTTCTTTGTTTAAAAAAAAAAAAGTTTTTCCACACTTTGAACATGAAAACTGGGTTTACAAATGTATCCACACTTTTAGGAGAGGATCATTATGAAGGGAGCAAATGTTCTTCATGTGCATGGAAGGCCAAAATGAAGAGAAGAAACGGTGGTTTTGTTCACATTCATTTGCACCGGAAGTGCCATTTCCATGTCCTTATTAAAATCTTCTCATGGTAAGCAACTGAGTTTTAAGATTTTAAGAATTGCAACCTGTGGTGCCTTTCTCAATAAGTCTCACGGTGTACTGAAACTTTAATGCTTTTTATGCAATCCAAACCAACCTCAGTGACGGACATGAAAATACCACAACACTGTTTCTTACTGCAGTAAGTTTCTCCCTCGAGCAAAACAAATGGGAAACTGCTGCTCTCGCTCAAGAGTACGGCGCGATTCAAGATGCAAGAAGCAGTTTAGCTTTAAAAGCATCTTGAAAAGAGCAGCCAGTGTTGGCACTTCACAGCCTCGGGCCTCTTAATAATTCAGATGTGGTAGAGCCACGAATGGCAAGTCCTCAAATGATCTATTTCTGTATGTCCTGTGCTTCTGAAAAGCACCCTATTCTCCTGGTATCAGTGAGGCCAGCCCTCACTTCATTGTGTCAGGAACGTCACACATCACAGTAGCAGGGAAAACCTCTCAACGGGATAAATGAGGAGGGGCAGGATGTGCTGGGTTTGAAGAGGGGGTTAATTTGGAGAAATCAGGATTCAAAATATAACAAATAAAACCACTCAATAGGTAAATAGGCTAGGTAAAAAAACAAGCCTTTATCCTTGAGCAGTACATCCCAGACTGAACTTCATTGTGTGCTTGAAGTTGTTTTTGATGTGATACTGAGCACCAAACACCAACAACCTCAAAAGTCAAAAAGCTGTCAGAATATATGTTATCTGTCAGAATCTGACAGATAGCACAAACTTTTAGTGCAGGAGCTTCATTTTGCAAGCTCACATATAACAAATTGATATGCATTGCAGTGAACGGTTCAACTGTCGTCTATGCCATTAGAAAAAAAAATACTTCAATACATTATTGTGTTTCTTTGTAATTAAAATCTGCTGAGAATCATTAATTTCGACAACATCATTTTGTAAAACACCAGACTATGCTCATACAAGCCACTGAAATTCTATAAATGATTATGTTGAAATATTGCCCAGTCCTGCCTTCGCCGTCTAAACTCTTACAATCCTATGGCACAAAGGAAGTGATGCGTTAACTTGGCAGAGACTAATTTTGCCACAATACTACGGAGTCGCTGAGAGGAGCAGAAAAAAACACAGTAACACCACAAAAGAACACAAAAGTAAGCGTGTGCAGGTTTAGCGTTAGTCTTCGCAAGACCTTTGCTCTTCTATTTTATTCTCATAATGCACAGTCTTGCACTGGGTGACATGCTTTGTCATTGCCGTGACACACAGTGTAGGTCACTTTCACTCAATCCCACGTAAACCCGTCCTGCTGCACCAAAATCCCCAACAAATGTGCTTATTACTCCTGTCTAAGTAACATTTGCTAAACTGAAATTAGCTTCTTTTTTCCCCCAACTTAAACCATAGTTTTGTGAGGTGTTTTTAAAGAATCATGCCTTCAGTAGGAACCAATGTGCTTGGAGCAGAGAGCCACAGACAGGAAGTCTGAAAGTACTGAGAGACGGACTAACACATTGTTGGTTTTGTAAAATATGACTTTAGGACTCAGTAAGCGGCTAAATGTCTTGATATTCTTTGCAGTGTGGCCTGATTTATATTCACATTTTGGAGTCACCATTTACATTTTTAAAAATGGTTCAAAACTACTTGTTCTAAGGCACTGAGTCAGAAGTGCTGCACTGTTCATCCCGCTTAGTTTGCAGTTGGCGTCTCACCCCCCCCCCCCGCTGTTAGGTGACCCTACCTGTCCAAAATTTCTTATCAAGCTGAAAGAAGAAAAACGCTGACACAGCTTTTCCGTCTCATAGGACTGAGGTGAAGTCGGGTCCCCGCTGTCAGACATCCTCCCTCCTGCCTTCACTTCGCCCCAGAGTGTCATCCCTCACTTTATGTTTTTTCTTAAACCCCCATTTCTGTTTTGCCTCTTTTCCCCTTCAATGCTTTCTTCCGGTTTCAGTAGTTTTCCCTCCTCTCGGCTCCCTCATGCAGCCTAGAAGTGTGCCTGTGGTGCATGTCTCATCCCTCGGGGGGGTTGAGATGAGGTCCAATTTGGCTTTTCCTCTGATCACATGGGTCGTTCAGAGCCCCGCAGGGGAAACAGCAGCGTGAACACCAGTCAGCGGCGACCCGGTCGTCACAGAGGAATCATCACTACAGCCTGAGCGTTAATCTTGCAAAAGGCAGTTTCCGCTAATATTCATATTCTGTCCAACAGCAGTCAGATTCTATTAGTGCGTTTAATGTCACACTTCACCGCCAAACCCCAATGGCCACAATGTCGATGGACTTAAATACCCGTGCTGGTGATATTTCCCCTCGGCACAGAGAAGGTCAGAGATAGGCTCTTTTAAAACAGCTCATAGCATTTGCCTTCACTGTATTCTCCTTTTAATTTGAGCTTGAGGTGGATTTTTTTCTAATTTTTTTTGCAAGACATCAAGCATGTAGTGCAGCAATCAGACGTGCTGCGGAGATAGTTTTTCTGACGGTGACTAGAAATGTTCCGCAAAACTATTTTCCTGAGAGACCTCCTCGGCGCACTGCAGTCACAGTGTAGCTGTATCCAAGGTGCTACAAATTACATGCAGAGGTATACTTAAGAGTGGAGCTAGGCTACAGTGATGAAAAGTGATCAGGGCTGCTTAAAAAGATAATATTAATATTAAAAGAAATAAAACAATATTTACGTTGTTTATCAGGACACCTCAAACAGAGCTTCAGTCAAATATTTAACCGTCGTTCTATGTCAGGGCTCCAGGTATCTTACTTATAGCAATAATAGGCCTGCTGAGGCTTAATGCTACATTAACAGTTAACTCTCACTATCCATCCATCCATCCATCCATCTTCTACCGCTTATCCGGGGCCGGTTTGCGGGGGCAGCAGTGACGCCCAGACTTTCCTCTCCACAGACACTTCCTCCAGCTCTTCCGGGGGAATACCGAGGCGTTCCCAGGCCAGCCGAGAGACATAGTCCCTTCAGCGTGTCCTAGGTCTTCCCCGGGGCCTCCTCCCGGTTGGACATGCCCAGAAAACCTCCTCAGGGAGGCGTCCAGGAGGCATGGACGAGATGCCCGAGCCACCTCAGCTGACTCCTCTCGATGTGGAGGAGCAGCGGCTCTACTCTGAGCTCCTCACTCTATCTCTAAGGGAGCACCCAGCCACCCTGCGGAGGAAACTCATTTCGGCCGCCTGGATCTTGTCCTTTCGGTCATGACCCAAAGCTCATGACCATAGGTGAGAGTAGGAACGTAGATCGACTGGTAAAAAGAGAGCTTCGCCTTGCAGCCCAGCTCTTTCTTTACCACGACAGACCAGTACATCAACCGCAAGCAGTGCCCTAACTCTCACTAATGAAACTAAACTAATCGTGTGCTAAACTGACTAAAAACACACTTTAAAAAAATTGAGGGTTAAGTAGTCAGAGTCGAGTTAGGCTTGAACGGAACTAGACAATGTGTTGTCCGACCATGTAGGGAATTAAATGTGCTGTATGGTTGTTCCGAGCGGCCGCACTCGAAGGTGGAGCGAAAGCTGTCTATCGTGGGAAGTAATCTGGGGGCATTTTAGCCTGAACTGATGGGAGGCCGTCGAGAGCTGAAAGCAAACAAGGTTAAGAGAGAGATGCTTTGCAAATGTTAACGCCTGTTTTCCCATGCCAATAAAGCTCCATTGAATTGGACTGAATTGAGAGATGGGGAATGACACACAACAAATGTCCTTGGGTGGACACAAACCAGCGATGTGGTGATTACATGGCCAGAGTCTTAAAGCCCTAGGCCACCAGGACTCCCCTCGTCCATTACGTTTATGAACATGACACCTCATTCCAGTACTACCAATTACACATCCAAAACAACAGGCTGACGTGAGTCTACTTTGTGCTGTCTATTTCGGAAGGTAAACGTGCACAGCAACTAGGAGGGATTTACATCTTATTGTCATGTGACAGTTTTATATGCCGCAGCCATTTCATCAAGTGGAAACGACGTATGATTGATTTCTCAACATAAATGCAGAAAAATGTCATGCACATAGAGACATATAGGCTCAACACTAACCACAACTACAACCGTGAGCAGTGTTTAAGGAAGTTCAGAGAGCTTACAGTGGTTCAGAGACAAAACTTCTTTTGTCTCTTTTGAAACTGCACAGCAGCAAATTCCACTACCTTGTATGGTTCACCATGTCGTAAACACTATACATGTGCATTGATGCGAGCATTATTGGAAATGTGGTCATAAGATCAGAAATTAACAACTGAAATTGATAGTTGAGTGGGATCAAAAAACATTTCTCTAAAGATTCCTATTTCTTATATATTTATGAGAAGTTCACAATTAAGAAATGACTCAGGAGTAAAAATTGGGATCTGAGACAAGGAGAAATTAATTGGTACCAGTCAGGACAAGAAGAAACTTTAACCCTCTACGACATGTAGCAAGTTACTGTACATCTAATCACCCTGAATGAAAGACTTGGCATCAAAGAATCGCGATTTCGCAACAGCTGCGACCACGTCCGCGCATGCATCCACTCGTTTATGCATTCACACACTTACACACACACACACACCACAGCAAAAACACTTGACCTCTGTGGCAAATTTACACCCTTATAGATAGAAATTTGTGGGCACAGCGTTGTGCGCCTTTTTGGGATATGCCACTCCCATTGCCATGCCTCCTTTTAGCCAATTGGCATGAACACAAACACACCTTCACACACTCACACACACCTCATATTGTAAATGAGTGAACTCCGGTCGAGCCAGTGTGTTCGAGGGGTTTGGTGTTGTACCAACGCATTAAACTACAAACACCGCCTCAGCCAGCCATGTTCAGGTTAATGCTTTGTTGAATCCCAGCTCTGCCTCTTTGTAAACCTTGGTATTACTGCCTGAACCTCTGTCCTCATGGTGCTATTCTCAAGGTGCCCTACATTTTTGATTCCTACAGAAACGGCGACTTGCAATGCCAGGAATTCAAGCCCTGAGGGGCAGGTGATATATTTGGACATGGGGCTGCATGTTGCCGAGCCCTGCTGGCCTCCACTGTGGGCTATGTGCTGTATTTCAGCAGCATGTCAGGCTTGGAGGCACAGTGCACCGCCGCAAAAAGTCTGGAGTTATTTAAATCTGTCAGGACGCATGTAGAACGCGTTACCCACAATCCCCTCAGCTTCCTACTGTACAGCCTTTTTGTGAACCACGGGCAGCATGGGTTCCTAAATGCAGTAGGAGGATCCAGCAAAATTAACTCAAGCACTTCAGTACATTTTTGAGGTATTGGTGCTTTATACTTTTCCCATCACTACAATTTGGAGCGACATTTTGCACTTAAGACCTTTGTTTATACCCAGACGATACAGGTTCCTCAGAGCACAACCCTCTGTGAGTCTGAACCGATTCGACAGGTTACAGGGCTGGAGCTGGGAGACAGCTGACTGGTGAATGATTTAAGGTGGATGCCGAGCATCAGCCAAAGCCCGTCTCCCCCTGGCCTCTGCTACTTGTCAGGAGAAACTCGACCGATGAGAAGGTCCGATCAATCCAAACCGCTTCAGCCGGAACTAGACTCTTCTCACGGGGAAAATGTGAGGAGTCACTCTTCAGTGTCAAATCAGTATTGCTTTGAGAATATGGGTCTTTGAAGAACAAAATTCATTGAATAATAAATTCTAAAAATTGCCGAACATAACCCAAAAGATTTTAGTCTTGACAGAAAAAAATGGTGCAAAAAAAATCTAATGAAAACCGCACTGATGAAAATCAAGGGTGATTAGCAGCTTTTAAAAAGGACACGAGGAAAAAAATGTGGTTCAGTTTTTCTGTCCATGTAGTTGTGCTCAGGGTGGTGCCTCCATTGTATGCAGATCAGACACTGCGAATATTATGAATTTCCGCCAGAAAGGCTGTAGTTCGACGTTGTTTAAAGGGGGTTGCAACACCTGATTAATTGCCTGAACATATAACTGCCTGGCTGTTGGACGATCAGAGACACTTGTGGCATATCCGAAATATTTATTGGCTTTCTTGGAGTTTGAGCAGCTCCACGATCCGATTTCCCATATGGCTGGCTGCTGTCAAAAGATCCATTATAAACTTGCTTGCTTTAGTAGGATTATGTGGTAACTGAAGTCCTGACTGAGGAAGTGATATGAATTAAACTTAACTTTGCTGCAAACCAGACAGACCATATTGTCCACATCTTCCCAGCCATTTGTGAGTCCATGTTTTCTTTTCTTGTCAATTGCTGCATTTACATTAAGGTAACCAGGTTACTCAGAGAAAACCAGGTAGTGACCTGGTTACTGTAAATCTGCAAACACATGCGGCAGGTCAGTGATGGGTTGGACTCCCCAACACCCAACCTTATTTTGAGAGCATGGCTCACTGGTTTCAGCTGTATTAGTGACCGAAGCCCTGGCCTGGTCTTGACTCCACCCGTTCCGCTGTTACTTTCCCTTTCAGAAGTCCTTGTCATGCACATGAGTACAGTAAGAAGACAATCAGATAAGCGTTTACATGGCCAAGGAATCTGCGTTCTCCAGGAGAAATCTATCTAGGGGTATCAAGTTTCTCTAATACTCTACTCCAATTACAGAAACCAGATTTCTCGTTTTATATGGCATTTAAGAAATTCGCTAACTGTAGAAAGCCATCTGTAACCCGGTTCCTGAAGTGCATGTAAACACACTGACTGGGTAAAACATTTTGGAAGTACAGAGAGGGTCAATAAAAAAGAAGAAAACGCATCGTGTGAGTTAAAGCAACATACAAAACTAATAGAATCGCAGTGTTTGCCCAGCTATACGTGAGGGGAATACTTGAAAACCCTTATCCAGGTTTCATATACACTGGAGATGCACAAAAGAATAATTTGGTTATTTTTGCAGGCCAAGGTTAAAATTTAAAAGAGAAGTATGGGAAAATACTGTGTTACTCCCCCAACATGTGAATAACCTGTGGTCATTAAATGCCTGTCATCTCACATACATAAATGAGCCTTTACGTCTTTTTTAATTTAGCTGTGAAGAATGATCAGAATAATCTTTGGTCACGGATTGACAGAGTTATTACTGGCATAAATCAAGCTGAACACCAAAGCTAATTAAATAAAGAAATTAAAGTCTGGAAAATGAAGAAAGCGGAAACTGTTCATGTGTGAGAAGGCTATTTTGCTCTTATGATTATTTTCATCACAGACCTAAACCACACAGGAGGCCTGAGGGCCTCTAGTGAGACCTGCACTTTAATCTGTGTTTCTTTATTTTCCATTTGTTCCTATCTGCCCACCACTCCAGGTGTCGGGGGGGGGGGTTCTTCTCTTTCAACTCCAGAAGGGCCTTTTCCCGACTGTGTTCAAACATGCTGCGACTTCCCACCTGTCTCCCTGCCCTCTCCTTTTTCCCCACAAAGCCCCTCCTTTTCCATTCTCCACCACCACCACTTCTCCTCCTCTTCCCTCCCAAAACACTGCTTGAACCATTTCTGTCTTTACATCCTTGCTCTAACAATTATCCCCCTTCAAAGCCGGGGGAAAAGTAACACGGGGAGGCAGGATGTGTTCTCGTGCGTTTATAGGTTTGGAGGTAGTTGCAGGTATGTCACTGCTTACCGTTTTAAGCTTTACTGTAATTACACTGATAACACAGCAGGAACGAAGCAGGAGTTAGTCATTATTCTGCCTGGGAACCACTGTGAGCCATGTTTAAGGCTTTTTAAGAGAGATTACCAGTTGTTGCAAGACACAAGTGGTGTTTTTCTAAAGTGCACAGCAGCAAATTTCATTAATTTTTTACTTGGGTTCGACCAATACAAGGAGACAAACATATCTTGCGGCTGAATCAGCCCAAAGTACAACCTGTGCTGGTGTTGAATTTCTTAAACTGCTCAGTGTTTCGACTTTTGGACTCCTTCTTCTGACACAGCATTCAGACCATCACTGGATACAAAGACCCCCCAAATCTATCTGGTTTACATAATTCTTTTAGGATTAGCAGCTATTTAAGGCAAAGTGACCCACCATCACACCCACCTCTACTTCGGTAGGGAAATTTTGAATTATCTATTGATGACAAAACTGATCTGGACAACTAGCTAAATAAATTAAATGTTCAAAGAAAAGTGTAGCTTCACTTGAGACTCTTCAGACAGGTTTTTCATGTAGTTCACGTCGGCAACAGATGAGTCGATATCAAATAACATCACAACTATGGCAAACTGTAGCGGTGAGTTGGGAGACTATTAAAAGTTTTTAAAAGTTGCAATAAATGTTTATTTTCTTTGATTCTGTGCAAATGTTCTCAGTTAAAGAAAAAACCTAAAAATATATATTGCTTTATCTCGGCCTCAAGTTCCCCTTTTAACAGCTCAAACTTACATCTAAAGTGCAAACGCTCGAAAGCATGATGGTGGGCAAGCCTCGGCTGCCTGCGCAGGGGAACAAGGCGACTTCTCGGCTGTCAACGCCTCAAGCCAAACACGACAACTTTAAACATTTAAATAAGCCACAAGCCAGGCCACGGGCATCCTGCAGCAGGGTTTAAAGAACATAAAACAAAAGCGCATCTCAGAGCAAAACCCTGAACGTTCGCCGACACCCAGCAGAACCGCTGGAATAAAGCTCAGCACAAACTTCTTTCGAACTTTGAAAAGAGCCTAACCTTCAAACTGGCAGAGCAGCGGGAGCTTGCTGCGCTTCTTTTAGCAACCAGGCCTGCCGCCGAGCTGCATGCTCTCTCATCGCCATTATCATCCACAAAGTCAGTATGAGGCATTCATTATAGATGAGACACATCTTCTCGGCTACATTTCAGACAACAGAGGGTGTGCAGCAATCCCTACTGATAATACATACCCCTTTTACCACCTATCTCTGCACACATAATAGCTTCAGCCGTCCATCTAACTGGTAATGTCCCTTGTGAATAATACATGAGCAAATACCCATCAGGCTTTACAAACACACACAAGATCCTAATTCTGTGAGCGGACGGGCAGGAAATTTTAACCAGTGATACTAGAGAGATAAAAAAGGACAAGAAAGGGTGGGTGCACCTACCACATGCAGCAATCCCTCGTGGATACAAGCTCCTAGGATGACAGACAGGGGAGAGAAAGAAAGATAGCGTTAGAGTCCAGTCATGATCACCCCTTTGGTACCGATAGGAAATCGTTTTTTGTAAGGGATTATGTAAATCTGTCATTATAATTCCTGCAGATGCTCAGGTCAAACAGCAGATCAGCCACATGAAAGATGAGGAATAAATTCC
Organism: Coreoperca whiteheadi; assembly: GCA_011952105.1. Taxonomy (NCBI): domain Eukaryota; kingdom Metazoa; phylum Chordata; class Actinopteri; order Centrarchiformes; family Sinipercidae; genus Coreoperca; species Coreoperca whiteheadi. Next base: position 3,133,392 of record CM022476.1, on the reverse strand, counting down.
TTTCAAACTCTTGGACGCGAGTTCCTGTAAGCCCTTGGTGTCAAGCGTACTGTCAAAGTCTGAAAGTGGTCAATACACCTCTGCAAACAAGGGGGGAAATGTCATGTGAATAAACAGAGCCTGAATCCCAGTGGGGAAAATATTTCGGGAACAAATGTTCAAAATCTCCCCGACCTGGCGCTAAGCCATGAAGTCACCGCACTTTAAAAAAGGTCTCACGTTACAGGAATTCCAATTTCTCTGGGACATATTTGATCACAAATGTTCAGCGAAGAAGCCCTCCTCTTTTTTTTTCTCTGCAGTTATAGACTAACCCCAAGAAGCGCAGTGGGACAATACTGAAGGTCTCTACCCATTCAGTAATTATTTAAATCTGTCCAATCAGGCGTGTTTTCAGCATCTGAACTGAAAGGCCTCCACTAAGCCGATTCACCTTACTGTCCTCTTAACTTATGCATAATTTCAAAACTTTCAGGTTCAACTTGAGTGCACTTTTAATAATGAAAACAAGTTTTTTTGTTCTTAAACTGGATGAAATAATATAACACATTCATGAGTTCACCTAGACAGAGCATGCAGGGATGCTAATAAATATAGGTAGGGATCGTTTTTGTTTCTTTGCAGCAATATTCAAATCACCTGTGTGATGGGAGCTTTCCATGGAAGCGCGGTTCAGGAATTCTCCCACTCAGCTTAAACTATAAGTTAAACCATAACTTTCAACAACATCCATTAACATCAGCTGAGTCTGACAACCTGCATCTGAAGCTGAGGAAGACAATGTATAGGATAGCTGGGGCTAATCACTGTTGAGCTAAGCCTGAGAAAGTCCAGCTCAGACTGATGAAAGCTGAGCCCAGTCTGACAATGTAGAGATAGAGACAATGCCCACCGCGGTCCTGACTGTTCATTTGGCTGTGCAGTAGATACAGTATAGCAGATATCAGGCTGTGCCATCATAGATCTACCAAAAAAATATATTGTTAATCCCTACATTAACCTACTTTTGGACTTCTAAACTCACTCAGCTGATTAAATGAGTCACATCTACGCTGTAACTGCTCACGGCTAAGCTAAAACCTGCTCGCCAGCACTACAAGCTTGACTGGCATCTATGCAAGGTTATTACTTTGAATAAAAACTAAATGTGAAAAACGTTTTTTGTTAACTGAAATACTAATAAAAACAAGGCTTGACAAAAACAAAAACAATACCTGAAAGTGTATTGTGTGTTTGAAAAACTAAAATTATAGAGAAAATATCCTAAGTTTTGGCCTTTGTCAATTTATTCCACACACAATAGTATTTCAGATGGATATGAAATCTTCAAATTTTTTAGCTGTGCCAGTTTTACACCCAGCTGTTGGCATCTCACAATCTGTGTGACGTGTCGCCAATCCATCCACCGCACGGCTGGCACCATGACAGCGGCGAAAGTTGGGAGAAAGCACCAGAGTCCCCTTTGGTATTACTTTGAATACGGCTGTCATAGATAAATGCAACTGCTTTGTAGTAGTGGAAGGTGATAAAATGTGAAACATTTCTCAAGGGGGAAAATCCCACGAATCTGAAAGTCCTGCAAAAAAAACTGCACAAGAATACTAATCTGTCTTAATTTAGCAAGGTACGGGTGAGCGCCCAGCCGCACTCCCCCAAAAAAGAAGCTAGCGTTAGATCCAGGCCAGGCAGTACGACTGTACTGTAGTATGAGGTTTTGTGTTTTTATTACATAATACTTTTTCTGACCTTTTTGAATCTCACCTTGGGTAAAGTGCACATTACCTAAAGTATCTCTGCACACTTTACAGGCTAATACGTAACATCTAACACACACACACACACACACACCAAAACCTTTGGTATTATCATGATTTGGCAAACAGAAAAGGACCCAAATGCAGACAGAGTTGGCAGGATGAGGAGTGGAGATTTATTGTCTCTTGGCAGAGATATATAGAGATGGAGACAGATATACATGCAGGTTGGCAGGTATAACTTAAACTTACAGGCAGACAGAACCAACAAAGAAACAATAGAAGTGAACCGGTATATGTAGGGAAAGCTGATGAGGGCATGAAATGCAGGTACGGAATGGAATCCCTCACAGCAGGCTGATGAGGGAGAGTGAAACCAGGTGTGGGAGTGGTGGAGGAACCGGGGTTATTGCAGGGCAAGAGACACTGAATGGCAAGAAAAAAACACACAACACACATGAGGGAAGAGGCAAAACACCTAACGCGACCCAAAACCACAACATAACGCGGAAAATAACCGAACAATCCCCAAAACCGTGACAGCTATCAAAATGCACACATGCAGAGACTAAAGACGGAAAAACCGTCTCCTTATACACTTATTGTAAGCCATGTATCAGATGGGAAAATACTTTTTGTTTTGATGAGTTACCAGAACCAATTCCTTCTTTGGCAACATCGGCACAGTCAACACTGCCTTCCAAAGCTAAAGCTACCAAGCAGCGTCTGGCTAACACAAGTCTCGGGAAACCTTTGCTAAATGTCAATAAATATGTACGTGCTGTGAAAAGAGGCCTTATCGAGGCCAACTCTACCATCAAATATCGCCAGGCCATTAGCATGCTATAATTACTACTCAGACAACAATGATAAATAGCATTTTGCAAATGCTAGCAGAAATCTCCAAGGTAAATGTTCCCACAAAACTACCAGAATTAATTTCATAATAAGGAAAAATAAATCCTATCCTTTAACTAACACTGTCTATATAAAGACTTTCACCTGTTGTATCAACCTCTCCCAATAGGGTAGCCAACCGTCCCGTAAAATACAGAATCGTCCTTGTTTCATATTGAACTGATACTTTTGTTCCGTACTTTTGAAAAGCAATTCAGTGCACATCTATGGAAGAGAAATGTTACAGGTTAGACTATAAAGACAGGGCGACTTGTTTGAGAGAAAGGAAACCCGCCTGCTCTGTTGTCCCTCAGCCTGTCCGTCATGTTGTTCCACTACCCAAACAGAGAAGGTGGGAGAGGTGCATAGAAACAGCTGTTTGCGGCTCTCTCTCTCTCTCTCTCTCCTTTCTCTATGTAACATTACAACAGATTGCCTTTTTTGGCGATCATCCATGGCCGCATTTACCAAAATATTCTCTTTATTTCTAAAACATCTAGAGGAATGAAGTTACCTACGTGAGTGCCTTTGTACATCAACAGTAAACGAAACTGTAGGATTTACGTATGAAGTTTGGTGAGTAAGCAGAAAACACAGCTCTTGGCGTTTACAAACACCACTAATTAATATCCTCCCTCAATCCATACTGGATCATCACAGGTTGGTTTCTCATACAGACCTCCCAATTTCAGAAAGTTGGCAACCCTTAAATACCTATCACAATTCCGTACTGTATCGCTTTTGTTTTGTCTTCCTACTCCTTAAATTTAAAGCATTTACCCACATTTATATTCAGTGCATCGTGAGCAGTGACCATTGGGGCTTCTAGAAAATTTAAAACTCAGAAAATATGCAACCTTTAGACTGAAATGGCAGGACACTGATGATTATCTCGGGCTCAGTTGGAAGGCTAAATGTTAAGAAAACACAGACAGACGGACGTGCACGCGCCTCAGCCCAGCCTGAGGTCACGAAACCAGACTGGGGAAATCTGAGACGCCTCAGGGGAAAGTACAGCAAGAGGTAAACATTTACCAGAATGGTTCCGGTCCACAGCACTAGAGTACAGTTACCGCTGTATTCGCACACAAGATGCCCAAGCGCGAGACTGTTTATGCTGCTGCTTCATGCTGTTGTCTCTTTATCTCTCCGTATGTGAGAAGGAGTGCAGTGCAAGATATCATCTGGCAGTTTAATCAGTTTGGGGGAGATATACAGAAGTGGTTTTACATTGCAGTTCGGCTGCTAAAGGAAATCTGTTTCCAAAAACCAATTAACAGCTCAGATTTGAAACAATTATTAACACTCTGCTCCACTCTCAGTTAACAAATGGTCGGTGGCTTTTGGTGAGTGTGAATTCAGTGTAACCCAGTTTGCAGATTTAAAAAATGATGGATTATATTCAGATTTTGTTTATTCAGCTATGAGAGTGGGGATTTCGGTCAAAACCTTTACCCATTTCCAAGGCGCGTGGGAGTACATCAGTATATATAATTAAAAAAAAGGTTTTATTGTGTGACCAGAACGTTTCAACTTCATCTTTTGCCAAAACATGTTGGCCTCACAATAAAGTTGTTTTTTATTCTTCAAATGAACTTACTGGGCACAAAAAAGAGGTAATCTTCTGTCCATACTGTAGTTAAAGAGTACAAATCTTAATCTTAATTCAACATACAGATTTTAAACAGTAACTAAGGAGTTACTCCCAAAAAAGGACAGAGGCATTGTTGCAGTTTCAAGATTTCGGTTTTACATTGAAACCATCACCAGAAAGTAAAACCGATGCCTCTGTCCTTTTTTGGAGTAACTACTCTTATTCCACATATTCCTTCATGGTTTGGCTGTAACATAGTTTGAGGGAGGAAATAACTTCCACATTTTGAATGGAGGTTTGGTGGAAAGCTGAGAAAATGTTGCTCGTATTGAGGTTTTAAAGCCCATTTTTTGACAAGTTGGTTCTTTAGCTAACAGAATCTGGAGATCCCAAACGCCGCTTTCTTGCGATCGAGCCTTAAATGCCTCATCAGCTCGCGATAATCATTGCCTGAACGGGTTTCCTCTAGGAAGTTGCTCCTCTCAGCCTCGAAAGAATTAGGCATCCAAGAACATCCCAACAATGAGAAAATAAGTAGGCCTACACATATTTTGCCACAGCTTTTTATTTTGAGAAATTAAATAATGAAGTTGTGTCGTATTGTTTGCTTCAATTGTACATCATCATCAGTGGAGAGTTAACTATTTTATGATGCTGGGAAAGCGGCACCTGAACTCAACATTTGTCCTCTTGTTGTGTTTGTATCCCAGAAAGCATTGATTTGTTGAGCTGCAGGTGCAAAGACCAAACTTTAACTGTGTTAAAAATGGGCAGTGATTTTTTTTATTTTTTTTTACGGTTGTTTAAACAGTTTTCCAGTGATTATATTTGAAACTGGACATGCTTTACATTGAAATATAGTCATTTCAATGCTGTTGTAACAACAGTTTTATGTATCCTAGACATTTAAAACACCTTCTTTAGCCCAAATTTACCTGGAAGTCGAGACATCTTTGGAGCTGACGTGGGATAGAAGTGCAGTCAAAAGTCACAGTTTTGAAGTTTGAAAACGTCTAATTTAAAGAGGAGCAACGCTGGAATAAGTTCTGTTAATTGCCTCAAAAACACTGTATTCAGGCTGCCATTATCAACCAAAGGTAATCTCCTAGGTGAGTGAGACTATCATCTGGTTTGGTCAGGGGTAATAATTCTGCAGATGCTCACAGACAGCCACATTCAACGGACTGTAGTGGAATCGTAAATGAAAAGCAACATGTGAATTAAAAACAATAGAAGGTCCTCTCTTCATCTCACCATCCCTCCAGTCCGCCCAGCAGCACTTCACTGTCGACAACATTTCAACTTTTAGAACCATTCTGGCCCCGCTTGCCAACGCCAACGTGCTCGCTTTCACAGCGGAAGGAGGCGAAGGAGCATGTTGCTTTCTAAAAGTTTGAATTTGATGGAAGCCAAATGCTGCCAAGCAGATTGGATGCATGCCGTGATGCAGAGAGGACGCTAATGCTTCTGTTAAAAAGTCTGAAGTCGGGTTCTGCTGCTGCGTGTGAGCAGAGAAACCCTCCCCTTCCAGATTTCAACATGCACCCTTTGACTCTTCTTCCCCCCCGCAGGTATGTGACATTACCCGGCCTGGGTTGGATATGAGGAATGACGTGAAACCTTGAATGGGTCGGGTCGGTAACCTGCTTTAGATTCTGCTCCTGACAAGTCCTATGCGTTATAACTCCGCTGATGGGAATACTGTAGCTGTGCATGAGCAGACCTTTTATTTGATAGAGTTATAAATATTTAAGTGGCACGGAGGCCACGAGCAGGATCAGATTCAAAGACGGGTCGAGATATTCAAGAAAGGGAACTCAGACAACTATTTTCTATTCAGGCTCCTTCACAGCTTGTTGAGTTACAGCTGTGAGCATCTGCAGCATTATCATCCATGAAGCAGACTGGCGTCTCACTCACCTAAGAGATTATTTTTGGTTAATAATGACTGAATGCCTGAATATTGTATTTTTATCCACCCTGCGTCTTCTCTGACTTAGACTTTCGCAGAGTGCCTGAAGTTTGACTTCACTTCTATCTTAATAAGAATTGATTTGGCGCTTTTGCAGATCAAGAGCTGCGAGGGGTTCGTGTTTGATTTTCAGCCAAATCAAATGTTTAATACATCTAGGGTACAAACAATTGTTGTTTCAATATCATTTCATTGGCTGTTATTTCGGTGTTAAGCAGGCCCTGACGTTGAAATATTGTCACTGAAATGCTGTTTAAAAACAACACACCTTAAAAACGTGCACTTTTCCAAATCACCTAATCAATGCTCCCTCGGATGTAAACACAATTAGGGGACACATTGGACTAGTCTGTGTGCTGCTTTCTCAGCATTATAAAGAGTTAAATATCCACTTGATGATGAATACTTGTCTCCCAAGCTCATGGCAGGTGGCAGGTGCTCATTCAGAAATCCTATCAGATGAATGTTTGTGTAAAGGGCTTACTTTAAATTCACTACTTTTCTCTTATGGGCAACTCTGCAAATCCTGAAGCTGGGATGGCACACATTTAAATCTCTGCCCGCTTCCCTGGGAATCAAGGGGGGGGGGTCCCAAAGCAGGGTCCTGGCCCCTTCCAGCGGTCCTTGAGGGAGCTCCAGGATGTCTTCAGCAACTTAAGGAATACATTACATTCACTTTCGCCTGGATCAATGGAAACTATTCCAAATTCCAAAAGGGCAACGACAATTCGGGCCACAACTTTCACTCCCCTATAAAATATGTGCAGTCTGGACAAATAGATGATTCACGGCTGGGAAAAAGTAGCCAATATGGAACTAAAACCGATCCAAATTGGGGTCTGCGGCTCTAATGTGAGTGCGCATGGTGGTCCCCGATAACCCCTGACCTACATAACAACCCGAACAACTGGTTTGGTGAAAAGAGACCAAAAATACCAACCATGTACCCCAGGGGGGACAGTGAGGATCCCAGCCAGAGCGCCAACAAACATCCACCATCCACCCATGGTCGCAGCCAAAGAGGGCATTAAATCCAAATCCAGTCAGAGGGCGGGGGGCGCGCGATGTGTTTGTGTTTCTCTCTCTAGCTCAAATGAAGGCAGTTCTCAATGTGCATTATTGATGTCGCGATGTACAAGAAAACGACCAGGAAAGATCCAGGAATCTTTAAGAGGAGCGGGAGCGGAGCGGAGAGACGGAGCGCGCCGGGTCCGACTCCTGAGCGCTGCGCTCCGGGCTGGAATGCGGCGCAGTCCCGAAACCTGGAGAAGTGTCCACCTCCTCTTCCTCCGCCCGCTCACTGCTCTGCCGGTCGGCCACAAAACTCTGCCAGAAAATCTCCAGAAGCAAGGTGATTTGCCCTCTCCCCTGCAGCAGAAGCAGCAGCCGGGAGCGCTTTAAAAGCCGAGACGCATGGCGACGAGAGGCGGAGAGGCGGTCGGACTTTCAGCGCTCCTGCAGCCAATGTTGCGCGGTGTTTGAAGTCACTTCTTCTTGCAGCGGTCTTCTTGTCCGCCCCGAATCCCCTACTCCCTCTACTCCTTCTTCTTCTTCTACTCCTTCTCTTTCTTGTTCGCCCCCCCCCCCCACACACACACACACACAACCCCTCCAGGAGGACGTCCCACCTCTCCTCTGCTGCACCCCCATCCTCCTCCACCACCACCCACCTCGCAGATATCATAATCTCACATGATGGGGACTCGGCTCCTTGGGGATTAAAGCGTTTTTGGGTTTTTTTTAGGGGAACTTTGTGATGAATGAATGCAAACTAATCAGAGGGACTCATCATTTTAATCCCATTTACAGCTGGAAAGCTGAGGTTTACAAAACTAATAAATTCCTGATTGTTTTCCCCACAGTGTCCCTGGAGTGCACTCACTTTATCACACTTCAACACAACTGTAACACACAAAATGTCGTTACAATGTTCCTGGTATAGAGTTTTAGGAATATCTAGTGTGTATGTTGTTTTTATGGTGTGTTTATAGTGACCTTAACTTACTTTATGGTGTTTTTATCCCCTGTTATATCATTATTAGTCTCCTGCAGGGAGTTTATGGTGGCTCTATCTCATCTAATGGTGTTTCATCGTCTATAATGAGCCTTATTTTATTCGTATCCTATTCCTATATATATCTCTCTAATTTCCTAGTGGGTTTAGGGTGATGAAATAGCACTGTCTCTTTAGGTGTCACATATTATTCAAAATTATTCAGATTATAAGGCATGGGTTCCAAACCAGGGGTGGGGCCCCTCCAAACTGAATATAAGCGCTCACAAGATAATTTCCAGGGTTGAAAAACTAAATTCTTCACACAAAATGATTCCTTTTTTTCTCTTCTTATTTCTCACTTAATACTGGACAGTTTCATTTCTCCATGCCTCCAAAAATGTTTCAAATTAAAACAAAATGAGAGGCAAAAATCACTGTTTGGTTGAGCTCCTCATAGAGATATAAAAACTTATAGAAACCTTAAAATACATATAGTAGGGTTTTCTGTAGTGGCCTTATGCTATTTTCCTTGTTTCATAAAGGCTCACTAGCTTCCCAGATGAATTCCTTTTTCATTCATAGTACCTGCATTATGTGTGAAAGTTAAAACTCAGAACAGAGGGAGTTTAATTTTGGGGGAAATATAGATGATGAACATCTTTTGGACTTCAGACAATCTCAGTTTGGCAGATGGGGAAATACAGATATCTTGAAAGTAAGGGAAAAAAGTGGCTAAAAAGTGTGTTTTGGACCAGTTTTATAGTGACTTAGATATACTCAAACATAGTTAGTCACCTATTGCTTCAGGCCATTATGTTGTTAGAGCAATGATATCCGATTCTGCTGTGCTCTAGGTGTGATATATTGTATTTGGTGTATTTGTATATTCTAAGGTATCGCTTTAATAATCCAACAGGGAGTTTGTGGGGTTGACCTTATGGTAGTTGTTATTTCATAAAGTCTCACTATAAGCTTCCCTGAAGAATTCCTTTTCTAACAGTAGCCTCTGTAGATGTGTAAAAGTTTGCAAGAAACTGATCAAATATTGAACTGATAAAGGGCTTTATTATACATAAACATATTTGTATTATTTATTGTGTCATCACAATATTCAAATACAGTGTTATGTGAACCAAATATCTTCTCTGGTGTCAGTTTAATCATTCAAAATGCTTTAATATTGAGTTTATAGTAACTTTAACATGCCTTCTAGTAATTGTATCCCCTTTATGATACATCACTCTCACACCCGCTGGGGGCAGCTTAGGGTTACTTTATCTTAGTTAATGGCATTTCTATCAATAATGGTTACCGTTATTGACATTCCCATGTTTTCACAAAACAAGTTCATTGGGAGTTTAAGTATTCGTATGTTACTCACTCACTTCTGCACTTGATTTTTATCTCCAGTCAGGGATGAACTGGTACCAAAAATCGGGCCTGGCATTTTGGCCCAGACCGGCCCACCACTACAAAAATTTGCCGTCAGCCCAAAAAAGCACATCGGCCCACCGGGGAGGTGCCTGGTTTGCCAGATGGCCAGGCCGCCCGTTTCTCTAGTGTAACTATAATAATCCTATAGGGACTTTGTAGAGCTTTTCCAATGAACTTATTGTATATTAATAGCATATTGCATTCATAAAGCATTACAGTCTGATTTCTGGTGGATGTATTCATCCATAGTAGCTGCAGGGTATTTAATTCAGCCGATGTTGGTATAATATCCATCTCAACTGGAGAGTATTATAGGATGTGTTCAGCTCTCCTTGTGAGAGTAATGTTTAATCAGAGGGAGTGCAGGACTGAGATTCCTCAGTGTCACATGGCAGTAACCTGATCTCCACCCAGCCCTTTAGTCCTCTGCCAAAAACAGGGATCAGAATCAGTTTTGCCTTTGAACAAGCCTTCTTTCTGCTGCTTTAATGCTGCTGCTGTCTGCACCCTGCAACTATTTATAACCAGGACCCAGTGGAAGATTAAAAGCAACTGGGTAAACCCTGACTTCCGGTCTGCGATTAACGCAAGTTAGAAAAACCTCCACAATATGGCCAGAAATTAGTCCGAATAATGAACATTTTCGCTCTTAGGAAGACTTAAACCGTCATCATTTCTGACAATTTAACAAGGAGGTTGAACTGAGGTAAGGTGGGTTCACCCTCACATCCCACTTCAATATAACTTTAGTGTTCATTCATAGTGCTGAACTTGTTCAGGAAAGGAACAACACTTTATAGTTGTTAACATCTGTAAAGGTGCGCACATGGATATACGTATATGTCTGCACCTGTATGTGTGTGTATGCAAATGTTTGTTGTTTAATATTATAATTTTCGTTCACTTATTTATTTATGTATTGTTCTCAAATTTCAGCTCATTTAATAAATTTCCGGTTTTCTTCTGGATTCATCATTTTGTTGTTTTGTCTTTAAAGTGTAAGAAAATAACGGAAGAAACGTCCATCACATCAGTGCATGTCTTCTTTTGTCTGACCAGTCATCCAAAAACCCCAAAGTTGTCCATTTTAGATGATATGCAACACAGAAAAGTAGCAAATAGCTCTCACTGGAGACGCTGAAACATGCATTTTGGCTTATAAAATGACTCAAACGACTCTTAAGCGACTTGGCTTCACAGAGATCGAAGGTCAAACGTGTCTGGCACATTTCAACAAAAATGACCTCCCTGGCCATTACACAGTTGTGTCCTAATGAATCCTGGCTATGACGATTTATGTGTGTGGAATTATAAATATATATATATATATATATATATATATATATATATATATATATATATATATATATATGACACAATTATATTTTAATTTATTATCAAGATAATTTTCATGTTGCAGGTTTCTTTGTATGGAGTGAAATTAAGTGATTCCTTATTGCTGCAAACCCTCTGAAGACCCCTTGGAGGTCCCAGGCTGCCAGTTTGGAAACACACCACAAGCCAAGTCAAGTCCATTTTATTGTCCAAAATCACAAATTTGCCTCAAAGTGCTTCACAGTACGTATGGCCTCTATCTATTTCTTCTCACCCCCCCAAAAAAAACTCTTTACCCGGAAAAAACGGAAGAAAACCTCAGGTTACCTCAACAGAGGAGGTAAACATCTTCCAGGATGGACAGACACGTAAAATATGTCATATGTGCAGAATGGACCCAAACAGAAACAGCGAAATTACAATATTGAAACTCTTTTTAATCTTTCTAATCTCTTAAAACTTGTCATAGCTCCTGCTTGTAAACAGGAAACAATTTCATCATTTTTACTATTTCCATAATTTTCACTGCCTCTTTCAATAGTCTCTTCTCTGCCAAATCCCATCACATTAGCTGCTGCAACAGCCTCATTTCCCCACAGGGACCAATAAAAGTTCCAACTTATCTCCATGTTGCACTGGATATCAGCCCGCACAGCATCAGAGGATGGGTGTGTAATTGGCTGCACTAATTCAACACACACAGTGGGACATCAAACATCACGTGCTGCCTTCCCAAAGACACGCTGTATGTTATTAGCAGCTCATATTCATTCTGTGGGGCCGCATTGTAGTGTAGAAACGATGGTCTTTGGGCAAGAGCAAGTCTTGGCCTTAACAGGGTGGCGAGACAGTTACAAGAATATTAAGTTTACATAGAAAACTGTTTTCAGTTCAAGCTTAAATTCGCCGGTTTAACTGCAGGCTTTTAATCCTAAAAATGAATTAATCAAGGAAAAACAGCTGGAGGAGCTCAAACTCAAGGACTAAAATGAAAAACTGACCTATACTGTGCTTTTTTTTTTGGAGTTAAGACATCACACAGTTTTATTTGTGAAGAAATCGCCAGAGGGAAATCCCTGCAGACCTGCGGCTATATCAACATTCATCTCCATCACTGGGTGTTGACTCAGAGAGACTTATGAGCCGGATCCTTTTCAGGGCCATTCAGTCATTTTCAGGCCTCGTTTGTCTCTGGCCAAATCCAAGAAGCCTTCAGGATTATTTTCAATGCCAGCGGGAGCCTCTGTGCACACACATGTACTGTAATGAAGGTCGCAAGATAGTTTGTAAATTAGGAAAGAGCACGTCACATGTTGGTCCCATATGGCTTTATGAATTATTGAGTAAAATGTGTGGAGAAGAGAAAATCTCCTTTGGTAACAATGTTCATAATTGTCTGTTAAGTGCAACAGGTTGCAGGGAGCCCTCAGTTCATTTCCACAGGGGTCAGCAGCACAGGCTTTGTCAATACTGCCTCCTGGTGTTTGGGTGGCAGTACTACACCTGAGTTGTACCAATTGCTGCAGGTAAACCACCTTAAATGGCTAAAAGTATGTGGACACCCAACACATTGCAGTCCATTCAAAACCACACACCTTCATCTGCTGCTACAACAGCCTCCACTCTTCCTGGGGGGGGGATTTGGTCCCATGCAGACACAGGAGCATTAGTGAGGTCCAACACTGATGCGTTCCAGTTCATCCCAGAGGTGCTGGGATGGGGTTGTGGTCGGGGGGCTCTGTGCAGGTCAGCCAAGTTCTTCCACACCCAAACTGTGAAAACCATTTCTTCATGGAGCTGGCTTTGCGCACGGGCAGGGCACTGCGATTTTACGCCAAACACAACACCAAGAAATCAAGTCTTTCTGTTTAAATCACTGAATGTTTTCCTTAAAGGCTGAACTTTTATCATATTCAAGGACATTTGGAGACTTAACTCTGGAGAATCATATTCAACCACAGCACACAGATATTTTACAAGGTACCCGCAGGCAAGCGAGATTAAACACTTGGGACTACATTTTTAAATAGATTTCAAATTGAAAACTACTAGAAGTTCAGAGTATTTCTGACTGAAAGTGGGGTAGATGAGCGAGAAATGTAAAGAAAACAGCAAATCCTTCAGTATTCATTTCATACTGCTAATATACTGTCCATACTCTATATGTGTTGGCTACAATCTACTCTTGTACCTGCTCTCTTGTGCAATTAGAAAGTTAAAAATGAATTCTTAAAGGCCATGAGGTCGAACTGTATTTAGTAAATACCAACATGCGTGCTCTGGATCAGGACAAGGAGCTAGATTTTAAATACTTTTACACGTATTCATTTTAGACCTTTTATGGACCTCCAGACATCCCGTAAAACAATAACAGCATCATCTGAGTTATGGGCTGTAGTGGGTGATTATTAATAAGTCACTTTTCTCTCCAGGTCACCTTGTATGTTTTGTCCTCCTTTTACTTTCCTGGGAGTGTTTTTTTTGTTTGTTTTTTTAAACAATAGATACCAATACTCGGGACCCAAAGTCAGAACAAATACTTTATTCGATACAGTGAATATATACAATATGGGACAGGTCATTCCTCCTTCTCCTCTGTTGGTTTGGGTAAAACGTCTTCACTCTTGAACCACAGAGCTTCACTGGTGTGACTGGCGATGATCGCCCGTTCGATGAAAGGCCCTGGAGGGAGGAAGAGGAGGGAAGGAAAGGAAAAACATCATTAAGAGCTTGTTTTAATGTGGTGAAAAGCAGAGGTGTGGAGTCAAATGCAGGGGGTGGGGAGGAAATGTCCAAAACACTTTTTAAAACGGCTAAAGAAGAATTTCAACAAGACCTCCAACCCGTGCGACCACAGAGGTCGCTTGTTCCTACCCTCTAATACGATTTCCCAGATTCCCCAACTTCCCCAACAGGTGACAGGTGAGGACGGATCGCGTTACCGTAAATGATGTTAAACACGTGGTTAACGTTGTGACACGGTCGCAGTTTGGTTAGGTTTAGGAAAACATCGTGGTATCAAGCGAAACCTTCACAATTCACAAAAAGATTAAAGTCCTTCTCCACCCAAAAATGGGCTTTTGCGCATCTTTTCACTTGGATGTTTCCATTCTCGTGTGCACTGACGTGATAGTGAGCTGCTCTTACAAAGATTTTCCCCTCGGGGATTAATAAAGTATTTCTGATTCTGATGTTTGGACGCTAGAAGGGTGTTTTTCCACATTCATCTGCTGACCGAGGAACGTTTCTCCGCGCTCACCTTAAAGCTCAGTTTTAATTCGTGTCCATGCCAGCAGGATTTCGTGACATCGCCACTAGTTCGGAGCCAATCGTGGTCCAGTATGCAACTTACACAAGTGTGATGTGGGAACCCGAAGCCTCCAGTGTACACATGCGGAGAATAGGCTCTACAGTGAGGCAGGAGATGTAATATAACGTAATAAATAATTTTTATATTCTGAAGATTCTGGATTTGTCAATGAGGGAGAAGGAGTAGATGTCATTTTAAGAATTGAATAATGTTAATAGATTATTAAATGAAAAAAATAAATACAAAAAAACTTATATCAGACAAATGATTATTTAAAGAGTCTTTTTTATAATCTCAAGAAAATGACAGATGAAAGAAATGTTTTTGCTGTTTTTCTGCTGAAGCGGGAAACCTGCATCATATCTGCGACGTGAACAGGACTGACTGAACAATATCTAACTTCTAATAATAGGCCACTGTAATCCTGTTGAACCTGTCCACGTCTGACAAGGAGCAGCTCTCCAGAAGCTTTAAGAGTGACTGTAAACATATGAGAAGGTATTTAGAACAGCCAGAGCTGTCCCTGAATAACGCAGCTGAAAGTGAAAAAAAAATAAGGGCCGTGAAAACTCTGAATAGACACATCAGGCTGAGCATCAATTTGTACGCGATGATCTCAAACAGCTGCCGTCAATCTCTCTCACCCACACATCCTCGTGCGCGCCTTTATTTGAAAACATGCACAAACTCCCTGCAGTCTTTTATTGAATAGTTATTTCAGCATCATTTTCCCTGCTGCCTCATATTTTCTGCATTCAGGTCTTTATTTATGAGCATACGGTTGTGCGTTTGTCGTGAATAATTCCCAGAAGCCCCTTGCTGTTTCTCTTTCCCTCACCCACACTTTGCACTTCTGTGCTCTTTTCGGAGTTTTGAAGCGTGCATCTTTGTGAAGCTTCTTCTCGTTTCTGCCCACGCCGCAGCCATTAGCTTCGGTCCAAATGACTCTTTAAAAGGCCTTCATGGAAATGAAGAAAAAACCCTCAGCTACTGACGCGGCTAATTCAAGTTAACTGTAAAGTATCCTACATATTCTGATCCTTCACGTCTGGTCGCAGAGGAAATTAAACCTTTTCCTGAAAACCTTGTGCACCTCTCGTCGAGGAGCTGAACTGCTTGCATGATGTTTGCTGGCACAAAGAGCTCAAAGAGGGCTCTCTGCTGCCAAAGTTTTTTCGGAAAAGCCCAGGCCTCGACGCACCGCAAAAGCCGCCCGGCGATGGAAATGACAGAGCCAGGACGAGGCACTGAGTGAGACGTTCCACCCCGCTGCTGTAGCGCAGAGGACGGGCGGGTTCATAACACTTCCGGGGCGAGCGGTGACGAGTCCCACGGGGCAAAACGGCATCAAACGTTTACTGTGAGTGCAGTCACAGACCCGCTGCTGGGTCTCTTTGGTCTGAAGCAGAGTGAAAAATGTTTAAGGGCTCCCGCCGAGAAAGTCTTCTTTTAGGTCCACCATGATTTGTGTTTGTTCTGGCAGTCGGCATCTCAAAAACTGAGCTTTTTGGTTTTTTGTTTCTTTTTGAAGAATCTTAGTGCTTTCTAGTTTTAGCTTTTCCATTTTGATTTATATTCAGGTTCCTAAAATTGCCTGTGAACGCAGACAAACATTACAATTTGCAAGCAGCTCTTTTATTGGGCAGAAGAATAGATAAAGACAAGATTATCACTATGGATTTGTCCACTTTGTTGCTGTTTTTGATGCATTTCACATTAAAAAGCCTAATGCCTATGCTTCGAGACGACAATCATGAAAACCAGACCTGAGGCTTTCATTGTGGGCCATTAGGAGATTATGCACCACTATTGGTATGCTTTCACGCCGAAGGTTTGGTCTAAATCTGGCTACCGCTTGGATAAAAAGTTGTAGGATATGAATACCCAGATATAACTGTGGTCCAAGCAACTGTTCTGGAATACCTCAGTCACCCTGACTGAGGAGGTTTTACACAAACTGCGGTACATTTCGAGTGTAGTCAGAACACAATCTGATCCTCTACAGGAAGAAAACTCAAGTGTGCATGTTATGACAAAATGATTAGTGACAGTCATACAACGTTCAAGCTTGGATCTTTTCCTATGACGACAGCTGTTAAGTGGCGCTGAGCTGTAACGTCGCTGCGGCCCTTACAGGAGGCCATGCCCCCTTCAGCCACGAGCATGTGGTTCTGCCCGCCCAGACAACGGTCTACACAATTTTCCTGCATACATCAAAACGGGTGCCAGTTTTGTTTCCTGGAAACAAAAGGTAAACGCCACCCTTTGTTGATGAGGTGTATGCAAGTGGAGCTCGGAACAAAACAGCAGTGAATGCTCACAAATGGAGCCAGTGTGTAAACAGCCTTCGACTGTTCGGAGTTGCTGTAAAACTTGGTGAAAGATGGCTGGAAAACTAAGAAAACCATTATCCAGTGGTCTGCTGAAGAGACTAAATGCCTGAGTGGCAACATGGTCCTCAGAGAGTGAGAGTGAGAGTGAGAGAGAGAGAGAGAGAGACCCAAGATAAATGAGAAAGCAAAGAGTTCTCGATATGAGAAGTTCCGGGTCACGAAGGGCCAATGGTTTTAAAGCATCCTCAATCAGTGTTTCTGACAGCTCTGCGGTTTACTTCTGTGTGTGTGTGTGGGGGGGGGGGGGGGGGGGGGGGTGTCCTTTTTAACATTTAATTTGGTAAAAAGAAAAGGAATAAAAAAAAACCAAATATTTTTTTTTAAGAAAACCACCAAGGGGAAACC
>CM022476.1:3087497-3116324 GCA_011952105.1 Coreoperca whiteheadi | reverse complement strand
TTTTGGTTGTTTGTTTGTGGTGGTTGGGGGGGGGGGTGGGGGGTGGGGGGGGGGGGGGGGGGGGGGGGGGGGGGGGGGGGGGGGGCTGTTAATGACATTTTATTTAGCAAGCTCAGAATCAATTATATTTTAGATCATTTAAGCCTCTCCCTCTAATGAGGGCCCATTAGCTGATGATTACACTCTGTGTCTTATTATCGAGCGGAAAGTGAAGCAAATGTACAAAAGATCAGAAATGAATTAACTCCAAGACACTAAAAAGGCTGCATTTCTTACTTCGACTCTCCGCTAGATGCCACTAAATCCTGCACGCTGCTCCTTTAACTTGCATGGTTTGTTGAATTTAACATCCAGTAGAATAATTTCATTGCGCAAGTCAGTCACCTCTTATCCCTTCTTTCCAGCAAAGTTAGCTGTTGTTAGTTAGTTGTTTTTCCAATAAAACCCCTCAGTCCAGTCCAGTAAGTGAAGAACGGTTATATATCCTCCACCTCTGGATCCCCATGAAGCCCAGCTGGCTCGGAGTTCCTCCCACCCGTTTTCCGTATTCACTAAATACAGCCTAGGAACTACAGGAAAGGTAATATGACTACTAAAAAAATAAAAATAAATCCCAAAGAAGACCTGGCTGGCACGTTGCTGGCCTTCTCTCTGTTGTGTCTGTCGGTCTGACTGCAGAGGTGTAAACTGAACCAGGGAGGGAAATTAACACCAGCCAGCAGATAACAGCTGGCACATTGTGAAAGCCTTTTCCCTCCAACAACCATTTCGGCACATAAAAATAAATAAAATCAATCAACAATGTGCTATCATATCCTGAAGAGCTGTCAAAACAGGTAGAGAGAGAGAGAGAGAGAGAGAGAGAGTTCATCGGCTGCTGTTGATAGAAGGAGAGCAGCTCTGAAGTCATTTTGTGTCAGTGGTTGAACGCCGTGTGTGTCGTGATGATTGGTTGGTTTCGGTGAACATACCCATACTGGCCGGTCGGTGGGAGCAAACATCAGTCAGGACAGTTTGCAGGTTGGCAAAGATGTGTTCATTGGGCATGTCGAGCTGTGCAGAGGAAAGAAAGCAGCATCACATCAAATCTTACTACTGTAACTAAACAAAATGTATTTTATATAATAAATAATAAATATTTTGTCTCACATCTACATTTTCTATTTCTGCAATCTGCTGCTTGTCTACCTGATTAAATACAACTGCAGTCACGATGTGCTGCCTTCAAATGGAACTTGTGAGGCTTTATTTTCACACCCAAGTATCCTATATGCACAGTGTTCAGCAGGTGTTAGTCCTGGGAACTTACAACAAAAATGGACGTCGCTATGTTCCTTTTCAAAAAGGGTGAATGATTTTGTGTTTTCTGCATTTCAGCGTCGTACAGATGATACAAAACGTATGAAGATCAGAAAAAGGCCGAACATTCACCAGCTCAAACTCCCTTGCTATTTAAAATGTAGCCTGGTTGAAACACACACACACGCACGCACAGGGACAAAACAAGATGCAGACGCTGATTTAAATTGTATTTCATGCCTAAATACACCCCCCCCAATATTTCCCACAGTATCCCTCAGCGCGCACAGATTTTATGTTCCAGTTTCCTGTTAGGAACACAAAATTATACCTATTCAAATCGGGATTCCTTTCTCAACTTAGACCACTTTAACTACCAACATTTAAAAAGTGAAACTGAATCTTCCCCGGTCATGGGAAGCCTCCTCTTGGTTAGTGTTGCTGACAGACAGATTCACACCCTCGCAGAGCTCGTCCCACATATCAGCTATAATAATCACACCCGGTGCGACGCTCTGCACCGCTTTGTTGAGACGCACCATGGCTATCTGGGTCCTAATGTAGCAGTCGCTCTCCACCATGTACTCGTGACCGGTTTTAAACAACTCCAACATCTTGGATATGTGGATGCCCACTGAGCCTGAGAGTCAACAGAGAGAGACAGAGAGGAAAGGACTGATCAGCACTGTTGTCTTCTGTCGCCATGAATATATTTACACTTTAGACAGTTTGTTGTTTTTGTTATCTTGAAAAAGTGCTGCTGCAGTAATAAACCTTTCGCTGCTAAATGAGCAACAATATGAGCGACACTTGTCCCCGAAGCCACAGCAACGTCACGGCACTATAGGAATGAGAGAAATTGTCCTCGTTTTCACAGACGGACATAAAGACAGCTTTTACGTTTGTGAATAAAAGCCGGTTTTAAATCTTAAACCGCATAAGTTCAACCATCTTGAGAGTTAAGTTTAGTTTTGGCAAGACACACAGCTTACCTCTCTTGCTCTTTGGAAACTTCTTCCTCAGCTTGTTTTTCAGCGGTACAAGCTTCGGCAGCATATCAGGCACTGCGACGTAGAAGTCCGCTGAAATCTCGTCGTCTAAGATCTGGAAATGAATCAAATCAGATTAAACTTTAAAAGAGTCCTGTGGGGGGGGGGGGGGGGGGAATGATTTCTAGCAGCCAATAAACAAAGGAACACAACATACAGCGGACATCTGGTTTCTTTGTACCTATTTTAGTTCCCAACACTAAATAACACTTAAAAATGGTCATTTTCAGAGCTTTATTAAAGCAGATACAAACTGCAACTTTTGTGGCGGCATGTGCCAACTTGTGTACCTGCCTTTGTATATGTGATGTACAGTAGACACTGCAGTGAATTCAGGGGTACCAGTAGCTGAAGGTGACTCGAAGACAACATTAACGGGAAATTTACTTCACACCAAAGCAAACTGCAGCCTTGAAAATGGACATTAAGTTGGAGTGCGTGTAGCTACCAAAACGTCTAAACAAAAACTAAATATTTTAAGCTTCATCAAATGATTGCTGTGATGCAAGATGTTGCTATTATTTTGTCCACCTGCTGTACAGTACGCAGCAGGTAGCACTATTTCTAGGATTTGAAATGCTTTGTGTTTTTATCCTGGGTTTCACTGCTGCGTGACCAATTGCCCTCTGGGGACAAATAATAAGTGACTGATTGATTGCTTAACTCAAGTCCTATCTGAGTCCTGTCTCAGGGAGAGAAATGGAAAAAGAAACTGTTCCCTCTGCCTCAGAAACGACCACCATCACGCCTTACACCTTGCCTACCTCAACCACGTGCTGGCTGACTGCACTAAGCACTCAGCTATTTGCTCGTCTTTGTCTTCACACGAAGTGATCCTGCATTGTACTGTATTGTTAAGATGGATTGAGCACGTCAGCAGAAAAGCAGCAGAAGCTCCTCTGTCAGTGTCCATGATGGCTCTGTCCAGCCACAGGCTGGTGAGGACAAGGTTTAGGTCAAGGCGTTACAACCGTAACTGCCCTTTGTGACCGTGGCAGTTTTACTACACAGCTCACAAGCTTGAGCATGTTTAAATGTGTGAATCTGAAACAGAGCATTAACTCCCTGCACCCTTCAAAAATTTAATAAGGAAGGGAAACAGGAACGGACAATGTAGCTGAAATCAATATGGTATATCTTTCCTATATCGATATGGCTCACAATATGGCAACTGCTTGCAAAGTTGCACATAAAAATAATGAAACTGACGTTCAATGCAATGATCTGTGTTCCGGCTGTTATGCATTGCATCAGACAAAGGCCTTAAAATGTCTAAATGAAAATCTCTAATGACTTATTTTGTTCATTTTTAACTTTGATTGGACTTGCTGATTTGGAGTATTTTTGTAACAAGCTAACACATTACAATCCTACTGTTAGAATTAAATTCCCGAGAGGTTGTTTAACGAACTCACCGGCTGTATGAGCTCTGCCCCGCCAGCAAACACAGCCCCGTTCTCCTGGGCAACTTTAGCTTGATTAGCATCCTGCGGAGAAAAACAGAGGCAACGTTACCCGTTTAAATTTCTTTTGGGTGCATCAAAGTCCTGGCAGACCCCACCAGTGTCATTCATTATGGTCGTTAACATGCAGATCTAAGTTACAACCCACAACCTCGGCTGCACGACAGGAATATTAATGAGGTCCTGCGCGTAGGTGTCAATGAGCTAAAAGGTGGCTACACGAGCCCATTTATTACAGACAAACGGTGACAAATAAAAGGTGCTGCAGCACATCTGAATCACGTTCAAATAATACTAAAGCAATTCATCAACAGCAGGTAATCAATTGGCTATTAAATTAAGATTCAGTTAGGCTGAAAGGGAAGATTTAAAAAAATTAATAAAAAAATAAAAAATACCTCAGTAAAAACTAAAACTTTGTTCATCTGTGTCTTGAAGGGGTGCGGTAAGTGCACCGTGCTGACGAAGGGGTCCACTTTTTTCTGCGACGAGAGAAAAAAAACAAAACAGATTACATTATTACGGTTATCAACACTCCGCATGCTCCGGAAAATAAAGGATTTGGCAGAAAACATAAGAAAAAGGAGGGCTGTCAATCACAGACCAAGCTGAGATAATCAAGTATTAAATCTATTCCGCCACCACTTTCATTTTTCATTTCTCGGGAGTGTTCTTAATTCATTATGCATAGGAACATTGGATCCGCGTAGTTCTGCGGAGGCAGGCAGATGAGATTGGGACTGTGAGAGTAGTGAGCCAGTCGGTCTCATGTGGCGTGCCTGGACATCAAGGCAGCTCTGCAGTCCTGTGATGTGGAAACAAACTCATGAGGTTTTTATTCCCCTGTGTCACACTGCTTTTGCTGATTAACCACAACTGCTCATGTTGCACAGGCTGGTGCAGTAAATGGGGAGGCGAGGCGGTACAGAAACAGCCAGAGTGGGAAAGTACCAAATAAAAACAAAAGCCTATTCCTGTTTCTGTCACTTTTCACGTAAACAACAGAGTGCAACACTATGAATGCCTTCCAGGAGAGAGTGGACGCTGTTATCCCCATATTTAAACGATATCTCGTCTCCTCTATCACTCCGCCCTCCCAGTGTGGCAGTTCAGAACAGCTGTAAACACTTTTGATTTCCGACATGGTTGGACAACACGCCATATGAACCGCTTCTTTTCTAGCAAAAAATGACATAATTGAGACCCTGGCCACGTCACCACAGCTAAACCCTGTTGCATGTCGTCCCCCATTCCTCTTCCCTCATTTCCTTCGAGCGCTCGACTGTTTCCTGTCTAATCAAGGCAAATTTGCCCCCCAAAACTCTTGCCAGAAAGAAAAAAAACACTCGAAATCTCACCCCCCAACAGTGTTGTAGCCATTACCTTTTTCTCCAGGTTCATGTTTAGCCTCAGATCGATGTAAACAGGCTGCTTGTGGGGAGTGAAGTCCAACGCCTGGAAGTTCTTCAGCATGTCGATGGCGTCTGCTGCGTCATAGATCGTCCTGGGGTAGTACCTCATAATGTACACGTCGTCCACGGGCGCCCATGCCGTCTTGCCATACGGCTTATGTCTGTCTTTGTCATCGATGACCCTCTTCTGTTTCTTCGACTCCTTCTCCGTGTCCTCTTTCTTGTCTTTCTTTAGTGCCCTGACAAACAAAATAAGCGAGGTGTTGAAATTAGACATATTTGGGTCATCTACCTTTATCGCCCCTCGATATTATGGTTCACAGGAACAAACTGGTAATAGTGGACGGCTCCACGGGCCGTGCTAAACTGCTGGAGGGTGAAGCAGAATGATGTTGAAAAAGAGGAAATTCTCTCTGGATTAGGGCTGCACAATTAATCAAAATATTATCAAAATTGGAATTTGGCCAAGTGCAATGTTTAAATCGCAGAAGCTGTGATTTTTTGATGGACAAAGCAGCATTAAATGAAGTACTGTTGTGCAGCAGAGATGCCCCGGCCTACACATCTTGTTCTCCAGATGGAAGAAAACATGTTTTTGTGGTACAGACCCCGACAAATGTCACATCATCACGATGATTTTAATAGTGTTTTCAGTGAAAATGAAAATTGGGATGCAAAAATGATCACTCCCGCAAATCGTGAACCATATCGTACTCGTGATATCTATCGCAATATGATTTTTTTGTTTTTACCATATCGTGCAGCCCTACTGGATGATGATCTGGATGAAGATCTTTAAAGCCGGTTTAACTAAACTAAAGGTTTGTAAACTCACCTGACCGCTGCGAAAGTCCTGACGGGTAGATTCCTCGGTGCGGCCTGAGAGACGCCTGTGTGGGCGGGACCGCCGGCTCGCAGCAGCTGTGTCTGGCATCCTGCTAAAACTGGAGAAGAGGAAAAAAAGCTGCCTAACAGATGAAAACAAACAGGGTACAGATGATGACCTCCACAGACGACAGGTGCTGCTCTCTCTTTCCGACATGAAACTACGAATTAAGAGTTTGAGATGTTTCCTGGGATAGTATAAAACACAGCCTTTCACTTTCCATAAACCAAGAGCACTAATCTGTTTACTTCCACCAGAGGATGCCATGCGAACGGATGCAAGCATTACAAACTTCATAAAATAAAACCAGCTTGGCGCATTAAATTTAGGTCAAATGAGGCAGAGAAATGTTAATAAATACTCTAAAATACGTCCTCCCTACTTTACAAAAATGTAAAAAAAAAAATTCAAAATCTTGTAACATTTGACATTAGTTTATCCCCTATGCAATTAACTTTTAGGTTTACCATCAAAAGCACTTTCTGTGAATTACAGGTAAAAAGAGCTCAGGATGCCTGCAGGGATGTGTGCTGGGAAAAGCGGCGGGAGGCAGGATCTTATGGGTTCCTTTCTGGGAATCAAGAACCACTTCTGCCAGCCACTGCCTGAGTTAAATTCTTATTTGTTGCAAGAAATAAATATTAAGATTCTTCATCTGAAACACAATGGCATATTCTCTCGTACTGACGACTAAGAACTGGGATATGTCGAGAATAACTATCCTAGTCAAATAACAAAAATAACACCCTGAATGAAATAGTATGGTTAGTAAATAGTTACACAACTCTATACTGACATACAGAAAACCATGTATTTCAATTTAATTTGATATAATATAAAAATAAAAATATATCTGCTGTGTTCAAAGTGTAATTTGTTGGTTGTCATGCCTTTCTGCAGCCGAATGGTTCGCGACCGGCACATCACTAGTTGGTATAGTTGTACATCCCGTTTTATCACGAAATGTGTGCAACGTTTAGCTATTATGAATAAGCAGTTTTCTGTGTTACCGCTCTTTGGTCTACTGATCTTCTCGACAGTGATTCAGATTCTACAGCCCCTCGCATTTGCCGTTTTTGTTCAGAATTCTGTCCGCTAAATACGCCCTTTCTTAAAAGTAAAATAACATTATTTAAAACCTCGATTAAATTATTTATGTTAACTCTTCAATTCGGCATACATGTGAGCCACCAAGCAAAACTTTAATTCAACCAAATGTCGACTTTCACAACTCGTTAGCACTTCTCGTCACCGCCCACCGCGACCTGTTTTGGTTCAAAAACGGTTCATTTGATCAAATCTAAAGCTGCCTTATTAAATGTATTAATGCCGAATTAAAAGGAGAATCCCAATAATTCAGATGTAGTTTTAAACCAGGTTGCCCCTTGTGTGAAACAATTCAGCACGCAAGGGTACTTTACAAAAACACATATTTTGCGATGTGTTTGGCTATCGGCAGCTAACGTTACTCGCCATCCTAGACGGCTAGCAAACAGAACGGCAGGCAAGCTAACAGGCTCTTTAACCGAAACGACAAACCTAAAAGAAAGCCTGAAGGAAATAGCATGTACTTCTATTAGCAAACACATGGCCTGGATTTTTACTGTCACGTTAGAAGAAAGTAAATGACACAAAAACAACTGACCTTTCCACACGGTCCGCGTGCAAGTTGCCATGTTTGGGAATGCTGCTGGTCCGTGTGAAAACAGCGATGCGCACTGAACAGTTCCACCTGGGAGGTAAAACCATATCTCCATTCAAACATTGGCAATCTATAATGAGTTCACCTATAGGTAAATACTCAAACCCTTCATAAAACACCAAGTAAGTATGTATAATATTTAGGGTCTGCTTTTATATTCGGCATGCGTTTGCTATATCTTCAGTTATTTTAGTAAATGTTTGAATTATAGGAAAATGTAGTACCTACCAGGATCTAGAGATAAATTGATAAAAGTAAAAATTGATTGGCCAAGAAAACTCTCTTGCTGGATTAACTACATGCCGAATTTTCTAACGGCTTCTAGATATTAAAATCTATTTTTTTTCTATATATAATATTAAATTGAGATTTAAATGGAGTTTGGTAATACTTCGAACTAATACCTAAAACAGAAACTGCTATATTCACAATAGGATCCCTTAAAATCCTAGTAACTGCAGCTTTTTTAACACTGTCTTGTGTTTTATTTTATTCTTAATGTTAAAAAAAATAATTTAAGGAACATGTTTCCAGGACTTGACATGGTGAAAAACTACGGGGGCGCATGCTGTGTGCGGACGGGTACGAGCGGAAGCCACGTTTGTTGTTCTTCCTTCAGTTTCCCGAGACGTTCAGGGTCTAAACGGGTTCAACAGTCGTGCCTGCATGTCTCCACCAATTCCTCCTATAAATCGTCTTCTACTGCCCCCGAATGAAGGTAATGTCCATTCTGACTTTGTTCCTATGCTGCGGACACCATGTCCAGGCTACCCCGGGTTTAATTTCACAGTTTAAATCCGCCTCCATTTGTACCAACTCGTGCCCCCCCCCCCAGCAGTCCGTCTCGGTGAGCCCGGGCGGCGTGCGCCCCGCAGCCGCTAGCCAAACAAATCCAGTGCCGTGCTTTGAGCTCGCCAGGCGGTCCACCTGTTTATACTCTGTTCCGACGATATTTTTGATAGTTTTAACATTTTGGAATTCGGAAATCGACCCGTCCCGAGGGCGTGTTTACCTCGTCGTCAGGTGTGTGACAGCTGGTGAGCTGGTGGGCCGGACGTCTCCTGAACGGGCCCGTCCGTGTAACGTTACCGCGCTCGTTGTCACTTTTGACATTAACGGCTATGTTTGGCTGCTCGCCTCGCAGCTGTTTTCGCAGTTGCCCGTCGCCACATATTTTTCCATTTACAGAAAACAGAAAAGAAACAAAACTCCCGCCATGTTACGATAATAACTCCCCAAGTTTCCAAAGCAGCAGACTCGGGGGTTTACTGTAATATTTAGGTCCCCTGTGACGGCCACAGGGGAAATGTTGATATCATCTCAGGCATGTGATTACAGTGGCGTGCCCGTCTCCGCATGGTTCTGATATGAACCAACGCCAGCAGGCCGTATATCTGTCTGCAGCCGCTGTTGCCCATTACTTGTGACCCAGTCGTGTGTAAACAGGTTATGTAAGTCTTTTCCAAACTTGTTCACCCCCCAGCTAACCTCATAGCGCCTGGATGCATAACTTCACTATACCCTTTTGCACACTTCTTCTGCTCATATGCACGGTGTTCAAGAAGTCCGTGGATACCAACAAGTCATGCAATGTTACACGTTTATAACGTGTGCCCCTGAGCCTTGCAATGTTTTGCTGACCTGTGTGGGCAGCTGGGAAAGCAGACTGACAGCAGGGGAGTTCACATGACCCGCAAGCTCCTGGTGCTGCGAGCTGGCTGGTTTCCCAAGAAGATGCCTGCAGTTGATCAAACTCTAAAGGTGGTGTCTTGTCTCATGTCATGACATAGGTATTACACAAATGTCTTAGTGGCATGTTCTTATGTTTGAATACATTCATTATGGTTTCCCTGCATTAGGAAAACACCCATTCTGGGTACTTTCTGTGACACAAGGTGTGTTAACAACAGCAATGTATGTTATATTAAAACAACATCCTGAGAGGTGGCATTAAAGTACAGGGCTGTAGACAGGCTTGCATCTGTTGAGTCCAAATTAGATTCAAGACCAGCTACGATTTAGTTTTAAAAGTCTAAGCTGAAAGCTCCAGTGCAGGGCCAAATTGTGCATAGAGATTAAAGTTCTTATAAATAGTTTTTTGTTTCCGTTCCAGCTGGGCAATAAGGTTTAGAATATATTTCTCCACGATTGTGGCGGATGTGTGCGCAAAATCACATGTAGAATAATCAAACCGATTGTGTTCAATCATGCAAACTGTTGTGCACCGCATTAGTCCAAACCTCGTCACGCATGTAGAACAAACACTGGAATGCCTAATTTTGTTAGTTTATACTTGTCAGGGTAGTTTATGAGGGCAATATCATGCTTTTAATTTTTTGTCCTGTGGTCACTGCAGATGTGTGCCTGGAGATGCTGTGCATGAATCTGTTTAGGGGTGGGATCCCATGGGACAGGGTTTTATGCCCAAGTGTGTTGACTTGTTGATTGTGCCTCTTATTTGAGACTCTGGCGGGTGAGCTGCTGTTGGAGTGGAGGTCCGTATTCTGCACCAAAGTTCCAAGCTGTTTTGTCGATAGAAGTTTCTTTTTCTGATCTTCTCACAGAATTAGTTCTCCGCCTTGATTTAGCTCGGACAGTCCAAATGGATTCCTTAAATCACGTGCTTAACGCCATCATGCTGGTAATGGAACGGACGACATTGGTGTCTCAGCTCTTTTACGTAGACGCCAGTTTTCATTCCAGCGTGTCATAACTGTCCTCCAGGTGCTTCCTCTGTGGTTTGGGGTTTGGCTCTGATTTGGTCGAGGCTTTGTGCCGTTTCTCAGGGTGGAAAATCACCTCCATCCGGCGGCTGGGTGCCGGCAAACATTGTCTGAGGCTGCTGTCGACTCCACCAGCCACTTGAAAAGGTCATTTATGTGGTTATTCTGTTTTTTTTTGTTTTTTTTTAAATATCTACTGTAAATGCGTTGGAAGGTATGTTGCAGGTGGCCATAGTATTCTGGGGGCTTGCCATTCACTGAAGCTTGGAGAAAATCAATTTGACATCTCTAACATGATTGTTGGTGGATGTTTATACTGATGTGTGTGAGAAGGAATCTGAGTCCGTTTCACACACACACACACCTGACGACTTCTTATGTAAGAACTCAGCTGTATTTCATGGTGCTGGATGACTCGAACATAATACGTTTTGCTGTTTAGAAACGCACAGATGTCTTATCCGTACAGTGTATTTGAAAACACACCCGCAATGAGGACAGGAAACTTGTTTTGTTTGTTTGTTGTGGCGCTGACGCAATTAGTTGATTGATTGGCAGAAAAGTAATCAGCAACAAACTTTCAGTCGATTAAACATAATTTATCAGGCAAACATTCTCTGGTTCTAGCTTCTCCGGTGTGAGGATTTGCTGCTTTTCTCTGTAAAATCATCGTAAATTGAATATATTTGGGGCTTGGACTGTTAGGTGGACAAAACGGGCAATTTGAAGACGTATTTTGGGGTTCTGGGAAACTGTGAGGGACATTTTTATAACAATTTTATGACATTTTACAGACTGACTCAAGTATCATTTAATAATCCAGAAAATAGTTGGCAAATGAATCAATAAAAAGATAATCATGATTTCCAAACCACCAAATATATTATTAATACTGAATCAGGAAATATATTTTATTCTTGCCAAAATGCAAAAGCATGTTTTGAATCGCTTAATGAGTATCATTTTTATTTGATTTATTTCTGAATAGTTTTATGTTAATCTCAATAATTTCACATAATGTGTTTCCTAGCTAAGTTTTATAGTGGTATTATGCTGCCATTTCTTATCCTTGTTAAATTTTTTCCTTTATTTAAAGCGGCCCTGTGGAGATTTCTTGTAAACAAACAAACGTTATATTGACATTCAGTGTACACTCACACTGAAACACGTATATGTGTATCCTTAAAGCTCTTAAAAAGGAGGACAAGCGGAAAAGGGTGGCTTGTCCCCTTCAGGTTGGTGGAGAGCTCCTGCCTCAAGTGGAGGAGTTGAAGTATCTTGGGGTCTTGTTCACGAGTGGGGGAAGGATGGAACAGGAGATCGACAGGCAGATCGGTGTATCTTCCGCAGTGATGCGGTCGATATACCCAACTGTTGTGGTGAAGAAAGAGCTGAGCTGCAAGGCGAAGCTCTCTGTTTACCAGTTGATCTACGTTCCTACTGTCAGCTATGGTCATGAGCTTTGGGTCATGACCGAAAGGGGAAGATCCTGGATACAGGTGGCCAAAATGAGTTTCCTCCGCAGGGTGGCTGGGCGCTCCCTTAGAGATAGGGTGAGGAGCTCGGTCACTCAGTGACTAGAGTCAGAACAGAGTCAGCTGAGGTGGCTCAGGCATCTGTTCCGGATGCCTCCTGGACGCCTCCCTGGGGAGGTGTTTCGGGCATGTCCAACCGGGAGGAGGCCCCCGGGGAAGACATAGGACACGCTGAAGGGACTATGTCTCTCGGCTAGCCTGGGAACGACTCGGTATTCCCCCGGAAGAGCTGGAGGAAGTGTCTGGGGAGAGGGAAGTCTGGGTGTCTCTGCTCAGACTGCTGCCCCCGCGACCTGGCCCCGGATAAGCGGTAGAAGATGGATGGATGGATGAGCTCTAAAAAAACATGTTCAGTGCATTTCCATTCCCCATAAAACACGTGCAAAGCCGATTTGACCAGCATTGTTTACGTCTGTGTTTACTAGCCAGCTGTCTTCTTCTTCCTTACTTTTGCTGCCACATTGCAGCATGTCTTGGTGTGTTACAGCCTACCCCGTTGATCAGTGGAATAGTGCGACACCGACAAAACAGGGACACAGTCATAGAAAAACAACTCCACAGCTATTGGAAGTCTAAAACCCCAACAGGGACCCTTTAACTTTGAGAACTGTAAAGCCTTTCATTGCTTTTTATTATTTCATTTAAAAAATGTTTCTTATTGTAATTATCTGTCTGCAGAGTTGTGCTGCCACCTCAGTGGCAGCTAATGAGCGTTTCTTGGTTTCCTGATTTGAAACTAAAACCCCTGTGTTCTTTGCTTTGTTTGTCAGATTAACAGGTATGCCCAAGGAAAAATATGATCCTCCAGATCCCCGCAGATGTTACACCATCATGTCAGCCGAGGAGGCGGCCAACGGGAAGAAGTCTTACTGGGCCGAGCTCGAGATATCTGGTCAGTCTCACTAACTCATAGCCCCCCCCCCCATTGGCCTGCTTCCATAAAAACATGCTGAGGCCTTGAAGCTCAGGTGTAAATCTGTACCTAAACAAATACAAGCGAAAATCCCTACCATACATTCTTTGCAATATGAGAACATTAAAAGAAAAAGCTGTCTGAGCAAACTGAAGAATACTGGACCTGATTAAAAAATAATAAAATTGACAGAAATATTTTAAGTCAATATCCAGGTCAGGCTCAAAATAGTCCAGTGTTTCAGAAAAGTTGTTTACAAACCAGAATGGCAGTCCTGATACTGGTCTCCTACACGTTGAGTCCAGTTTTCCCAGAGCAAACACTTAAAGTATAAAAGTCTCAGTTCTGATCAGTGAGATGAAGCCGAATATCAAATAACCTTCCAGAGTTTTTTTTTTCTTCTTTCAGTTTTTTGTTTTCATTTGTAAACTCCCACTGTATTCAGTGTCTTTTATGCATGTTTGCCACTGTTTGTATGTGTGTGCAAACTGAAGCCGAGCTGTCATTTCTCATTTCTGATGTTGCAATTCTGGCACTAGGAAGTGGAGCCGAAACGATTCGGCCACCGATCAAGAGAAAATGAATCGGCAGCAATTCTTTGATAATCGATTGAAAGTGATTTATAAGGAAAACGCCTTGGCTTTTGGCAAATAAAGATGGGCGTTTCTTGGTATTTTATGACATTTTACAGACCAAACAATTAGCTGATTAATCACGAAAATATTCAGCAGATGAATCAATAATAATAATGAATCACAGGTTGCAGCCCTGCTGAAAAGATACTTTTCCTGCCAAGATGCTGTTGGTTAAAGGACTCATAGTCGATATCACGTGACACCTTCTGACAGAATCGCAGGGCTTCTTGGGTTAAGTGTTCTTAGCTGAATGAATGTGAAACTGAAAACAGAGTACTAATGGTCACCAAAGGTTCCCTGGCTGCTCGAAGGTTAATAAAGAAACATGCAACCAGGTGTTCATCCGGTTTCTGTTATGTTTTATTTGAACTTGAATCTATACTTATTAGATATTGGTTTAAACACTATCAGTCACCTGAAATGATGGAGGTTTCTTCCTGGCCAAAGCTACAGAAGAACAATCTAGAAATGAATTTATCTTATTTCTCTCCGTCTGGTTTAATTCATTTGTTTTGTCTGTAAATTCTTTATTAAAGTGCAGTAATGGGCCCCAGAGTCCTAATCGATGTTGGGTCATTCTGCTGAATTCAGTCAGTCTGGTCTGATGCTCTAAATGCTGTTTAGTGTGGTTTTCCACCCTGAAAAGAATTATGTTCTGGGTGTAAAAAAAACCAAACCTTTTCATGTTTTGGCATGAAAAAAAGTCTAAAACTGAAATGGCTTGAAATAGAAGTCCTGCTTAGCCTTGGAGAGCCACCATCTGTTTTGTTCCCTGGTTCGACTGATCACGAAGCTCTGAGATGAAAGTTTGTGTGTTCCTGCTGAGATCTGCATGTGATGTCCTTTTTAAAGACGATCCGTTTCGTTTTGTTTCGACGCAGGGCGGGTAAGGAGCCTGAGCACCTCGTTATGGACGCTCACCCACCTGACGGCACTGCACATCAACGACAACAACCTGACCCGCATCCCACCGGACATCGCCAAGCTGCCCAACCTGGTCTACCTGAACCTGTCCTCTAATAAGCTCCGCAGCCTGCCCGCCGAGCTGGGCAACATGGTCTCTCTCAGGTAGGCCGTCAGTGCGGTTGGTCCTTTTTAGGAGAGTCCTGAGACACTTCTATGGATTTCAGGGACGTGGCTGAAAACATGGGCTGACTGAATTCACCAGAACACAGAGCTTCATCACATCATGAAGTCCACAGTCTACAATCATCTTGTAACTGCATCTCCATGAAGAGATAGTATATCCTGGATACTCAAATTAGGTTTTTTAAATATGGAAAGAAAAATTACTTAGGTTTTGTCACAGAGCTTTAGAGGATGGGTGAATATTCTTCAATAGGGCCAGAAGATATGGATAAAAGTCACAGTACACAGTATGTCATTTTTACATTGGAGTAGGGATTCATTTTCTGGAAATTCAGTTGATTTTTTTTTTTCCTAATCGTATGAATTAAATACCTGACAAATCAGTGGTGTTCATCACACCCAATATTATCATAAAGCAGATCTGCTCATTGATTTGTAACATTGCCCCCAGTGGCCAAATACGACCAGGGATCATTAAGTCATAACTACCTCTGTGTAAACAGTGCAAGGCTTCCTCAAGGAAATACGTTCGATTAGATTCAGCTTTCTTTTCACTGCACAGAGTGGAAATACTGAAACAACGAAACGCAGTGTAGCATGTAACAAGAAGTGCAAAACGTGCAGAGTAATGTGCGTTATGTATAGATTAATAATCATTTATGCAAAGCGAATGTTTGATGTATCAGTCAATCACCGCCACCCCAGATGATGGTTTCAGTAGTAGCCCCACACATTACAGGATGTGGTTATGCTTTTTGGAGTCAGTCTTAAAACAATAGTCAGGCACATGTTGATACCGTTTTTGCTTGCTGAAACGATTCCCCCTGTTTTCACTGGCCATCAAGAGATCCCTTCTTAATTTGCTGTAAGTAGTGGGGCTCAAAATCCACAGTCCTCGATCTCTTTCAAAATGCAGTCCAAAGTTCAGCTGCAGCTCAGCACAGAAACACAAAAAGGGAATTCTGTACTAATGAAATGGAAACTTTGGACGATGTCCAGTCCACTGGATTTAGTTATCTCAGACCGCTGAAGCCTCAAATTAGCTTCACATAAACTTCACAACTAAGGCCTGTGGATTTTGTCCCCCATCGCTCACATTGGGCGCACATTAGCGAGGGATCTCGTAATGAACAGGAGGAATCGTCATTTTAAGGCAAATGTGAACCTGTCTTTTAAATATGTGGCTACGTCACACTGTGTGACGTAGCGCCTCACATCAAGCAACCCTATTCTGTAATT
This sequence comes from Coreoperca whiteheadi, assembly GCA_011952105.1. NCBI lineage: Eukaryota > Metazoa > Chordata > Actinopteri > Centrarchiformes > Sinipercidae > Coreoperca > Coreoperca whiteheadi. The sequence continues at coordinate 3,100,379 of CM022476.1, read as the reverse complement.
ATTCCATAAATTTAGTTTTCACCGTGCAAATAGGAACAGTTCTTTGAAATGAATCATAAAGATGCAATTTATATTGTAAATACTGACTGTAGCATTGAAACCAGCTATGAGTTTCGGATGTAATGTGTGTATCGTTGGATGTAATAAATAATAACTTAATGAATGAGGGTCATTGTCACTGCAGTGTTTGGATCATCCTTTTATTTGCCACTGGCAGCAAACACACTCTGCGTACAGTTAGCATATTTGCTGACATTTGTCCATTTGTTTAAAGTTTAAACAAAGCGTTCAACCTTGCTAATGACTTCATTTGGACAAAGCTTTCACTTGAAAAATGAGTTGTTCTTTGGATTCATTCAAGGGATTACGTTCCAAATGATCCCAAAGCACAGAAGGCAAGTGGCCAAACACATGATGATTAGAACGCAGTGATCAGACACTCGGATGAAAGAGGAAGATTAAGAAGTGCGTGGGTGGGCATAGTTCCCCCCGCGGGGCTCAGAAAAGCGTCTCACCTCCAAACTGACAAACAAACAACGAAGATGACAAGCAAAGACTTCTATGTTTCGACAAGCAATTACCACGATTTGGGAAAGAAAGAAAAAGGACTTCAGATGCAAAATGCTGATCCTTTTTGTCCTCTTTTCTTTGCAGGGAATTGCTTTTAAACAACAATCTTTTACGAGTTCTGCCTTATGAACTTGGGAGACTTTTCCAGTTACAAACACTGGGGCTAAAAGGTGAGTCTTTTCTTTTATTATTACCATGATTTCTGGACCAAGAACTCAATTACATATTCTAAATCAAAATTCTGATTTGAGATTACCACTATCCACCAAATGCAAGGGAATTCTGGCTGCAACCAGTTTGCTGCTTTGCATTTTTATATATAGTTTTATATTTATTGTCTGTATTGTTTTTTCAGGAAACCCTTTGTCCCAAGACATCCTCAACCTGTACCAGGAGCCGGACGGAACCAGAAAGCTTTTGAACTACATGCTCGACAATCTAGCAGGTAAATGGCTCGGTCACTTCACCTCCCCACACGACGGTTTCTTGGAACTAATGCATATTTAACCAGCAGTACATTGTAAACCTGAGTGACGCGGCTACATTATAGCAGGTATACGACTGTGTTTGTCACAGACAAATTTCTCCCTGTTTCCAGTGCACCCAGAGCAGCTCCCCCAAAGACCTTGGATCACTCTGAAAGAGCGAGACCAAATGAATCCCACAGGTATGTTCATCGGGCTCGTAGTTACTGCAAGTTACACCTTCAGCTTCCTGTCGGAGTAGAGATTGTATGAAACATATTCTTTTTACTTAAAGCTGCATCTGGCAAGGTTTTATATAAAAATGTATTCCCAGTTGCGGCTTCGCATCCCTACTTACTCTGATGAAAGGTCCTGATGGAACTGGGCAAAATAGGAAACTGGCGTCAATAAGATTAAAAAAAACAACAACATTTCTGTCACACAAAATTAGTCATTTTGACTTTTACTTGTGAAGTACTGAACCATTTTCACCTCCTCTGAAAATCATTTGAAATGGTATGATCTGAGAAGGAAAAATGATTGGGTTGAACTCACTGGATCGCAAGTAGACATTGTTTTATTTTCAGGGGTCACAGGCCAAAAAGACTGTGGACCACAAACAGAGGTGTCAAGTAACGAAGTACAAATACTTCGTTACCATACTTAAGTAGAAACGTTGGGTATCTATACTTTACTGGAGTAATTATTTTTCAGCCGACTTTTTACTTCTACTCCTTACATTTTCACACAGTTATCTGTACTTTCCTCTCCTTACACACTATTGTAAAATAGCCTCATTACTCCTATTTCATTTCGGCTTATTTTCGTTCCGGCTTGTCAACGTTAAAACAACAACAACATGTAATTAAAATAAAACCTATCCAGGTAAATCGTGCCATCCGGATAGAGCACATTTGATTGTGGTTGGATGAGAAGTATAAACATATACCATTCCGATATGACACAGATCCAGTCACAGTCCAGCAGGGACATAGCCGGTGTTGGTCGTTACTCAGAAGAAGCAATAAGTTACAGCAGACGTATGTGGCCAAGTATGAAGATGTCCGTCACATATATGCTTCTTTAATGGCATTGTACTAAAATGTGTTCATTTTCAATGGGCATATATGCGGCTGAAACAGGTAGCCTAGTGCATCCCACATTTTAATATAACATTATAGTCATTATGGCCTTGAGGAGGTGGGGTGGTGCACTAAGTCCTTAATGGCATTTCCCCCTTTACACTACTTTAACTTTTATACTTTAAGTAGTTTTGAAACCAGTACTTTTACACCTTTACTTGAGTAAAACGCTTGAGTTGACACTGCAACTTCTACAGAAGTCTTTTTAAACCCTACTATCTGTACTTCTACCTGAGTAATCTGACCACAAATAGCCCCAAAAAAAGGCTTCCCTCGTTAGCGTTTGGTCTGCCAGGTGAGTTAACATGAATGTGTTGCGCTTGGTGCAGTGACATTACTGGGTCTTTGGTGCGGAGCACAAAAACCTGCGTCAAAACAAAACAAAGACACTTACAGGCCCGTTGAGGTAGTGATGTAAGAGGGTGTTGTTTCATTTAGTTGCCAAGTAGGATGAAACTCCCTCACAAACCTCAACCTTTATTAATAAAGCACATTTTAACCAACACAAGCTGCTGACCAAAAAGCTGTTTGCAAGTCCAAAATATAAAAGCGGCCCCTGTGTGTGTTTTCGGCTGTGAGGGCAGTCCTTCATAGAAAAATTAGAAACATGCTGATAAGACAAAGTAAAGGCACAGCAGATCTTTTCTCAAGGTCAAAAATGTACGATTTAGTAAATAAAACAAATAAACCTTTAATGAGAAGGAGCGCTGTGTTGAGTGAGATTCCCACGCAGTTCCAATGTAGAGCACAAACAGTGCCTTGGATGTTTAGTAATAACCTGCAGCGTTTGCATAATGATAAATGTTTGTCTTGCTATTGTCCCAGTGTCAGCTACGTAGGGCAGCAAAACACCAGAGGAATAAAATTAAAACTACAAGGATCTCAACGTCTCTTCTCCTCTCCTGCAGCCGTGTTCACGGTCATGTGCTACAACGTGCTGTGTGACAAGTACGCCACGCGGCAGCTGTACGGCTACTGTCCATCCTGGGCCCTCAACTGGGAGTACCGCAAGAAAGGCATCATGGAGGAGATTGCCAACTGTGACGCTGACGTCATCAGCCTGCAGGTAAACGAGGGGCTCGATGAAGACGTTGCCGTCAACGTTTTCGACTTCACGCTGACTTTCGGAGAGTAATCGGAGCAGGAAAGAGGAAGATTTGCTTTTTGGGCAGGTCAAAAAGTAAACCATATCGCTCAAAAGACACTATTAAATGCTTCTGTTATTACACCTATTCATATTTATTGCATTCCCTCTATACCTGACAAAGTGGCAGTCTGGGCTAAAAATATTGCACTGCTTTCATGTAATAAATATTAAAAAAAAAAAATAGTGCGAGCAATTAACAGTATTGCTTTTGAGAGATACAGTTAGGCGATCCCCTGACTTTTCCTCTAGCGCCATCATCTGTCCGATACTTAAATACCTGAAAACCTAATGACATTTTGTTCAGACTTTTGGACTTGTATGCCCTCTGGCTGTCTAGCTAAGAATTATTTTGAAAACACATCGTGACATGAAGTGGCTCAACACGAAAAGATTACTGGGGGAAAAAAGGATTTCTGACTGTCCAACGATGATTGTGAAATGAGTGCGGAATCTCAAAATACTTGCATTGAAGACAAACAAATTATATAGTCAAGTGCTGCAAATGAAATTGAAATAGAGGAGTGAAGCGACTGATGCCTTGCTCTTTGACCATTCACTGTCTGGGAACTATGGATATCTGCACTGTATTTTGTACCAATCCATCCAGTAGATGTTTAGATATTTCACAGGATATATAAAAACCTTGACCTGCTTGTGATGCAACAGGAAATGTCAGAGGATCAAGTGATTAGGGTTTATGCTCTGGTGACCGCAAAGGTATTACATTTGATAGCAAAGTGGTGGGTGGACCAACCAACTGACATTGCCATGCCGCTAGCATGGACTGGACCACACAGAATCCATACTTGTTTACTACTTTTAGACTCTCTCTTCTACTCTAAAAAGTAGAAGAGACTGTTCGGCTTTCTGTCAGGACCTGAAGTAAAGGGCAAAATTCCTGCGCACAACTAAAATGTACCTGCGTTTGACTGGCGGTGATTGTAGCAGTTGACAATCTTGCTCAAGCTCACTCGTGACCTTTTGAGAGAAGGAGGTCTCCACCCACCATCTGACCTCTTAACGAGCGAGCGAGGAGGATGACGATCACTCAGAACAACGTCCGTTTTAGTCGAGCGTGAGGCGGATTTATTGAGCCACTCAGTCTGGTCAGGGCTGTAATTATCAGACTGTACTCTGTGCAGAGCTGCACAGCTGCAGTCAAGCCCAACCATTCCCCTGCAACACAAGCAAGTCATTGTCTAGTAGATTAAGAAGTAAACATTACCGATTCCTGTCCTCTGCTCTCCATTGACTGGAAAGTCCCTTATTTCCTACTAATATAATTACAGAAATGCACCTGTCTGTTTAATTGTCTTTCAAGCTATCTGGATGTTTCAAGATCTTCCACTTGCCAAAGACATTGTGGAATATGTTTGAATTATCAGAGGTTGAAAAGTTCAGACAATCAGGAAAAGGGGAGACTGAAACTGAGAAATGTACAAAGAACGGCAGAAATTGACTTTATTCTCAATATTAGATGGACCAGATTTACTGGAAATAACATTATTACGGATTTTTCTTGAAACAAGTAGCATTTTCAACAGCACATAGTGGATCATATGCATACAAATATGTTATGACTGTATAATACTGACATTACCCAATATGACAGATACCCCAAAACCCCAACCCACCCAATCATCCCAATTGTCCCTTTAAATCCAGATCTTCCCAAGAATGATTCTCCATTGAAGTTGTTGTGCAACTATGGATTGTAGAAGGAGCATGTACAATATAGCATATCCTTACAAAATAAGTAGTTACCAGACCAGTAACGGAATGAGTGGAAGACAATAAATCATACTAATAAAATATTACTGAAAATAAGCTATCTGAATAAGTCCAGTCATCGACGTGAAGGAAAAGGAAAAATAAAATAAAAGGAAGTGAATGCTATTAGGGGACAGTTTTGGGGGTGAATGTCAAGGATAAAACCAAAGAGGGCACTTACAGGGTTGGGGGTAATGTTTTTTGTAAGCATAATATTATAGGCTGGTTGGCCTTTACAGCGAGGGCATGAGGGATCGGCATTAGGAAGGATTTTCACCAGCCTTGTCTTAGTTAACTGTACTCTTAAAATACATTTTAGTAATGTATTTACGAATTCCTTACTTTTACGGAGAGGCATCTCCAGGCCAGAGCAGCCTCACCTGGTAAACTGGGGATTTAATATTTTCCACTGGTCTGCTGGTCACTCTTCACTCTGGTGTCACAGTTACTAACATTTTCGTACGCGCATTTCATTGACTCTTTCAGAAGACATTTCTTGCCCTGTGTGTCTGCAGGAGGTGGAGACGGAGCAGTACTACACGTTGTTTCTGGAAACTCTGAAGGAGCGCGGCTACGACGGTTACTTCTGTCCGAAGTCTCGCGCCAAACTGGTTTCGGAACAGGAGAGGAAACACGTGGACGGCTGCGCTGTGTTCTTCAAGACCGAGAAGTGAGTCTAAGAGCTTCACTTTTTATACTATTTTGTATTTGTAGGTTTTTGTGTTGTTTGGAAATCCGAGAATGTTTTCTGTTTGAGTTGCGAGATATTTAAAGAGGTGGAACCCTACAGAAGTTGATATGAAACTGACTCTGACCACATTGTGACCGCGTGTGTGTCAAGTCCCCCGTGGGTATTTATGCTGTCTTTGTGGATGTTTCTGCAGGTTTACCATGGTCCAGAAACACACTGTGGAGTTCAACCAGGTGGCCATGGCCAACTCTGAGGGCTCAGAGGTCATGCTGAACAGGGTGATGACCAAAGACAACATCGGGGTGGCCGTGCTGCTCGAGGTCAACAAGGACATGTTCTCCGATGGTAAGAACGGACAGTCGATCTGTGAACCGCTTTCAGAACATTACCCAAAACAGAGGATGTAATTACTATGCCTTGTCTTGTTGTGCTGTATTTATTTCCAAGTCCACCAGTGTGGTTCAATGCAACAACAATACAACCCACCGGGACATTAACTAAATATGGTTTTCTTTTGGCAGTGAATCCATTAATTATTGTTTTCAATTCATTGTTTAGTATATATCAAAAAGGCCCATCACAAGTTCACAGAGTTCAAGGTGATTTCTGTATTGCTTGTTTTGTCCGATCAACAGTCCACCACCCAAAGATATTCAATTTACACTGGTATAACACAGAAAGAAAAGCTAATAGGTCGTCTCGCATAGCCAGACCTATCTCCACACTTGGTTTTAGTGCTGTGCCAGTGCTGGAGCAAGGTCTGGCTGCAGAACACATTATCATTCTGGTACAGAGGGGGGGGAAACGCTCTCGTTTGGGCGGCGCTAAGCCCCGGGGTTGCAGTGACGGCGGTAACACGCAGATAGCGGAAGGAGCGAATTCCGACTGAAATAGTCGGCCAATGGGCTTATACCCACAATCTGCTTCCTCTGAGTCAGACTGGCTGATAAATGACTTAGCAATTCATTGACTATCACAATTGTTTTCTGTTGAACAATAAACCGGATAACAGTTTCAGCACAGGTAGATTATCCATCAAGGCAATATTTACTGACACTGTGAACCGACCCCCAACACATTTGTGACTCTTAAGATTAACTGTTAAAAGGTCCACACATAGTGTCATTAATGTACAGTGTAACATGGATCCATGGTTGCACTGTGGCCAAAAATAAATCCATAACATTGCAGTCAGCTTGTAAGCAGCCACCCAAACTTATTTGTTCAATAAAGATAAATAAAAGCAATACAGGAAAGGTTTATCTGCAGTCATGTTTTTTCGCCACAAGGTGTCACTAATGACTTTGGTTAGAAATCAACAACGTTTTCTCACTGTCGTTCAGTGCAGTGATGTAGGTTGGTTATGGAAATATCCCTCACTGTGGATGATCCTGCTCAGATGCATCTGCCTCACGAATCTCTTCTGTTCTGTTTTGAACCTACATTACATATAATCAGTATTTATCGGTTATTTCATTAAACTTTGCAGCGAGTGACACGCACTGGACCGGACAGTTTTGCGCCTTGGTAATGGACAGTGACCGTACATGTACAGTATAACTTCCCTGTTTGAGGTATTTATTTATCACTCATGTTCTGTAAATCCCTCTGTTCCTTTTTGAATTATTTTATTTTGTCAGCACATCTTTAGTTTCTAAAGTTGCATCAGGGATCTGTGCTTTTCTGTAACTGAAGATACCTAAATAAACCCGTGGTCTGGTTTTATCTGGTGGTTTGGGGGTTTTAACAAACCTTTTCGGTCTTGTGGAGATTTTTTCTATTCTTGTGTTTCAGGTTTTGACATTTCTATAATATATATAATTCTTTTTTATAAGTCATTTCATCTCCCCCAAACAGTTTTGTTTTGTTCTTAAACATTTGACTGCTTTTTTCAGTGTGGAATTATACCGGACCTGACTTATTTCCGCTCATTTTTCACTCCTCCATTGGCTGCATATCTGTGGCTTGATCCAGTTTTTTCCCTTCTCTGTTTTCAGGCATGAAGCCACCACAGGAAAGGCAGCTGATCCTGGTGGCCAATGCCCACATGCACTGGGACCCCGAGTACTCGGACGTCAAGTTGATCCAAACCATGATGTTCCTGTCGGAGCTGAAGAGCATCGCTGAGAGGGCCTCAGGCTCCGTGGCGACCGGCTCACCGACCTCCGACCCGTCCTCCATCCCCATCGTCCTGTGTGCTGACCTCAACTCGCTGCCCGACTCCGGTAGGACTGGCTAACCTTTCAGGAATCTCTGTTAACATTTTAGATACTTGGTCCTCCTCAATTTATGTTGCTCCAAATTTAGTTTTTTATGTTGCTATTAGGGCGTAGGATACATTTGTATCAAACACTATATCTCCATGAAGATAAACACACGGCATTTTATAAAATAAGAAGGATGTTCCCGATTAATGTGGTGCACCTGTACAATACAATTTTGCCTTTTGTATGATCCAGGTGTGGTGGAATACCTGAGCAACGGGGGAGTGGCCGAGAACCACAAGGACTTCAAGGAGCTACGCTACAATGAATGTCTGACCAACTTCAGCTGCAACAGCAAGAACGGCAACTCAGACGGAAGCATCACACACAGCTTCCAGCTGAAGAGCGCCTACGACAGAAATCTGATGCCTTACACCAACTACACATACGACTTTAAGGTAAAAACCTCCTCTGTGTGTGTTTTAAGTTTTAAACACCTAATTAAGTGATTATTTTCCAATGCAGGCTATACCAGACTTTTGGACCCATTTTCCTTCCTTCATTTCTGTTAGGTAGCAAATCGAGCAGCATACTCTTCAGCAACTTAATTGAATTACACAATTCAAGCAATTTCCAAATGGTCTGCTAATAGGTTTTCAGATTGCACAAAAATGAATGGAAACCAATGGATGCCTGGAACAATTAAAAAAAAACAGCATGGTTTCCAAAATGGTTAGCAATGCTTAAAATAATGTGTTTTGTAGTTATTGGGCTAAAACATGTAAAACCACAGGTTCTTCACGCTGATTTATAGCCTTGAAGTCGAGTTTGGAGGTCCAGTGTAACTGGAAACAAACAAACTTGACTGTGCCCGTTACCAGCTGATCTTTACATTTGTGCCTAAGTTTTGGATAATGCAAGAAAGAAATATTTGCCAGCTCCGGTACACTGCATGTAGAAATCAATACAATGCAACTTGTGTGCTGTGATCATGCCGAGCATCAGCTACATTTCTCAAATAAAAACGGTGCAACGCGCCCCCCCCCTTTTTTAATTTTATTTATCTGAATCAGCCTTTTCACTGAGGCTGACTTGTTGCCACTTTAAATAAGCTATTTGCAATAGTAATTACTATTTAACTTTGCATTTGACTGGAATATAGTTACAAACCTTTGGTCTAGTTGAGCATCAAGTTAGGGGGACATAGATTTCACCAGTGAGTGGTTAGAAATCCGAATCTAGCTGATGTGATACAGTATTTTACCATAACGTCAATTTATACCTGTGGAATGTTTTACATCATTATGGGTATTTTTGCTGTGGGAGATCCCAATGGGAATGGAAAGCCCTGAATATTGCAGTGTCTGAGCTATTAGTGCTGCAGAACAAAACAACTTGAATGCCTTGTATTTGAATCTGAACTTGCCTTTTGATTTGCCTTGTGGTTTGTGCTGCAGCTCCTTATGAGTCATGCAGGCATTTGTCATGCATATTTTTTTCTGCTCCTGATTTTTACATCAGTATTAATGGACTTCCCCGACTGTCTTGCACAAACCATTAACATGCAGAGAGGTTCCTACAGAAACGCTGCGTTCATTTTTACCAAATGGATCCATGAAATGTTTATTTTTTTGCTCCTTTTGAAACAACCAAAGAATCCCTGTTTTGTGCAGAAGTTAATTTATCTTTCTAGTGTCTTGTTTTAGTGCCTATAAGTTCTATAGATGCACCATCACTGAGTTTTTGTTTATATTAGTATAAAGTCATTTACTCATTGGGTGACTGATGAATGATAAGAGAGCAAAATGAAATGAGTCAAGCCCAGTGCGCAAACGTCCACCACCCAAAGAGTTTTCTGGTCTGGAAATAGTCAGTGGGGTAATGGTTCAGTCAGCAATATTATCAGTGGGCGTAGATAAAAATTACCAAGCCGGCAACCGGATGAGCTTTTAGGTTTGTGAAGTTTTTTCCTTCACGCAAACATCAACATGAACCCTTCCTATACCTGACTGACAAACACACCAACTGGCTGTCATTCATCATCGTCTTTGCCTCCAGTTTTCAGACCGGCGGAAGCGTTGAGGCTGTTCCCCAAAAAATTTATGTCAAACTACTATCGATTTTAGATGATAAATATGCAGTTGCTGAATAATGATGTTTTCCCAGACTCAAATCTTAAAAGAAGTCATCCTGAGAGTCCAAGGCTCACAAACCCGAAACAGTTTATCAAGCATACGTTCTTCCCCAGGTCTCCCTCTCTACCTTTAGTTCTCAGACACTGTACAGGTATCTTTTCCTCACTATTTCTTCTATGGTGGATTTTCTGCAGCACGTGTCCCTTGAGATTTGGCCAAGCGTGCAAAAAGACATTTCTTTACACCGTTTGTTTATCTAATGGAAGATTTTTTGCAAAATGGTCTTTGAGAAAAGCACTGAAGAGTCAAAATTGAAGCTTGTGTGCCCTCTGCAATGTCTTATTTTGGAATAGTTCTTTGTCATACCAAATGGAATGAAGAGTTTCCCTGCAGCAGTGACATTATTGGTGGACGGTATTAATTGAAAATGTTTGATACAGATGCCAGGACATTACCCAACACTGTATTTAGGCAAAGTTGTTGTACAGCTGCATTCTGTTCAAGTTCGACCTTTTGGTAAATTCCATTTTTTGGCTTTCTTGCTGAGAGTTCGAAGAGAAGATCCATTCCACTCGCTCGTGTCTGTACGCCAAAGAAGCTACTGCCAGTAGGTGGTTTGCTTAGCTTAGCACAGACACTGGAAACAAAGGGAAAATGCTAGCCTGACTCTGTCCAAAAACAAACAAAATCCGCCTACCAGCACCTCTATAAAGTTCACTAATTAACACGTTATATCGTGTTTGCTTAATCCATACAAAAATCTAAGTGTTAAAATAACAAATCGCTGTTATACTGGGGGTTATGGGCCTGTCTATTTCTTGGTCGGGGGAAGTAACTGTCAGACAGCTAGCGGTTTCCCCCTGGTTTCTGGTCTTTGTGCTACGCTTCATGTTTAGCGCCCATAAACCCGAGTGGTATCAATCTTCTTATCTAATTCTCGGCCTGAACGCGAGTAAGCACGTTTCCCAAAATGAGAAACTTTTCCTTTTTAAGACGAAGTTTAAGAAGTGTATTCAAAAAGTTAATCATATTTTCTTTGGGCACTGCCAAATACAAAAACAAAGTCTAAAGTTACACAAACCTTTAACATGCAGAGGTTCTTATAGAAACAGTCATTTCATTTCTACCAAATGGATCCTTAAAGTTTTTTTTGGCTCCTTTTGGAATAATCAAAGAATCCCTGTTTTGTGTAGAAGTTGATTTTTCTTTGCAGTACATTGTCAAATTTCGTCAAATACACTGCCAAATACAAAGAAAAAAAGTCTAAAATTAGCTTCAGTGCCAGTTTTCGATCCTCGGACACACGTCCGCGGCGACTCAGTAAATATTAAAGCTGGCTGCCCAGCCCTGGATTGGTATCACATGGTATCTGTGTGTCCGCAGGGCGTGATCGACTACATCTTCTTCTCCAAGACCCACATGAGTGTCCTGGGCCTCCTGGGACCGCTGGACAGCCAGTGGCTCATCGACAACAACATCACCGGCTGCCCCCACCCCCACATCCCCTCGGACCACTTCTCCCTGCTGGCCCAGCTGGAGCTGCAGCCCCCCCTCTCCCGTCCGCTCAACCCCCTCAACGGGCTGCACCTGCCGGTCCACAGGTAGTGCAGAGTCCCGAGAGAGCCCCGCCCACCCTCCTTACCCCACCTTCCCACCTTCAAACACTGTCCTCCCCCCACCCCCTCCAGCTTTATACAGGACCCTGTACAGTTTGCCGATCATGTTAAAGCTCAGAAACCATCCGACACCTCCAACCCTAAGACAGACCTCCCTGAAAGGAGTGAAGTATTCGCCCGTTTGTTGCTCCTTTTTGTGTTTTTGCACACTGTAAATGTTTCATTTTATTTTTTCTATCTCCCCCTGAAAAGGCTTGATACCAAATGTTGGGCTTGGGATGAAGTTGCTATGGTAACCCCCAATGTCAAATTTTCTTCTTTTTTTTTTTGCCTTAGATACAATAATGGCCGCTTGTAGATCCTACAACAGCAAACCTTAACTAATACTAATCAACTTTTTAAAGATAAATCTACTACACAAATATCAGCAGATGAGCTGAATTTCATTTGGAGTTATTTTCTTGGTTTTGTTTTTCTCATTTCACACAGCTGTGAAATAATCTTTTTAGAGTAAAACCACAACATAATATTAATGCTGCACCCCAACATGTTATGTTGTGTTAAAGTCTCACAGTCTAGAGAGCGGGAACCCAAATTAACTGAGAGGCATTTTAATAAAAGACGTAACACTACAAGAAGCTGAATCTAAGGTAGGAATGTTTTATGAGGATGTGAAAGGTTTGTTTACATCAGTGATTTATATAAACACGGGTCCATATTTTCAATTTCCGATCAGCTGAGAAACACCAGAATACTTCATTTAATTACACGTGAGAAAATACCTGCAATTTTAAAGATTAAAAAGTGCTGATTGAGCGTTTTAAAAGTAGTGTAACGTCGCTGTAGCACTAAATTGGTGTGTTTCATATGGAAAACAGAACATGAAGTCATCTCATGTCACCCCTGCGGGTCACATGACCGCACTGATAATATTGATGAGGGTTTTTTTTTTTTTTTTAAGGGGGCTTTCAGATTGACCCTTGTGTTGTGGCAAATAATGGATAGTCTCCCCTGTCAAACTGTTTCTGGATCACATTTCCACCTTATTTGGGATTATGTCCCCCGGTCCAATTCAAACACAAAAAAAAAAACAAAAACCCGGAAAGGGGGCCCGGTGCGCTCCCCTTCTTCCCCTCCCTCAAA
>CM022476.1:3066143-3087472 GCA_011952105.1 Coreoperca whiteheadi | reverse complement strand
AAAAAAGTACCCCGGAAAAAAAAAAAAAAAAAAAAAAAAAAAAAAACCTGAAAAGGGGGTCAGGTGAGTCATCCTTCTTGCCAGGCACCAAATCTCAACCCGAAAGCCGCCTCACGGTGCTGCGTCGACGCTACCGAGCTGCTGCATTCACTTCTATGAATTTCTTCTTATATTACACGGGCCCTGTACCTCTCTTTGATCACTAAATATTTTACCTGCAGAGGTGCTCCTCTCAGCCGATTCACGCTCACTGTAACGTAAAAGGGGCAACTCGTGAGCTTTCTGCAGCACTATGAAGTGATAAAACAATCAATTCAGGCCAAATGAGTGCTCAAATCCCAAATATTTGTACGCATTGCAACCAAACTAGCCCCCTACTCTTTGACTTGCTTTAAAAAAAAATATATAAAATTTTAAGACATGAAATATATTTTGTAACCCAATCCTGACTTTGACAAACAATGCGCTTCACACTTTTAGCTTTTTGAAGTTGTGCTTTTGAACACCTACGGTCTTAAAAGAGTATCGTCCTGTTTCCCATCACCTGACTGGCCAAAGAATCTCCCCAGAGTGAGTGACTTACGCTCTGTCAATAATAAGTTAATATTTATTTATTGGTGCCAGAGAGAGAAAAAATGTCCTGAGAAGAATCTGCTAAGAATTCGTGACCAGGAGCCGAATGTATTTACCCAAGGCTCACTATGAAATTGGTTGTTGGAGCCTCTTAATGCCAGATTCCTGTGGACTCTAAACTGTGTATGTTTGTGTCAGATGATTAGAACTAATAGCCCTTTATGTAAGTTGTAACTCAGGGCTATGCTATGCATCCAGCAGTACCTCTCAAACTCTCAGACTCTAGGAGTCCCATCGTACAAGGAAAACCAAACAGGAAGCTAATGTTCTGCAAAATCCTTTATAAGCACAGGTAATGTATGTACTTACATACATGTATGTTGTTGTTGTAGAAGTCCCACGTCTTTGTGCATTTTTGATAAAACTGCTGCTGCACTTTTGCTCCATTCCCAAAAAGCTTAACTTGGGAAATTCAGATTTGTCCATTTTATGAGTCGTGAGACGGCGCAAAAAGCATTCAGATGAATTCGGTTTAGAGACGCTCTGGAGTTTTGAAACATCGTCATTTGGTTTTGTTGTAAGGCTGTTAAGAGAGGCTCAAGCACTAATGTGGAATCGACAGGATAAATGAATGCAGGGGTTGGACTGGGTGTCAATACCTCCGCCAGTAGGAGACACTACCCGAGGAAACTAGACTTTTTAAAAACTATATATTTTGAGAAAAGGTTGGGTCTCTTTCTCTGGTCTCAACACAATCAGACACACAGCTACATTTAAATCAGGAAAAATTCTGATTAAAGACTTCTTTTTTTTTTTTTAAGATTACGAATCTAATCAGACATTCAATGCTAACTTTCAGTACTTGACATTTTTGCGATACGTAGGGCAGCAGACACATTTTGATTGGTACAAAAAAAAGAATATTGAGGATTGATACCCAGCCCTATCCATGCAGGGGGGACTCTATAGTAGCTGCCTGCACATGCACTCACAGGGTTTAACATACCCGGCACGTTGCCCACTGTAGTGTCTAGTAAAACCGGATGTTTTGAGATTGAATTAGTCAAATTAGTCAAAGCATTTGCTCTGTTCAGTATTTCGAAAGAAAAGCCATAATTTGGGGATTTTGTGTCGGCACAACAGTGGTGCGCTGTAACCTCAGCTTTAAACCGCAGTCAGATCAGTTTTACCGGCCGGACGGGCTGCATCGGCTTTGCTTCATTTGCACATGATTTGACGCTGACGCTAATGGATGCACCTCCCGTTTTGGTGGAGTTGATGAAGTCTTCTCTTTGTGAGCATTGTGAGGCCTATACTTCACTCCTAAACTCACCTCACTGGGTTTTCTGGTTTTGTACAACAGCTGTACGTAAATGAAATTGCCCTTGATGACGGGGCGTCTTTCACGTCTGGGAGGGGAATGTACCGTTCCCCAATGGAGGGGCGTATTTTTTTTCTCACAAATCTAAGATGTACTTGTTGTACTTGTTTTCTTTTTCCCGGTGCAAGATCTCATATGTGAATACAGTACCACCTCCACCTGTCTCTCTTGTAGAGACAAAACGTCTCTCTGTCCAACTTTGTTTTTGAACTACGGGCATTTTCTGTCTCTAACTAACATGCAGTCTTTCAATTGGTACTTTGTACAATTCAGTATTATCAAGTTTTTGAGGAAAAAAGATAAATGTTCTAGGTTTAAAAAGCAGTTTGTCTTGATGGCTTTTATTTCTCCAGTGCACATCCAAGTGTCCGTTCAAAGCTTTTCTCGCTCTGAGATGATGTTTAATCAAAAAGATTTTGGTTTATTCCTCTTTCTACTTGATGCTTTCCCTGTGAGTTTTCACAAAAATGGCTTTCCAGATCCCTTTCATATCGCTCTTCACACACATCATCCACCATCCACAGCCACTTCTTTTACTTTTTCCACAATAATATCCAGCCAGTCACTACCTGAAAGCATTTGACCTGTTAATTTTGTCTCTGTAGAGCGCAACTCGCATACTTTTTCTACAAACAACGTGCCTAGTTTGTACAATTTCTCCAACAGCAGCACTGCCCATGAGACCAAGACGCTCAGAGATTAACCCAGCGCCATCATCCATCCATCTATCATCCCTCCAATCCCTCCTGAACCAACTTTTTGGGATGAAAAATATAAGGAATTGAAACTGAGGAATCATTGCTTACCTCAGACTGTTTTTTTTTGTTTTTTTTAATCCAGCAGCTTTTTTGTATACATAACATCAAGGACAAATCAGTCATTTCTACCAGATATCTGAAATGCACATTCGCACTGGTTTGTGGTTTCTCTGGTGATTTGTAATTAGTTTTTCTCCGCAAAGTGGTTGCTGCATCTTTCACGGGATTATCATGGCCATTATCGCATGGGATTTCTGAATGTCAAAATTCTGTTGTTCACTATCTGGCCCTGGTTTGTTTTAAGTTTGTTTTGTTTTTTTCTTCATTCAGTCTGATTTTACAGCAATGTGGTCGCTACGTGAGGTTTTTAGGCTTTTGGCGGCCAATAACAGGCCCAGCCGTGTTCACTTGGGAAAATGAGGATTATCTGACAACGCATTTGGATGAAGGGTGTGTTGTCTTAAATCTGCATTTGCTGTTACAAGTAAAATTTTGACGGCCTCCACCTAGGCCAGGTCGCTGCATCCAAACCGGGAAACCTGAACTTGAAGGATGCGGCGTAAATATTTTATTCCCAGTGTATTAACCTGTAAATAAGGATGTGGGGAAGGAATTCAAAAACACAACAAAGTCCAAACAAGCCCGGTGACAATGAGATTATGCACAATTCAAATCGAGTCGATACAACCTTTAAAATGCATGGCGTTCTTTGTTCATTTACAGTACTGACCACAGGTTAATGCACTGGTATATTTGCTGGAATGAGGCCATTATAAAATGAAGTAATACCATAATATTTGGACTACAAAGGGGAAGGGCAGCAACATCGGTGTCAAAACACTTTCAAAAGCCTTACCCGTCAGTTGGTTTGACAGTCAAAAAACAACTTGCAGTTTCCTGTCTTTCCTTCAAAATTGAAATTGGCATCTGTCATCTTAGTGTGACAAGAACAAGGAATGCTGAAGAGATTTGTTTCATTTCATGTGTAGTATGTGAAGTGAAACTGAGTGAGGATCCTCAGCCACCAGCAGTCACCGACAAAGGTGCTCCATTATTTCTCAAGAGGATTTTAAAGAACTGCACTTAAACCTGTTATGTGTGAGAGCGGCGTTAGGTTTCTGTTACAGACAAGCAGCTCTTCACCACACTGGTATTCAATCTAACCAGCCTCCACCGCAGACGGGAGGAAGCAGCCAGTGAGCGTTGGGTTGGAAGGAAAACGTTGTGGTGGAGAGCTGCTAAAAGCCGGTTTTGGTTTGTGGAAGCCAAAGCGGGCATCCTGTTGTCAATTCAATGTCGAAAAAGATGCAAAACTGCAGCAACACAAGTGACTGTTTGCCTGCGAGGACGATCAGAAGTTTGTCTAACGTAGGTGGCAGTGCTGACTTTGTTGTTTTCCTCTGACAAAAAAAGGGGAAAAAAATACAGATCTATCCTTTGTAGAGGTCCTGTCTACTTGTGTTATGAAAGCTGAGTTACAGCTGCACATCGTGGGTGTCAAATCAAGTTCCCTAAGTGGAATTTTAATCCCCCACCCACTCCCAAAAAGAAAGAAACTGCAAAAATAGAAAAGATTTCAAATCAGTGAAAGGCACTAAATTACCTCGTGAGATACCTTTTTACGAAAGGTATTACAACTTCACACTTCATTTTTTATTTATGCCGCAGCTTTCTAAAAGGGGAATCCTGATTTTACATATGAAGTTCAGTTTACTCATCGGGAGTGCTACTCAGTGTGAAAACAGCTGTATCATGTCATCTTTAGCTCTGGAGGGAGCTTTCTAAAGTTTGAAAAGATAACCGTGCAATGCAATAGTCATCTTAGCTTGTGCTTAAGAGACAGTAAATGTTTAACAGAAAGCCTGCGTTACAAACTGGAGGTGTGGGATTTGAAACAAGTTGTGGGGGGTGGGGTGTGTGTGGGGGGGGGTCTAATGAAAGACGCTCGTGAGCTGCCATATGGAAATTGTAGGATCAAGTGTTTTTGCTGCATGACCCATACTAGCGACTGAAAGTCAGGATTTCTCGGCCCCTGCTGCTGAGATTGTGACCATTCTTTTTGAATTCTCTTGTGAGTCCCCCAACTTGTGAGATACTAAATGACTTTACCAAACTTATAAAGTGCTTTACAAGGAAAAGAAACAATTAAATCAGTGAGACACTTTTTGATAAATAAGATTAAATGAAAGAAATCTTCAGCCAATTTAAAGCAGGATGTTTTGGGGTTTTTTCAGTTCCTTGAAAAAGCTGACATTTGGGGTAGAGGTTTTCATTCATCCTGGGGGGCCCTAAGAAGGCATCAACCACTATTTGGCTCAACACCCTTGTATGTATAGAAAGAATTTCTTGCCGTTTTGAAGCAGTGATATTCACATGAATGAATGGAGGACTTCTACAAAGGCTACCACTGTATTTAACATGGGAGCGGTTACACCTCAGTTGAAACCAAACGTGCTCAGCAGCACTTGTGTCATCTGTCCATACAAAGTCCCGACTCTCCCCACCTCCTGTAGGCAATAAACGTCACTTTCCAAGAGTGTCTTTTTGTCTGTGCTTTTATTCTTTATGATAAAAACAATTCATGGATACAACACAAGCACGTCACAGGTTACAGCACCATCCATATATACTTAAAAGGGTAAAGCGTCAGTACTTCAGTTATATGAGAAAGAACTAAGACAGTATTATTGTGTAATTGTTAGCATTTTTCCAGAAGGATAGTACCAGAAACCTTTCTACTGAAGGTTTGTAATAGTATAAAATATGTTTTTAAAGCTGGACAGCGGCTCAGTACCTCCTACAGTTAATTCACAGCTTGATAAACTTAAATGAATCCATTGCTACATCCAAATGTTGGTACACAATGTGATCAGTAGTTGATTTTGGAAGCAGTGGGGGGCACAGTGGTTGAGCTGTAATCAAAACAAAAAAAGACAAGATTATTATAACAATAATTGAGAAAGCAATAAAAGATACAGTAGCTTAGTGGTTTATGGTGATCAGGGATGACATGATAAAAACAAAGCGAACAAAACACAATATTATACAATTCTAGTAAAGTTTTTATTACCATTATCACATTAACTGACGACCAACACAAGAGGAAGCCCTTCCATTGATACAGCCCGTCCTTTACACACAACAAAATGCCATTAAATACACATTGTCATGGCAGAAGGCGGAAAAAAATAAATCCTTTTTTGTTTGTACAACAGAAACTGTTCCATGACAAACGAGACTCGGTCAAACACAAAGAGATAAAAGATAGCAGTGCCTCCAAACTGCAAAACGTTCGACCATTTCTCTGGTGATATTTTTAAGCTTAACGCGGGTCCTGCTGTAGTTTTTGCTGAAAATGTGAGAATCCTTGGCGTCCATTAATGTCTAAAATGATAACTTTTTAGAAACAGACTAATCAGTTATAGTATTTTTGTTAATCTAAACAGGATATTGTAATGTGAGATCATTTTGCTTCTATAAAATGATCGAATGTACAAGAATGCAATCATTGATGGAAAAAAAAGCAAGTAATTACTTTTGCAAGTCGCTGAGCAGGTCGTTGATCCACTTCACATTTGGATTGACACAAACTTTAGAGCCGTTCTTCCTTGTGATGCTGTAGAGAAAGAGAGGGATTCATTTTTTGGTTTTGTATTACAGTGGTGAAATTCTCATCCTGGATTCCATGTTTGACTAAACCTATGTCACAGGTGACAGTTAGAAAAGTTTAAATTTTCAGTTAGTATCCAGCTTAGCTTAGCATAAAGACTGGAAGCAGGGGCAAACTGCTAGCCCGACTCTCTCCAAAGTTAAAAAATACAAACATTAGATACAAAATGTTAATTAATGAGCTTCAGAGGTGCAGGTAGGTGTATTTTTGAACTGTGGAGGGAGCCAGGCTAGTCGTTTCCCCCTACTTTCAGTCTTCATTCTAAGCTAAGCTAAGCTAAGCTCCTTGCTGCTCTAGCTCCAGAGCTACTGCACAAACATGAGAGTGGTATCGATGAGATGTCGAACCGTTGCTTTAAGTACAATTTTAAGGTATTGGTACTTTACATGAGTAATTCCATTTACATTCTGCTACATTATACTTCTACTTCACTACATTTCAGAGGGAAATATTGTAGTTTTTACTGCACTAGAGCTAACATCTATAGTTATTTTGCAGATTAGGATTTTACACACATAAAATGCATCAAATTTATAGCTTATATTTTTTAAGTTAATCACAAATACAAAATTATATAACACCAGGCAGCAACAACAGGGGCCATGCTGCTGCATGATGACTACTTTTTCTTATGATATATTTTGTTGATAATATGTACTTTAGATACTTTTATTTAGGTAAAAATTGGAATATCAAACTTTCACTTGTAATTGAGTATTTTTTCATTGTGTTACTGCTATTTCTTACAAATGAGGATCTTATTCCACCACTAGTATATTTGGCTTTTAATATGGTACTTGTGCTTTTTCTGTTAATGGAATATGTTATACATATTGCTACTTTTACTAAAAAATACCAACACGTCTTTCAGCTCTACTCACCTCAGAATAAAGTTCAGAGCTACTGTACATCATCCTAACAGCAGTTGAAACAAAACAGTCCAAGCTTTGAAAAATTCATGACTACTCACATGACTTGCGTTCGGCGACAGCGTCCTGAGATAGGAATCACCTCAATTTTCTGGATGACCCGCATTGCAACGGGAGAAGAGGTCGTCCGTAAGCAGTGACACCCCTGCTTGGTATGAGCTGTGAAAATGTAATGTTTTTAATTATTATCTCATTCAAGGGTAGTTAACAACAGACTAACTTTGTTAGGCCTCAGAATGACAATACATTTTACCCCTGAAAATCAGAATGAAGTTTGACATGACTCACTTAACTCAAGGTCTAGTTGGTAGCTTTTCCTGGAGCTTTCAACCGCATCTCTCAGTCCTGATTGGACGGAGTTTGCTCAGTTGTCAAAGAAATAGCTTACGTGAACTAAGTATGAAACTTTGATCACGTGATAATGGGTGGTCTTATATGAGCGAACTCCATCAGCTGAGAAAGACCATAAGATGTGGTTGAAAACTCCAGAAAAAGCAAGTAAATGGTCCTTGAGTTAAGATTTAAAAATTTTTGTCAAACAACTATTTCCAAGGTCAATAATGAACTTTGACACTTAACATAATGTAACTACCAGTATTTTCTTTCAACTATAAAACTAAAAGATTAATAAAGCTTTGTACTTAATTCACATACATTTAGCTGAGTTTTTAATAAAATGTAGTGTTGTTTGATGTGTTTTTTACAACAGAATATTTAAAAGTATATAATCAGGTCAAAAACACAATGAATATAAACAATATGAGACAATTATTACAGAAAAATTAAATGGTACATTTTGAGTTTTTGTGTCAAATTGCCTGCCTACTGCAATACATCAAAATCAATATATAAAAAATCTGGTGTAAGAGCAACATTAAATAGGGCAACATAAGGTGTCTACAAATATTTGGGCACTTTATGTTGTCCAGCTTGAAAATGAGTAAAATATCATTATATGCAGATGACACCTTAATGGTTCGTTAACTTTAGTTGCACAAATTACAAAAATACTAAACTGAGAGAAAGCAATCCAACAGACTGGATTACTGGGTTAAGAAAAGAATAAAAAAAACTCTACCTAATTATGTCATTAACTGTGAAACTTACCATGCAGAGTGGCGATGCAGCAGCAGAGAGCCAGAGCAGCCAGGAGCATTGGTTTGGTCATCATCTCGGCGGTTGTTTTGATCTTGCAGCCCCAATGAGGATGTGAGAGTGTTTGAGAGTGAATGGAGTAGGGGTTTATAAAGTGGCAAATAAGGAAGTGTGTGTAGGAATACTTCCTGTCTTGCAATCTTGATTTTTTTGAGAGGGTTCTGCTGAGTGAGCAAAATCTGGGTTCCCCTGTGAGGATCTATTTTTACCAATCTATTATGATCTGCACTGATCTACTCACTATTTTGTCTGTTCACGCTGAGTTGATGAATTGTCTAGCATTGACTTATTATAATATGAAGTGGACAGTAGTAGTAACTGGAGGGGAAAAAAAGTCAATAATAACAATTTTTGTTAGCCTTGAATGATGAACTTTAGCTTACAAAAGGCATTAGAGTCTGTTTGCTTTTCAGATATGTTTATATTATTATCCACCTAATCTGATATGTTTGAACTTGAAGAAATACAATGAAATTCCCATTACAAATTACCTCTCGGATGTTGACATACACAATACCTTCACAATGAAAAAGTGTTAACTTTTTTATGAGGTAAATACAAGAACAGTTACAGAGCGCCCTGATTCAAACAACTTGTCCTCCAACCTAAATGATAAAACAGCTTTATTTGCCTTCCAAAAAAACCCCACATGAGCGTCGTCTAATCTGGCTCCGCTATCGGGCTGGACAATGTTGTTCGTCAGTGTCTTCCAACAAGCATAGAACTGTTCAAAATTCAAAAACACCTCTATGGTTAAGGTTGAACGTAACATTATGGAAAGGTCATGGTTAAAAGAAACTCCTTTTGGTAGGAGATGGGATGCAAACAGCGGTCCAGTGTTAAAGTCACATCAGGAAAACGTCAACATAGGTCTTTTTAAGTGTTTGACCAAAGGACCAATGCTGTCAGGTTTCTGGTAAAGACAGTCTGGGAATATTACATTACATTTGTGATAGCTGACATAATCAGCCAAGGTTTAGGTAAAAGGCCAAGTGCCCACTAGACACAGGAAGTACCAGACAATCCCCGACAGACGGTCGGTGGCTTAATAGCCATCCCAGTTCAACCTTGTTCAGATATTTTAACTAAAGGTTTATTCAAACTATGAACTGTCTTGTCTTTTTGTGTGGTTTATCAGGTAAAGTAAGAATGATTTACTATTTTAACTTGAGTTTTAACAACAGCAACAACAAAAAGCTCTGGAATGTAAACAACAATATATGGTCATTATGCCAGTTCCAGTGTAAAACAATCCAGATGACAGTGGAGTTTGCACACAAAGATGACAGATAAGATAAGACCAAATACCCTTTGTTAGGCCAGAACATCACACAGATATGAGACACTGGAAAAAAAAAAGACCAGAATGCAATGTAGCCACAAGATGGTGCATTGCATCTGCAGGTGGTTTTTCAATTGTAATATAAGACCGAACAGGGTTTAAGGGTCTGATCCCACTCTACAAGCTGATAAACAATAGTTCATCCCTCTGACTAAATCTGAGAATTGCTTGCAGATGCAGAAAGCGCCAAAGCTACACAGTTTGTTGGAGGGTCGTTGAACTGAACTGCTGCTGCATTTTACCTTCAGTGAAAAGTTACGTAAACAGTCAGGTTACTGGTTGAGAAGCACTAATTCTAAAGTATCATGTTTAATAGAAGAGAGAAAAAAAAACTAATTTTAATTTCATTTTGTCTCGATGGAGCATCGTCACATGATAGCTCTAAAACTGCAACTATTATAGGCAACTCCAAAGCAGATTAATGGAGTTTTTGTCCAGGAGAGACTAACTATAATTGCAACAGTTCGGGTTCAACCTGGCCAGAATCAGGAACAGAAAATACTAGGGAGGACACTGGAGAGTACCAAGAACCAAACTCGAGCAGAGCTGTACTTCTGTATTTGCCTTAGAGGTCCCTGACTGATAACCACTTCCTTTTCTGGTAAGTAATTAATTTAGGGGATTCTTACCCCCCCAAATTAGTCTGTAGTTCCCGTCTATGAAAATATGATGTACTGTATATTCTAAGATTAAATTTAGATAAGCTCAGTCATGTACAGTAAATACTGAACTCTGCTGGGATGAAGTCGGGGACCTGGTTCGGGGGTCAAAAGAGAATGCTAAAGGTCCAAGGTTAAATTATACATGCATATTTTTTTATTAAATAATTATATTTCCAGTTAATCAAGTTGATCAGGCTTAAAAATGAATATTACAAGGGGTGTTCTGGAGGTCCATGTCTTAAACGTGAGACCTACCTGAGATACTTTTGAAGAATTTATAGGTAGGTATAGGTATGTTTTTTTTTTACATTTAATAACTGACAGTAAAGGCCAACAAGAACTTTGGGGACAGGGAGGATGGATGTGAAACAAATGCAAATCGGGTCTATAAAGGAAAGAGGAACACCTACCAGCGCAGGCAATGAAATGAGTAAATGCAAAATAATTACTGTCTATAGGAGGTTTGCACAAGAGAAAAAATTCAGATTGATATGTGATTCCCGAGGGGCCATGGGGCGGCTGTGGCTCAGGTGGTAGAGCTCAAGTGTCTTTGGGCAAGCCAATGAACCCTGGGTTGCTCCCCAGCTACTGGGGATGTACAAGCCAGTGGCGCCTCACTTCATATATTTTTTACGTATTCATTATTAATTAACTCCCACACTGTTGACCACATAGATTTCATGACATTTTTATTTTAATCTTGGACTGAGATACTTGGGTATATTTTGTCTTTTGGCGGTTCAACTTGTGCTATCTTAGAAATCTCGTGGTGAAAGTGCACTGCTGCAAGAGGGAAGGAAGGGGAAGTTAAAATAATTTGAAAGTAGTTTAAGTTTTTAGTAGTACACGAGTTACTCATTTGAAGAAGCAAGGGCTGTCATACACTGGTATCTGAGGAAATAACTTAGGTAATAATAAAAAATGTCTCATTTGAAAATGTGCTGCAGGAACATTCGCTACTAGTCAGAGGTCATTTAAGGTCACTCTTTAGGTCTAGTACTACTACTACTACTACTACTACTACTTTTAAAACACATTCTCAATGCAAATGCAATAAAAACACTTTGGTTCAGGTAAAGTTAGGATTTCAGCATTAATGTGGAATCAGTTTTACAGAGAAATATTTCATGAACTACTGAGAGGTTTCACGCACGATTTCAGGAACTGAACCTCAGTCAGCATTGTCAAGTGTAAATATATCCAACACTCTGACCTCCTCCCATCCTCTGGACTTATTTAATATCAAACAACTGCTTCAGTGACATTGGCTGCTTACATAATCACAGTGCCCCGCCAAAAGTTCTGTAGAAATAAAACAAGCTCCAAATAAAAAAGTGATGACCTCAGATTAACATTTCTTTAACAAATGTTGCAACAGTTTGCACCTTTAATCATAATCAGCATTTTCCATTCCCCATTTCTTCTTCTCAAAAAGTTCATTCAGTGGTAAAAAAAAATCAGGGCTTAGAACATTAATAAAGTGTTGTTCAGTTTTCTGTGACAAAACACATCAACATTTGTATTATAATTATAATGGTTCTCATTGGTTAAGCTGATGACCAAACTAGTGTTACACTATTTCTGATTGGCTTTGCTGACACACGACTGATGTGGCAGCAAAATATATATGCATCAGTACTAAATTAGAGATTACAATTAGCTTTAGGCTGCACTTGAATGTATGTTAAAGACTATGTGGATTTTTTTTATTTGTATCACTTGTTTCCTTTACCTCCGGATGTGAGGACAAAGACAAGATGTGTGATCTTGATTCTCACTTTGTTATAAGTTGATATTTTTTGCAGTTAGCTAACTATTGACTGACACACAATCATCACAAGAATTGCTCAAAATAAAGTGATTAATTAAGAAGTGAATGATCAGAGGCCACAGTGACATGACAGTAGTAAAACACCGAAAGGAAGACAGAAAGAGGGAAAATGCAATTGTATTAATTATTTCCTGTGTCATTCCCACACGTACACTTTTGCACAGAAACGATACTTAACACCCACTCAGAACTAAACAGTTAACTGTCGACATCAAAGCATAACGTGTGTTAAAAGGGCATCTCAAAAATCTTTGATACAGTTTATCCTGGAATTGACACAAAGCTGCATGTATAAGCAACTCTGACATCTTTTTAAAGTGTGAAAAAGAATTAACGCCCCGTGGTTGTATGCCTCCGCCAAACAATCAAGTTGCACTTACACAGTTACACATCCATGTCTGTCCAGAATAAAAAGGTATTAAGTGTATTTTTGAGTTAAATGGATCTTATCACTATATTGAGGATAGATATGTAGGATTCCAGTGAATATACATTTTTGAACTGATTAATGAGGGATTATCACAGATGCATTGGCTAAACAGACACACGTGTACTTGACTACTATTTAAAGATGGATTCTTATAAAGTATAGTTACACCAAAGGAAAGCCCGTACTGTACTGGTTATTGTTTCCACATTGTGCTGCCCCAGTCAACATGTGTGTGAAATCATTGCTGTTAGTTCTGAGTTAGCCTCGAGGTAGGGTGGCCATTTTTATGTTTGTGAACCAATCTAACTTAAGTTAGAGTAACCGGGGAGCAAAATTAAGACCTAACACCAGAAGACCAGTCTGAAATATCTACCAACCACAGAACAAATTTCCGTATGACCATAAGACAAATCTTGTTAAAATAAATTCATAGACTTTGCTTTGTTTCTCCTCATTTTCAGCATAAGAAAAAACTTAAGGCATTTATGGGGAGACTTTGTGTTGCTGCAAAAGTAAAGCATCCAGCAGAGGGGAAAAAAAAGAAATCACTGCAGACGCTTCCTCATGGCAGGCAGTGCAGCCCTTACTAAATAAGCAAACTCTGCATTCTATTATTGGCATGTTGAGGGTACTATACCAGCCTCTTAAAGTGAAAACCCCTCTGCCTACCAGAAAAGGAAACCAGTGAATTTCAATTTCCCAACTTTCTACATCAGAATAGAAAGGTCAGCCGTCCCACAGAAATACTGCTGAGTAAAGAGCACAAAGAGCAAGGAAACCTAACTGCTTAGTTCAACAAGATTTGAAACCTGTTTAATGTTTGGATTCAGCGTTGTGTTTAATAATCTGTTGCAATTAATGGACAAGTCTGTTTTGGTGTAGTGCAATTCATAATTCATTAGTAGTTGAAATACTTGATGGTAGAGTAGGCGCCCCATGTACAAGGCTGAGTCCTTATTGCAGCATCCTGAGTTCGAATCCAACCCGTGGCCCTTTGCTGCATGTCATCCCCTCTCTCTCTCCAACATTTCCTGTCTCTCTTTACCTGTCCCTATCAAAGATAGGCAAAAAGCCCAAAAAATTATATTAAAAAAAAACAAAGTAGAATTTGGACTTGTGTAATATTCATGATGCTCTGTGCAAATTGTTCCTGTTGTAGATGGTCTGTTGATGTTTGGTACAAACATAAATTACGCACATATTGTCTGATGAAAAACAACTACAGTGCAGAGCCTTATGTGAAGCAGAATTTAGCTAAAATTCAAAGATCTCTGTGTGGACAGTTACATTCATGTACATTACCATAGAAACAGGCAGGTTTACTGGTCTCCCTGAAGAGAAAACACTTTGTTTGTTAATGTGATTTAGGTAAGACTAAAGACAAAGTCCATTTCATGTTTTATTTATCATTATAGGTTGATTTAAGGGCTACTCTTTTAGTAAAATTAGTTATTCTGGATGAATGATTATAAGAAACTTGAGCTGTGTTTTAGGAAGGGAAGAGTGTCCATAGTGTCTGCTTTTATTTGTAGAGCCTGGGACAGCAGACAAAGTTGTTTGTTTGCAGCGTAATATAATAAGTTATGTTCATGCCTGACAAATGTTTTACCTCTGCAATTGTTTTCTTAGTGTCTTGTAAGTCCATGTGGGCTGGGCACATGTATGTGCATGACACATTAAATAAATAACTACCTAACTACAGAGAAAGGTCTCTAAATAACAAGTATTCTTTGAAAATGTACCATTGATGCTCACGAAACTTGTGCGGTGTTCCTCAAGGAACCAGTCGAGGGCCTCCTGTGTTTGTAGTTAAATGAAGATAAAATGGTTCTTTGAAGAACTCCTCTGTGTTAAAAGTGCATTGCTGTTTTTTTTACTTGCTTCATGTCTACGACAGAAAACAAATTCAATTTTCACTTCATTTCAGAGTTTTATCACCCAGCTAGATTTTCCTACAACTTCTCATATCTAAACAACAAAATAATTTGTGTGTGCTTAACAAACTGACACTAAACATCAAATTTAAGGGATCCTAATCAGCCAAGTATACTTATCGAATTTTCTAAACTTTGAAATATCAATAATATTTGCCTCGAAGAACAAGTGATACAGGTTACCTTTAAGTATTAGGTAACTAGCATTACAATTACTTGGTTAGTGGGTCAGGGTCACTTTAATTGGTTAATGTTATACAAGATGCAAACCCTAGTCCCATGTTTCAAACACAAATACTGCAATTCATCCACACCAACTTTCTCCCTGCTACTTTTTTCTGCACGGACATAAAACAGGTTGTTTAAAAGAGACCCTGTGAAGTTTTTGACAAGCTTGGAGAGAATGGGTGCCAAAGATGCACATGCACCTGTGACGCAATACACATTCCAATCAGTGCTTTCGCACTATTCGACATATCTACAGGTGGCGGAAACACAATAAGAAACGCAGCAATGCATCAGCAAAGGCAGGGAAGAAGAAGACTGCTAGTAAGTTAACATGGACGTAAACAATGTTGGTTTCACACTTAAGAAGAATGGGCTTTGCAAATGTTTTATAAGTAAGCAAATCTATTCAAGTATGTTAGACCTCAAGGATACACAAAATGTGTTTTGGTGAAACACTGAATGTAAATATAATTTTCATGTTTACAAGAAAACACAAGACACATTTACTTTTTCAACAAAGAAAACAATGCTGTAACGTCTCTCACCTTTTCTAGAAGGAACTAGGACCTAGACTACATTTTATTTGTATTATATTGGGATTCTGAATCGATACACCACAACATAAGAGGAACTCCTGCAGTAACTGCACTGATGTGAAAACTGTTCTCCACAAGCCCACACTTCCCTGGTTATTCCATGACATGCTCTTTTCATTGTTCGTTTAATGCACTTCAAGTGTTTGTTAACAGAGTGCTCCACTGCATGAAAATTGTTCCATCCTTCGACAAAGTAAACCTTTGTTTGCTTCTACATTTGAGGAAACTTTCAGCCACATACTGTGGTACTCCCCAAAAGGTCACACGTCTTATTTCACATTAGCTGTCAGTTACAGTTGCATATTAGTGTTAACAAGCAGGATTCCTGACTCATGAGATAACAGGAAAGCTTCTATATTTTAATGCTAGATAGACCAGAGCTGTCAAGATTGACACGCTAAAGCTGTAGTTTGTTATCTTCATCATTTAAAGGTGTCAACCACAAGTCTGCTGTACAACAGCAAACAGTGTGAAAAATAGAATTTCATTTTGAGACTGAAACAACACAAAAAAACATTCAGGCATTTGCTGACTGTTATGCCAGGCAGCCAACTACATTGTGCTTAACATGGTTTGAAAATCTAGATTTTGTACTGGAGTGGCTGGAAGGCAGAGAAGGACTAACGCTGTTATGGTTTGGAGTTTGATTCCAAAAGTGGTGGCGATTCACACCAAGACAAGCAGAGTCCTCCAACTGTAAATAAATCTGCAACAATTGGTATTTTTACATCAACAATGGAAAAATATGACCATATGTATATGAAATGTGTCACTTGTAATGGCACCTTTAGAGTCGGCTCAGCTCTGGAGCATTTTGTGGTCTTTCAGTTTATGTTTTATGGCACATTTACTGTAAGGTTCAGTCTCACCACTTTCATCAACCCCATCCTTTTCAGCAGCTGCTTTGGCACCTACACTGTGCCAGACCCCTCCACGTCTGGCACGTCTAGCCCATTGACTGTATATCCCGTGTATTTGAAACACAGCAACAACACAACACGAATCAGCTCTGATAAACCTGTATACTACCTTCCCAGCACTAAGTGGCAGACAAAGTTAATGACTAGCTGGTGAAGAAAGTGGAACATTTAGCACCTAAAGAGCCAAATATTTCCCTGAGGAGTTTGTGGAGACCAAACCAGAGCTAAAAAGCACTAATTATTAGACTAGCATTCACCATGAGGACACAAATACAATACAAATGATGCTGGATGTCTAAATAGGCAGCAGTTTGATGATAAGGGAATAAAATGTCAGTGATTACTGCTTGTTTTGCTACCCCCAAGTAACCAAAAGATCAATTCATGCAGGAATAAATTTTATATTTTCTCCCTGCTGTTAAACACTGTGACTCCAGGTCTTATGTAAAGGTGCCCGCACCAGATGGAGCTTCTAAAGCACGATGGGACAAAGCGGGTGATTTGCAATCTCCACAAAACAAGGAGTTACACTGCAACTTTAACTCCATCATAGCAAACCAAAAAGATGCAGCCTGAAGCCAGTCGCAATCGCAGTGTTGACCAGATGCATGCAGTGTAACTGAATGTCAAAGAATGAAAGTTTGAAAAGTTCCTCCAGCCAGCCTCCACACACATGCTTCACAATGGTTGAAGCCACAAAACCTGCCATTCAAGTCTGTGCAAAATAAACATGCAACTTTTTAAAAACATCTTCTTAGAACCTAAAAAGCTTTGAAATAACTGTGTTAGGCTTCATTATATAAGCCTCCGCCTCTCTTACCTCCTGCCTCTGTCACTGATTCACCCTACAGAGTCCAGATGCCGCTGTTGAGTATCTCCAGTCTCCATGGTTTGTTGCTTAGAGTCCGGGTTATGATGGCCTCCTTAATGGACAGACAAAACATTTATATATACATATATTTTACACTAAAGGTAACCTCTGATCAAGTTAAGTGGAGGTTAAATGACACGTTCACTAGTTATAATTGCACACAAAATCACAGGTGTGACTATTAACGGTAATGATGTCTCTGTTACATTTAAATGTGTCAGTAGGCCATGTAAGTGAGCGTGCATGTACACAATAACAGGGACCAGAAGCACCTAAGTCAAATGCAGCCATTATCAATGGTCTGTTACTCACGTGCTTTTCTGCTTGTCAAAATGTAAGTAAAACAACACTTAGAAGCGAGAGAGATGTCAATCGAGGACAGTCTGTACATGAGAAGAGAGCTGTAGGTCTGATGGTTATCCTATTAGACTAGCTGGATCGTTTATATTGACCACTACACAGCTCCTGATGAAGATGGATTGCCAATTAGGCTCAGCGGGCAACTGCCCCAGGGCTGCTGACCCTCATGGCCCTGAAGGCACCAGGTTGTCTGTGTTGTAATTAGCTTGTCTTGATTTGATTAATTACACATTTGTTTGGTAAATGCACCACTAAAGCACAATGAAAATCGCCTCCATTTTTATACAATCCTGAGTCTTTGTCTTATAGAGGGGCCCTGTGTCATAATCTAGTTTTAATATGTTTAATATTTATATATTATTATAGTTTATACTACGCTTACATGCATGGAGCATGTCCTTTAATCTGCATTTATTTGGCAACTTGAGGTCAGTGCAACAAGCTGTAAAAGTTACACTGACCTATTATCACCTTTATGAAGTTGATATGGTGAACGTTTTAGCAAACAGCTGCCTTTTTCTACACATTCAGCAGATGCAAACCAAAAGAAGCATTTATTTGCTGCCATGTTTCGGGGCAAATGGCAAATGTAAGTCCAATATTCACTCTCCAGTTAGCTCTGGTTTGGTCTCCACCAAATCCTGAGGGAAAAAGTATCTGGCTCTGTAAGCTAAATGCTCCACTACGCGGTGTATGGCGGGTTCATCAGAGATATTGTTTTGCTGAAAACAGCTGCTTGCTGCTGCTGAACATAAGGTTGATGAGTGTGGTGGAACAAAACCAGTAAGCATGTGGGCCACAAAACCAAAACAGTGGGCAGAAAAGACGCTGAAACACCTTGTGGTGCTGATGGGAACTCATTTTTGCCCCAGGGCCCCCTAGCATCTTAATACGCCCCTGTTGCTACGCAATATAGCTACGTAAAGATACCTACTAGAGTAGTGTCTGAAAATAAAACACACATAACTAATATTGCTTCTCTAAGCCAGAGATAAAACCCAACATTTATAGATAGTACTTAGCAGGCTAAAATACCCACAAATGTTTGTAAATTAATGTTAGCAGCTGCAATAGCGCAGCACTAATTAGCTTTAAGTTTCATCAATGCTAGCCTTAACTAGCATGGATAACAGATAAATGCACTAAACATCAAGTTTCAAACCAAAAAACAAGTAAACATGGATGTTATTAACCCCAGCTGTATCTTAAATACAGAAGAGAATACTTACATATTTACTAATGTCTGCACAGCCAACTGCCATCCTAATGAGCCAATTAAGGGATTACACAAGGCCAAAATGCAGCTGGATAGTCTGGGTCACAGAATGTGGTGCATCTATGTTGTACACAGCTTATTCAAGTCTGTACAGCTTGTCACAAGAAAACACGGTCTAATCAGCCAAACTAAGTCGAAACACCTGGGTGTGTAGTGCATGACTCTGGAGGCCAAGTGCCATCTAACATCGGCTATTGTAAGGGAAATCTACTTTTTGGTGATTATGTTTTTAATAGGTCGGAGCTGGAAGTTAATTTTAAACAGCCTTTTTCTGAGATGATGGTGGGACTTAAGAAGTGAAAGTTAGTCAGAACTCAACAGCACCATCTTTGGTCTGAAGTGCGTACAGTTCCCTGACTCATCACTCTGGCCTGGGATGCTGTTTTTAGGCTCCGAAATTGGCCCTGACCCCAGCTACTATCATGATGTTACATTATCATACAGTTGAACACAGAGGCAGCTCTAGCTAGACAAGAATTATGATAAATTTAAACTACATATTTCTCTTTTTAAATAACATTTTTAAAAACTCAATAATATCAACATATCAGTCATGATCCATGTTACACATCAATATCAATTTACTGAGTACCACTCAGCCTTCAAAAACAGTTGTAAAATGTTTTCTGTGGCTCTGGAGGAGCTTTCTAAAGTCTGAGAAAATAACCGTGGTGATGCCATCAGGGTTATACAGACCTGGGCTTGGAGACGACACATTTGGAACAAAAAGCCAGGCAGGGAGAGTCTAAATGAAGGGACACTATATGGGGACTTTAAGAACCCATAATAGAGATTAAAAGTCAGAATATTTTAGTTTCTGCTGCACCAATTTTCATTTACATTCTTACGCCTGTGTCATCCAAGTCCTCTAATTTTATGGGAGAGCTGGAAATATTATCACCACGTCCAGGGTTCAAGTTCGACAGGGGACAGGAGACCTTTGCATGTCATCCCTCTTCTCTCTCTGCAGTCACTATCAAACGTTTTTAAAAGTCTCTCGCATCTCTGTCTGCATGTCAAGCTGCACATGGGCATCCAACCCCGTGTTGAGCGACTCAGCCACTGAGATTTATTCCCTGCAGCTTTTGCCTCAGAGGGATGTTTGTGGGAATTAAGTCTATGACACAAGAAACAAAAGGTCAAGATGTATATGTCCTTACATTGTACTTAGTAAAGTCTATGGTTAGATGCTGCCATCTACAGAGCATCTCTGCACATGTGTAATAATGTTGTGCAGAGCGCCCTCTTGTGCTGGAGGAAGAGAATCCCAAATATCTCCTGTTGGATGGTGTGGGATGCATTTCACCCAAATTTCCCCCAAAATTGAGCCTCACAGATTTGTTATCTTTGGAGGACTAAGTTAGAATTTATAACGCAGTTCTGTAGGTTTAAGCAAAGTTCTTTCTTGGTTGTTTCTTGCTGACACAATACAAACTAAAGTGGCCGTCTGCAGCCTTCAGGTACATTTTTAATCATTCTCCCTTTTCACACAGACACACCTTTGCCCTTAGCCCCTAAACCAAAACCTAAAACAAGTCCCAGCCCTTAAACAGCCCCATTGAATGAGAGAAGACTCACTTTTCCAAAAATGTTCTCACTCTTAAGGTCCAAGATTCTTACCTGCTCCTCATAAACTGGGATGTTGTCAGTATTTTAGAAATACTGAGTCTTTGAGGAACCATCAAACGAACTTTGAAATAAATAACAAAATGTGACCACCTAGGTGTATTCAAAGTAGTTCAAACTAGTACACACTGTTGCATCAGTATTAACAGTCAGTCACAGAGAGAAAATGGGTACTTTTAATTTGATAATTTAAGTTAATTTTACTTCTGTACTTTGACTTAAGTAGGATTTCTCACACAGGACCTTTACTCGTGATGGAGTACTTTCACATTGCTGTATTGGTACTTTTACTTAAGTAAAAGGATCTGAATACTTCTTCCACTAATGCATAATTCCTACAAGACTCCATCACGAAAACATATTCCTGAGGGATCTTTTTTGTAATTTTAAGACATTTACTCAGAAAATATATCAGAATTACTCTTCAAAAATGTATAATAATTGTAGAATTTAAACTCTTCTTCATGTCATTACACCCCCCCCAACACTGGTGATTAAAAACATGACACATAAACAAACTCAGATGTGCTTTTTATTGTCATTTCTGCAGAAATACCACAAAAAAAACAAACACAAAAATCGTAGTAACTGTGTGGTGATTGGAAGAACAGTTCCAACTTGATTCTCTATAAATCTAGGTTATACTAGCTTTGTTAAAATAGAATAATTTGTTAGAATTAATAGGAAAAAAAGCTCAGGGAGGGGAGTTGTGTGCATAGCTTATAACCAACCTCCAGACAAAAAAAAAAAAAAAGAAGGAAAAAAAGGCACAAAAAAAAAAAAAAAA
>CM022476.1:3043326-3064302 GCA_011952105.1 Coreoperca whiteheadi | reverse complement strand
CCATTTGTTGCTCCCAACAACCCAAGGGGGGGGGTGTCCTCCCTCCCCCCCCCCCCCCCCCCCCATCAATCTTAACATCCAAGTCATTTAACTTAATGAACTTAGGAGATTTGTGAAATTAAAATGACCTGCATTTGAAAAAGGAGCATTATTTCTCAGCCTGGCAGCTTTTTTCATCTTTTTTTTTTACAAACACACACAAAAAAAAAAAACAACAAAAAAGCATCAACCAGCCAGCTGGTTGCCAACATTACAATTCCCCTTCTGTGTTTGTCAGAGCTACAGAAACCCGTCCTTTTTTCCCTGCCCCTTCGGCGTTTGCTCAGCTGAAGCAAACTCGAGGCAAACATCCTCGTAAAACGCCAAAGGGCAGGGACTCATGCAAGAAACCCGACGGCAGGCTCTGCTCCACCAGGGGGCAACAAAGATTTTTACATCCCTGGCCACCGCGGAAATCCCTCTTCATGGAGCCCACTCGTTCTTGAATTGGACAAAGTGAAAGCAGAACAGTTTGTACCACAGAACCAGTCTTACTCAGCTGACCTCACATTTTGCCTCAACCTCTGATGGCTGAGTGAATGGATCCTTCATGGGGATGGAGCAACAGCGCAGCAGCGCAGCAGCAGTGTACATGCAGTGAGCACACAGTGGGATGAATCAAAAGGGCTACACCTGCAAGTTACCACAAGACTGACACAAGACAGAATAAACAAAAACTGGAAACAATGTTCCCCTCCTCACCGTCACGAGCACCCTGCTGTCACAGCGTTGTTGGTGCTTTAGGGTCATTCAAGAGAAACGTTACAGGCACAAAGTGGTTCTACTTTGTTTCCCTGATCCATAGGGAACGTCAACAACTTCCAACAAAAAGGAACAAACTAAAGCGATTCAGCGTTTTCATGGCTGCTCAGTGGTTTTTCTAAACTCTTGATCACATTCAGTGTTTGATGTGTTGCCTGTCAGTGGAAGTTAATACGCTTCCAATGTAGGACTTTTTCTTTTGCCACGCAATGCATATGTAAACTACAAGTTAAGTTGTTTTATCCTGTTTTGCCGGAGAAGGTATAAAAAGGATGAACCCTTCCCCTGCTAAATCAAAATTGGAATGAACCGCTGTTCGACGTTACAAACTCCACATTTATCTTAATACAGCTAAAGCAGTCGGATTCCTCCTTACCATTTCAGGGAGTTTGCAGCAACAAAAATGTGATGACGAGAAAAAAAAAAACAAACATGTTACAGATGTGTTAAAATAAAATAAAAAAAGATCTACTGAATTCACAGTGAAACCGCTGTAAATATCTGTGGTTGCACAACTGGTGGCCAAATTAAAGTGACTATAACCTGTCAGCTTATAGAGAAATGACTCAAGTAGGCAACAAAAGGAAGGTTGGTGCAGGTGAACACATCATACTCCAGGAGTTGTGGGTCAAATGTTTTCTGACATTAGGGGAATAAATCAAGTTTCTAATAAAAATGGCCGGTTTGTTCCCGGATGAGAACATAAACATGAAAACCATTATCATCCAAAGTACATCCCCAGTACGTCGGGAAGTCACCTCAGTCCGGCCTGCAGTGCAGCTGAGCCTCAGTAACTGACACAGATACCAATAATAGCAGTTGGGAATTTCTCCCAGTCTGTAACTGGCTTTAATATACTCACACACAAGATGTTCTCCACAGGCGGTCTCTGAAAATCAGTCTGAAACGATCATGTTGGCTCAAACTCTACCATAACCAGTCTCCAAGTCAGCAAAGTTCACTCTTCATTCACTTGTTTCACCTTAGGCACCTTTTTCTGACTCTTTCCTTCAATTGGCATGATACATGTGCAAGTTACGGTTTTATGTTCAATCTGCTTTGAAACGTGATCAAGTAGATCACAGAAGGTATGATATACTAAGAAGGATAGAAAGTGCCAAATGTGGTTTCAAAATAATAAAGTGAGGAAGGAACTGTGCTGATGCTGAAATTGTTAACAATTTGCCTTAAACTGTGCGTTATAGACTGAAGTTGGAGAACTCAGACCATGTGGATTATTCAGTCGTCAACAATTAACTCTAATAGCAATTAACTCTAATAGCTATTAATTAACACTTAACAATTAACCCCCGCTGTGCTGCATGCTAGGTTTTTTTAGCATAAACAATATAAACCGATAGCAGGCTACCATGCTAACATGGTTTATCTATGTCCCAATTCCATATTAGATACTAATTCTAAGCAGTGGGTTTACAATGAAGTATACGCAAAGGAAGAGAGGGAATGGAGGAGCTGCTCTCAGCTGGGAAAAAAGTCAAATAAATTGGAGCTACAGAAAGATCTAGGTGAACAAAAAACACTTATGTGAACTTTAATTGTCAAGCATAGCAGTTATTTTAAACTGTAGTGTTGAATTTTTTGCTGCAAAACTGCAAAAACAGTACTATGACAAATAGTATCTAGTGAAATACTGCATGAAGTTAGCATTCAGTATGGAACTGGGACGCAGAAAGTATCAAGTGACAGCAGCCCTCAAATGAGAACTTGAGCAGTTTTAAACGCTATGTTTGCGTCCTCTTACTTTGGATAATGTTAGTCGCCTACTGCCAGTACAGGTAGCAAAGAGCATCAGTTATAACAAAAAACTGGGGACACACGGAAGATCTTGGTGTCTGTATCTTTATCACTTAACCGGGCAAGTTAAAGTGTGATCTCCTGAAATCTCTGGACTTCTTTGAAATCCACCCTATAAATGTTGTTAACTGCAACCCAGAAGCAGGTAAACACACGGCAAGGCAGTCTCAAGAGAAACGTTTTGTGCATTGGTGCTTATCGCCCTGTGTCGCACCTCAACATCACAAAAAAAAAAAAAAAAAAAAAAAAAAAAAAAAAAAAACCCAGCTGAACGGAGTGCAGACAAACAGACTGCTGCAAACGTGACATAAAGTGCAAACTGGCGAGGCTTTCCCCTTCACAGCATCAGACCGGCTGAAGCTCCAGGAAAACCCAGCGGGACAGAAGACGAGATGATCCACAGGTCGACACGCCGCCTCTTCTGCTGCGCTCGGCTTAATGGCTCTCGATCACCACAGGCTCGTACCGCCCTGCAGTCACCCTGTAAGGACCCAAACATACAGCGACAAGGGTCAAGAGTGTGTGTTGACAAGCGTTCGTGATGTAGTGGACGCTTAAACTCCAACACTGCTCACACATCTCTTTAATGCCCACTTGTACTGTTACCAATGTAAGTTTAATTATTGTTTATTGTCAAGCTGAAGTCATAAGGAAGGGGGATGGGTTTTCAACTGAAAGCGTTGTTCGCCAGTTTTTGACCTTTATGTGGGTTGGTGGACTATGGCGCGCGTTTTTGTATTGAGAAAAACTAAATCCTAAATCGCTTAAAACGTAAATCGTGATTTGTGACGAAGTCTGTTGACACGGATGATCCCTGAGTGATGACGTCACACAAGACATTTACCGCATTAGTAGAGGGGATGTGTACACGGGAAGCAGGTTGGAGGCTACACTAAAGCACTACACTAAATTATGTAGGCAAGTCAAGCCTTCTTCTTCTTTTGCTTTCGGCTGCTCCCTTTCAGGGGTCGCCACAGCGAATCATGCGCCTCCATCTAACCCTGTCCTCTGCATCCTCTTCACTCACGCCAATTAACTTCATGTCCTCTCTCACTACATCCATAAATCTCCTCTTTGGTAGCTTTCCTCTTCTCTCTCTGTCTACGAACACACCTTCCTCCTCTCCTTCTTCGTCTTCGACCAACAGTAGTCCAATTTCCACCGGTACCCTGTAGGTCAACAGCACCGGTGGCGGTCGTTGTTAACCCGGGCCCCGACCAATCCGGTATGGAAGTCACTGTCATGATTCGCATTTTTAGTTTGGCATGTGTTTTACGTCGGGTGCCCTTCCTGACACAACCCTCTGCATTTATCCAAACTTGGGACTGGCACATGAAGACACTGGCTTGTGCCCCCCTGCGGTTGCATTGTAGGCAAGTCAAGCCGATTTTATTTAAATAGCCATAAATCGCACGTTTCGCCTCAAAAGGACTTTACAGTCTGCACACCCACGATCCTCAGGCCCTTGAAGTACAAGAGGAATTATATGTGGTAGACAACAGTGTGTCAGATAAACAAACGACATTGCATTACTATTCAGATCATGCACAGAAGGGTGTACTATTTAGATAGCACCACTAGATAAATTGAGTCTCCACTAATAATTCTATATATAGAATAAGATATGCTAAATAGTTGACTGTATAATCAATACTGAATGATATTCAGATGCAGCCTCAGAGATGGGCAGAAACTATATCATTGGTTAAACGGCAGCGGGCAGAGTCAAAAGACAGGAGGGCTTTTTGTTGTCGTGTTTTTTGTCAAATGATACTCGGCTTTTTATCCATATTGTAAGTGAAACATGGACAGTAAAATTCCCCAACCCTGTGATTTTGACAAAGAAAAAACCCCCCACTTATTTAACAAACAGCCCCCGTGAGTCTTGGCCATGAGTATGTTTAAAAACCTAGGGACATGTTTTAGCTTTTCAAAGAAAACGCTGAAAATAATCTAGTGGAAGTGAAGGCTTGTGGATTGAAAAGAGGGCTCACAGTGAGGCTTAAGACTATTGTCAGGAGAGCTGTTCTATTGTTTGAAATGGTATATTACCAATGCCAAACAAGTTTTTCTACAGAATCATTATCATTTATCTATCATTTAAGCTATCATGTAATTTTGTCTAATGCAAAGCAGCAGTGCCAAGAACTTTGCCAAGATACAATATAAGGCGTTCTCGGACCGGAGGTACTTTTTCGTAGTTCTAAGAACAATTGGAGGAGCAACCGGCAAACGGCATTTTCTTAAAACTTGTGTAAACCGTTAGCCGTGTAAACAACAGCTCGTAACGGCAGCCTTAAAAATGGAAGGAAACACAGACAAACGGACCGACAGTGAGGTCCAGGCTTTTTCGAGTGGATATGCGACGGGCAGAAGCGACGTTGCTATACCAGCCGCCAAACCAACAGTTTGGTCCGAAAAATGACTTAAATCAGGATCTAACTAAAGAATAAGTGAGTAAATTGTATTTGATGCTAACTGTTTTAGTGCCACAAACTGGGATTATTTCTGAAGTCAGAGCAGAAAAGTTCCCATGACTGAAACCTCCAATCTGCTGAAAGTTAAGTGAAAGCGACACAAAAGGAAAAGAGGAAGCGAGAGCGACACCCAGACAGTGGAAATGAGAGGAGAACGAAGGGGAGGAGGAAGTGATAGAGAAAGTGAACAGAAAGTCGGAGTCAAGCTGTGTTCACCTGTTTCCAAGCCTGATGCCACTGAGCGCGGTGGTTCCATCTCTGCTGACGAACAGACGCAGGTTGCTGTCTGGGAAGCCGGAAACACAGAAACCGAGTTAGCAGCCGCTGACGGAAACCAGAAGGCATCAACACACGGGCAATAATAAAAAAGGAGACAAAACGCAGAGCTGCAAATACCGACGGAGAGCTCGGTCCAAAGATGGCGTCTTCCCCACTTTCATACATCAATAAGCGGCAGTCAAAGCAACTGTAAAAGCTTCACATGAAAGAGATTCACTGTACACAAATGAGACCACGCTAAAGAGCGGTTGCCTCCATCTCACACCAATCATATCACCGCGGCTGGTCGTTCTCAGAGTTAATACATTTCCCATAAAACCATCCTGCCAACATCGTCCTCTGCCAGAAACTGAAAGCTTTACAGTGAGAGAGCCACAGGAAGATAACAAATCGCCCCCCTTTTTGCTCGTCGAGGGCGAGTTGATGCTGACAAGCTAGCAGGTAGCTCATGTGTCAGCAAACATTGTAAACAAATTAAAACTGTATGTGACGTTTTGCCAAGCAGGATGTTTTTTGTTTCTATCTGTAACCTTGGAATCCCATGCTCTTCTCTGTCTCTTTCATTGTCGGTTTTGGTTTTTTGTGGCAAATCGCCACAGAACTTCATTTGCATTAAGTTCAAAATGTTCAGCTTTCGACTGTTCCCTTCTTTCCAGCTTGTGGTCGGCCCCATGTTGCTTCCTGTCCTACAGCACTTTGCGACGTAATTCACTCACTTCTCCGAAAACGAAGAGGGCTGCACTTCGCATCGCACAGCAAGTTTTCTCCAGTAGACTCGACCAGAACTGCTGGTCAAATAGCTTTAGAAACCCTCTCCCCCCGCACCTTGCCAGCATCAGACTAGGGGGAGCTGTGTCCGACCGTTTCTGTAACTTTTCAAGTCGAGATTGGCCAGCTGTGCGGAGGTGAGAAAGGAGCCAGGGTTTGAACTTCTCCCTCTAGCTCTCTCGTGAGTGCAACGCTATGAATGTGTCTGATGTGGCCGGACAACACGCCGAGCAAACTGGTTCTGATAAAGCGTGACCCCAGAGCCCTAACAGAAACCGACAGAGCTGACTTTTGTCACCCGAGAAGAAGTCACTTTTAAATCTCTGTCCACGCAGGAACCCTATTTCTGTCACAAATTTAAATCAAAGCCCAAGGTAATATTGAGCTATGTTATTACAGTGTATAAACGCCTCTTTAAAAACGTGCGATCCGCAAATTTCCACACATATAAAACCGCACTAAAGAAGAGAAACGACTACATTTATTTATATTTATTCATAGCAGCTTTTATCCAAAGCTGCTTTACAAGCATGGGGAGCAATTTGGGGTTCGACCTTGTGGACAGGTGGGGATCGAACCAACGGCCCTGTGATGAGCGGACGACGCGCTCTACCTCCTGAGCCACAGCAGCTCCAGTGCGGCCTTTGTGAAATTGATTTCACATTCTTGTTGTTGATATTGAGTGAAAACGTCATGGACTAACAGCGTAACATGGACCCAGATTTATTATTTACTAAACTGATGAAGGTGTGAGTTTTCAGTGTTTCACTCCACCACACAGACTAATATAAGAACCAAAAAAAAATGTTACAGATTTTAGCTGTAAAATTCATGTAAAAGTTTAAAGGAATCTACTGGTTTCCTTCCCTGCATCTTTAAAATCTTGGCCCTGGTTCACAGTTTGTCTTGTTCAGTGTGCGTCGGTTTCAACAGGCCGGTGACAAAGTCCACTCTAACTAAACCCTTCAGCATTCGGCTATATATTTGGGCTTTGTGTTTTCTCCTCGTTTTAAAGCTGTAACGCAACCACTACTTAGATTATACTTTGTAAAATGTTGTTGTTGTTGCACTGATGGCCTGCAGCGATCTACTCGTCCACTGTACCTTCAGTGTTGTTGATATCTGCAAAGTTTTGGCTTTGGACAATTTTCTCCACAATGTCGTCAGCATCCATGCGAGTGTCGTTTACCCAAGAGGGTTGACTCTCCACTGAGTCCTGCTTCCTCCTGAAACACAATGAATAGAAGAATAGAAGAAGAAAATTGTAGTTCGAACATGGCTGAACTAGAATATTACACATTTCTTGTTCCAAATGTAAATCTAAAGCAGGAGTGTAAAACCTAGCAATCCCATGACACACTGACAAAACATTTGTACTCTGCGTCTGTACCTGGGTGGCCTGTTTGGGGGTAGGACAGGGCGCGGGGGTCGAGGGGGTCTTTCTGGACGTCCGCCGTCCTTGTCGCCCTCTGTAGGTGTGTCAGCGGTGAAGCCCAAGCCCCCCGAGGCGCTGCTTCCTGTCGAGGTGTTCCTGCGGTGCGTGAGGTCTGACAGGCTGGAGGAGCAGGAGTGCTCAGTGCTGTAGCCTGCGGGACGGCAGGGACACGAGATGGCATCGGAGGACACGTTAGACAATATCAGCGGTTATCTTTGGGTCAGTAACAGCAGTTGTGTAGGTGCAGTGCGGTGCTTTCCTCGTCTCAGACCATTCTTTTCGACCGAAAGTCTGGAAACTGTTCTCCACGCCTTGATAACTAATCGGTTTGACGACTCTCCCCGTCTCGAGCCCACCTAAAACTCTGCTGCCAGGATTTGGACTCGGACTAAGAAACATGATCACATCACACAGATCCTGGCTTCCTTACAACAGCCTTACCTGTTGTTTTCAAAATTGATTTTAAGATTGTATCGATCACCTACAAATCCCTGAGAGCTGATCTGTTGGTGCCCTATGTCCCTTCCATCTCCCTGAGATCCTCGGATGCATCATTCTTGGTTGTTCCAAGGTCCAGATTGATACTCAGAGGTGACAGAGCCTTTGCAGCCAGGGCGCCTAGACTGAGGAGATCGGGAGTGCAAACTCGGTTTCATTTTTTCAATATGGCTTTCCGATGTTTTCAGCGATGACCTTTTATTTCATTTGACTCTTTTTGCATTTTATAATGTGTTTAGTTTTATAGCTTTAAGCTTGTTTTACTCTCTTTTTGTTTTAAATATACTCTGTTTTTATTGTAAAGCACTTTGTAACTGTTTGCACTTTGAAAAGGTGCCATACAAATAATGTGTATCATTATTATTAATGGAAGTCTTTGAATCACTTTTAGCCAAATTTAATACCAGAAGCAAGAGGGCAGGTACACAACCGTGCGCACAGCTCGCTTCTATTCAACTCAAACTTTCTACAGCAAGATAATTTATTTAGTTACCCTTTATTTAACCAGGAATTCTCCTTCTCCTTTCGAAAAG
The DNA here is from genome assembly GCA_011952105.1 of Coreoperca whiteheadi. Taxonomy (NCBI): domain Eukaryota; kingdom Metazoa; phylum Chordata; class Actinopteri; order Centrarchiformes; family Sinipercidae; genus Coreoperca; species Coreoperca whiteheadi. Next base: position 3,055,696 of record CM022476.1, on the reverse strand, counting down.
GGACCTCGCCAAATGAAAGCTAACACATAGTCACGTAAGAATGGACACAATCAATTAACAAAATGGGACCTGAGAGGCATGAAAGAACGAATATGAGAAATGCCACAAAAAAAAAAAAAAGATTATGTTCAATGGACAAAAATAGTTTTAAACAGACTGAGAAGTATACAGGAAGAAAACGGTGTTGTTTCATATATTGATACCCCTCACTGTAGTTCTACATGCTCACTGTGAAACCATACGGCTCATGGTCAAACTGGCTACTGGAATACAGTGTTGTAGCATGTAGTTTCCCAACATATAGAAAGCAGATTTGTGTCATTTAAATGGAGGCCTATGGGGTCAACGCTTCACTGAGCTGGAGCCTAAAAACAGCATAAGGGGATTGGTGCATTTGTTAAACTGAATCTCTTGCATCTCTTCCATGAAACAGACGAGTGGTTTCCATCTAAAACTCTCCAGAAATGCGTCACGAAAGCAAAAATGCTGTTGGTGTTGACTGCTCTTTTGTCTGGTCCTTGACTTGGGATCAGTTTGCCTTAGGAGGAGAGGCCATCGTGACCTGTTGCCCCCAAGAGCGAATCTCCCAGGGCCACAGGAACCCCTTGTCCTTTCGTCAGTGTACAGTTGGTCAGCTGAACATGCAAAAATTTTAAAATGTGTCTCCAGGCAACAATACAAGTCAACAAAATGGAATAATATATAGTAAAATAAATAAATTTATAAATACAATAATAAAATGTCCAATAACAACCAAATTATTATTAGAATTTCTTTCAAGGAAATTCTGCTGAAATTCAACTGCTTATAAACTTCACAATAATTAGTAACAAATGACATAGTTCTTTCCAGGAAACGTACAAAATTATTAGGAAACAACACATAAAGACTTTAATTCCCTATATTGGAAAGACACTTATCCGTAATAGAAAAAGACATCACAAGGAAAGCCGGATGAAACAACTGTTGCTGACTCTTGTACCTGAGATTTTGCTGTGCTGGCTGGCGTAGCTGGAGTTACGAGAGTGACCGGACTGGAAGACTTCTGCATGACCTGGCAGGTTGGCATCCGATTCTTCGAGGAGACCTGAAGGCGCCAAAAGACGAAAACAACACTGTAAACCAATTCTTCTGCAGGATCGGACATCAAGCAGCCGTTGTTTGCTTTCGCCGTAGAGACTTTCAGTGATGGCAGACATTTCTGACTCGCAGGAGCTGTATTCCCAAACCATGGACTATATGTTGGCAGGTTTTCACTCCAACCAATCGCCCAAAGGAACTGCTTTTGTAAGCTAATTTTGTTTGTAAAGGAACCTTAAATACTCTTGGACATTCATGGCTCATGGCGGAATAAAACAGGTTTCATTTTTCATTTGAAATCAAACTGAACAAATCCTAAACATTGCCAGCTAGTTTTCCACGCAAGGAAAATCTTTTTTTAGAACTTCTTCCAGGAAGTTTTGGCTCGTTCTTAAACACATCTGGCTAAGGAGGGGTGGGGGTGGGGGTTGGGGGGGGGTTCGATGCAGGTTGGGCCAAAATCTGAAGGACTTGAGTCCAGTCTTAAGACCACTTTATATGGGGTTTCATACTAACCCTTAATTTCATGTCCTTTTGGCATCGTTTTACTGAGACTTATTTTTCATATCAGTTCTAAAAGAAGTTAAACTGATAAAAAAAAAAAAAAGACTTTGGGGGGTTTTAAAGTGCTTTATGTTAGTTGTTGGATGTTGACCACTTTAGCTGCTGTTTAGTTGTTCTGGCATTTGAAGTGCTCTTTATTATTCTGGGACAAAGCTGGGATGAAAAAGGCAAATAGGACATTTTTGATATATTCGATATATTTGATCTGATCCCAGTCTAAACTCTGTCTCAAATCCCCTTAGACCTCAAACCTTACTGTACCTGGAAATAGGGCTGGGATTCAATATCATTTAATTGATTCTGAATCCAGTAGCACCTCTGCTTATCAAAACCAAATCCTTTCGAATTCCTCATCAAATCTATTCAGGGTGATCTAAAACTCGAAGATTAACATTCAAATACTCAGTACAAATTGTGTTTTCAGATGCAGCACTTTTGGCATTACTCTTTCTGAGCTGTACCTGAGCTGATGATGGAGGGTCGAGGCTTGGCGCCTCGGCCCAGAGAAACCCCACCAGCCGGCCCGGGCTCGGCTGTTCCCTCCCCCTTACAGTCCAGCTGCAGGGTGTGTTCTCGTCCTGAGATGGAGATGGACTTTGCTGTGCCGGTAGGCCTACAGGGGAAAAAAGAAAATAAAAAAATAGAAAAAACAGTCTGGAACTGATTAAATGCAGCGCTGCAGTTCTGCTTAGCTTGGCACATTCAGATAAGATTCGTTTTATTGGCCGCGGAGTCACTGCGGCAACAAAGGACGGATGAGCACAAATATTGTAAGTGTTAAAGGTTAAAAATCCACATAAAATATCAAGACACCAATAAATACCTGTGGTCTAAACAGATATGTTGACTTGTTTGTGGTTTAGGTTTCAGTAAACAGTGTATTTGTTTATTTATTTAAACAAGACGACATTTCAGCCCTAGTCCAACCTTCATCAGGTCAAAGTGTTTAAAAATGCTTTCTACACTCATGTTTCACCAACAGGCTCTGTGGTGGAAAGTGTGGTTAATCACTCAACATATATATTTAGAAAGACCATTTCTAAATCTCACAATTTTGAACTACTCACGTCTTAAAACAAGGATCTCCAGACAGGAGGGTCATCCCGATGATCACCTTTAAAAAAAAAAGGTAAAAAGACATTTTACCACGCAGTTTTAACATACAGCCCTTTTTCCATTTCCAAGACATCCATAGGGAAACAGCAAGAAAAGTCTGTTTTGCTGCCAAGTCAAGAAGAATTCCCATCCCTCATCGCGTTTATCACTGATCTAACGTTAACAAAATGATGAAAGATTTTCCCGTAGTTGTGAAATCTGCCGCCTTTTTCCTTTGTAGTGCATGTTCTTTCCCTTTGCTGTACAGCAGTCATCCACATACTGTTTATCACAGCACTATTCCTGTCCGTAACACAGGGAGATAATCAAAACCTGAACATTATCATCAGTCTGCCCTGATCAGTTAATGGAAAGGAAAGTCTAAATAAAAGAAGGTTCATAATGTAAAGCCAGAAGTTGAAATTCCAAAAATGTCTGACCTATATTTCTGTAATTGTGCAGTAATCATGTGAACATGTTTAGTCTAAACTGCTGGCTGCTGAAGCAATATTAAAAAAACGAACTGGCGTGAATTCCCAGCAAGCTCCCTGACGTAGGAGTTACACACAACAACCCATGAAGTCCACCAGAGGAATGAGATGACTAAACTCCTCGTGACCAACTGTCTTGGCTCTACTGTTTCACTGAGCAGTTTGCGTCGATGACCTCTAGGTGGCACTGCAGCGTTCCTCAACTCCTCAGTGAAGAAGCCAGGAGTCTCCTCCACGCAGAGACATTAAACTGCTTCAGCTGCGACTGAAATGAGCCGCTTGGTACTCAGAACTGAAGAGCGAGTGGTGATTTTTGGGCCTCGGCTAACAATTATTTTCATTTTCCAATTAATTTGCTGGTTATTTTCTCAATCAATCGATTGATCCTTTGGGTCTATAAAATGACAAGAGGTTGAGGGGAAAAAATGCCAATCATCATTTCCTGAAGCCTAAGTTGAGGTCTAAAAATTGTCCTTTTTTTTCTTTTTCTTTTATTTTGTCAAGCCAACAGTCCAAAACCAAAATACATATTCAGTTCACATAAGAGAAGACGCAAATCCTCACAGGTGGAACTTGGTTATATTCGGCATTTGAAAAATAAGGTAAACAATTCATCGATTCTGTAGATTGGCTAATTAACTAACGGACTGATCCCTTTTTCTCAAGGTGATTTACACCAAAAAACATCTTAATAGCTGCATCCGACATGGTCTGTATAGTACAGATCAACTGTTTGGTTCACAAAATGTTTTTATTATCTATGAATAAAACAAAGAGATAACAACGAGTGGGCACGAGGCAACACAAAGATAAGGCTGCCTGTAATGAGACATGTCGCTTGATGAAAGTAAATTGAATATCGTTGGGGTTTTGGACTGCTGGTTGGACAACACAAGACATTTGTTACGTTATCTGACATTTTCCGCTATTTTTCAGCATCAAACAACTGATGTTGATTAATCATTTGGTCGATAAAATATCCAAAAAATGGTAAAATAAAAATAAAACAATTTAAAAAAGCACTTAAACCTAAGGTGATGTTTAAATTCTGTTTTGTCCAACCAACCCGAGTTTATTATCACTTAAGACAAAGAAATGAACAATCGGTTACTCATTTTTGCCACTAAAATATATTTGCATTGCTACGTGACAAAAGGGACAATTAATCCGCTTAAAACCTTTTACCTCTGGCCGCTTCCGACTGAAATTGCGTGAGTGGAAGCAATCAATGAAGAGGTTAAACGTCAAAGTCTCAGAGTTAATGATCAAGCTTGCTTCAGACACTGAAACCTCTGACATTTGTGACACATTCAAACTCTTGTTAATACCATGAGGGAACAGATTTAATCTCTCCTTATCCTCGTGCCGTTAAGATTATTCTACCATTGGCCAAGATAAATGCTCGAAATAGAGACCTATTTGTGAAAACACCCATGCCTTGCCTTCAGTATGGAGTTGTCCTGCCGTGTGTTCTTGGTGTCGTATCCCTCCAGCAGACAGCAGCGCACGGTGGAGCCAGAACCTGCGAACTCCGCCATGTTGAGGTCTGTGAAGCCCAGCTGAGGGTGAAGAAGAGAAGACGAGTTCATTCTAGGTCCAATGATGGAGGGGTTTCACTGGCCTCTGTTTTTGTGGCACACGTTAAGATGGGACAGATTTCTGCGACGCCCACCATTTAGCACACCAAGTAATTTCACACTGTGAACGTTGAAAGCTTGTCACGTTTCGAGTCTTGACAGACATCAAACCAGACATCAAAGAGTGAAACCTGTGCTTCTAAAGTATTCTGAGTGAGCAGGTCTACAGTTAGCAAGATGCAGTTCACATCTCAGCGCTAAAACAAAATCAGCGTGTTTTGGTTCGGGTGTGCTCACTCTCTCTCTATCCAGCCTCCAAAAACACAAGTCAAAGCCTCACTACCCTGTCAGAATATAAGCAAGACATGGATAAAAGGCATGCATAAAAGCAAAAGCAAAAAGGAGACAAATGCAACTTAAAAATTGTTCTGTATTTCATTGTGGTCCCTTAATAAAAAAATATACCGATAAAACAAAAAGCCTCACTGCCTCGTTAGAAAATAAGTGATGAAAAATAGCAAGAGAGAGAAAAGATATAAAGCTAAACTAAATGCAAACCAAAACACATTACTGTGGCTAATGACAAAAAAAAACAAAAAAAACACACACACACACACACACACACACACACACACAGATAATCGATGACACTCAGGTTGTGGCCACAGAGCAGTGATGACGGTCAGAAATCCCGCACGTTTGATTGAGTGGGACTCTCTCCACAAGTCTCATGGCTCAGAACAGCGGGGTGTCGATCACCTCACAGCGGGTGACAACGAGGGCACGGCCAGATGTGTATTCTGGCTAACTGATTGGCTAGTTGGAGGTCGCCATAAGTAAGCTGAAGACCCCATGTGAACTAGGACACCACCACAAAATACCACTAAAAAGTTGAGGGAAAACACACACCTATTCTAATCAGGTGCTGGCTCGCAGGCAGACATAAAAATAAAAAAAGAATGGGAAAGCTGCGCACTCTTAACTCGGACACATTTATTCAGCTGACGAAGATCAACGTTTCAGCAAACTGGCTTCTTTGCGATTAAATACGGCAGAGACCTGACTGGTACCAACTGCGACAGGCCAATCTAAGGGAGCCCCTTTGATAAATGTTTTACCTAAAACCACTTGACAACGAAGCGCATCATGTACTCAGCTTTCCGTGTCTACAATAAGACCTCATGAGTGTAATGTGAGGGCACCATTGTTCTCAGTGCCTATACATGTTGTTCTGGTTAATGTGTGACCCTTGCTGTACATTTTGAAGTCGACTAAGTGTTGGTCAGGGATTTCTACACAGCTCCAGATTACGCTGACAAGGGCTCAACATGTCCTTGATCTCTAGAACAAAATGCGCAGCTTCTTGCCATGTGGAGACTTTGTCTTTGTCTTAACCGCACTGGCGATGTTATTTTAAATTAACTCCGCAGCTCTCTCAAGCTAAAGGCTCCCATTCTTCATTCTCCAGGTTTCCCGTTCATCAGGGGCTTCTGTTTTAATAGGTGTGTATTTAAAAGGAAGCCAACTTCTAAGGAGGGAAGCGGGGTATATTTAACCAAAGGAAATCTAAATGGAGAATGGGTAAAAACAAAAGGAAACGGTTCCCGTCAGCCGAAAACGTCTATGGAGCAACAAAAGTTTACCTTCATGAGGGGGTTTGACCTTGTAATTTCATTTACGAGACGTGACTAATTTGTCAGGAGCTCTTACAGTTTCGGTCAGAGAGGTGTTGGCAGGATGTTTTGCAGATTTCGGGCAAATGTGAGCATACAGAAGATACGTTTTTGATTTATAGTCAAGCCCTGCAAGTGGCATGCTCGTCAAAGTGCTGTGAGAAATGCTAATATTTACACGCTACGGCATTAAGGTTTACAGAGACGGACTCCAGCTCATCTGTAACTGTTTCTATGTGCGTCTGAAAGCGAGAGGTGAGGCGACCGATAGGGAGCTCTTACCTTCGTATATGTTTTTCCTCCTTTGAGTTCCTGCAGGGAAAAACAGGAAAGACAGTTATTGAACCCAGCGATCCAACTGATCCAACGTTATATTACAGAGGGCTCCAATGACAGGGCTCCAACGAGAGAGTTGAAATTACAGGCTGAGACCACACTCACGGTTCCTCAGAGCACGGCACCGATGCGGCGTTCACATGGGAGACTTAGCATCTGGCCTGCACTGAAATATCCTGGATACATTTTTCTGAGAATGTCTCCGAACCTCTTAAAAAACAGTCCCGTACAATGCCGGTTAATCAAGTTTTTTAGTGGGTGCACTTCTGTAGGGACTGGGTATCATTTCAAACTTTCCAATACTGATGGCAATACGATTTAAGAGTTTAAAAAAAATAAAAAATACCAAAATTATACTTATTTTACATGGAGGAATATGTACCCCTTTCCAATATGCACTGACCTGGTGATTTGCAGGTCAAAAGAAGGTTTAAACTTGGCAAATTTGGTTAAAAGGGGGGGGGGTTAAGATATACTGTAAATAAGTGTTGTTTAAAACAGAATTTCTGTGACTATATCTCATTGCAAAGCAGGTCGTAACTACAAGGTTAAAAACCTTTTCTACCAAATTTTGCCACGACACAGACATCTTGAAAAAGTAGTTCAGTGTAGTTGTAAAAGCGTAAAAGTCAAATCCAAAAAAGCATAAACATCTGTGGACTGCTACTGCACTAGTGAGTTGAGTATGCGCTCTCGGTAGAAGCCAGGTGATCCAAGAAGACGATGCTTGATGTGGTGCGGGGCATACTGCAACCAAAACTGCACGCTGTCTTTAAAGAGGATAGTGGCACGCTTCTGTGCAGCGGTCGCACTGATTCCCTCAAAAAAAACAAGTGTGATGTTGTTTCATCAATAAGAGATATAATGATGTTGTTTAGACATCTTGACATATTTCGGCCTGCAAATCACCCTGGCTGATTCATACGTACTTACTGCACCATTGCAATGATAAATGACTGGATGGCAGGCATCCATTAGTGTCAGAATGGCTCTAACATAGTTCCAGTCAACTGTTTAAACACTGCTCTTAATCAGTGGTCAACATTTTTTAAAAGCTTATTCCTGCCACCTAACCCTTGATGAAACTAACCAATCCATGGGTTAAATTAACTACATTTATAGGTAATAATGGACTCGATGGAGGAAATCCTCCACCCACTCACGTTGTGGCTACTCTGCCTCTACCGTTGTTTTCTAGTATCGAGAACACACAGTAGTGTGGACGCCAGGTATAAACGTAGCAAAATGTGTTTTAAAACTAAAACGTAGTAGAGTGGATGAAGCCTTAAGTGCAAAATCTCTGTTATATTTCAGCACTGCTCAGTATTCAGTATTGACGATGGATGGGTAATATGACCGTCAACTATCACTCTTTGGGTAAAAACTATCCAGAAAATAATGACACCCTGAAAAAAAATAAAACAAGCCTACAAGCGCATAACTGAATGTTCTGACTCAAGCAGGAGTGTAGTTTTCTATTCTTTAGGTCCAAATCCCAAACGTTTTAAGGCCCTGCATTGATCTAGTTTATCTACAGGTTTGAGAGGACCCTTTGAGACTCGTACCTTCCTGACTGACACCCTGCAGACAGAAGGATCCAGGACTCCGGTGTGGGGGTTGGCGCTCATTTTAGACACAAAGCTAAACCTCTTCCTCCAGCGAACACAGTTCTCTTGAACCTCCTCTCTGTAAGGGAGAAAAAAAAAAAACAACAACACACAAATCACACGTAAATCTCTGCGATGAACTGCTTGGTATTCTGCATTCTTATGTTTCCAATGAATTATTCATTTCGAGATGCGCTCTCTCCCGCTGCTTACTCCTCATTTCTTCAGTTACAGACTTTGGTTAATGATAACATAATTCATTTTGCTATTTGCTGAGGCAATGACACTGACAACACTGAAACATTTAGGTCCAACCCAAACACTCGATTTGCTATGTCCTCTGACTCCAGAACAACACATTTTTTCCAGTTATGTCATCCCTGTCTCACAGCCTCATGACCAGTGTGTCCACTGAGGATCAGATCCATCAGACCAACACTGAGAAAACTCCACAAATTGAGTTACAGAGCTCATTCCCATGGCTTCTGACACGGATCGCAGTTGTGGTTTTTGTTTTAGAAACTTAGCCGATTCCCTTCAGTGATTTTTTTAGGGAGATGCAGCGAATGTGTTTGAGGATGGTGAACTGGTGACATTTTGTCAACAAGTCTCCTGGGTCACTAAGTGACCGCAGAGCCACTGACGGAACAAAACTACCGACATGTAAACTGGTTTGTATCTCTGGATTGTCCCCACCTGCTTTACTGACAAAAGAAAAACTGCCAATGGTCAATAGACTTCTGTGCAAACTAGGCCTGCACGATAAATCCTTATAAAATCGCGATCTCGATGCACCCTGGTCACGATTTTAATTTTAAATGACTTCGATTTAAAAAAATAAAATAAAATTGGCCTTTATTTTGAAAGGACAGCTCTCACAAAGTTCAGGGCTTCACCCTCAGCCAATGACAAAGCACCTTTTAGTCACGTGTTGTCGAGCGAACGCTGTAGTTCGGAAATATACAAAATGGTATATTAGTGGTGTAACGGAACACAAAGCTCACGGTTCGGATCACAAGTCACGGATCGGATCATTTTTCCGATCCTTTGGAACCTTTGGTGTCTACATGCCGTTACAGTTTTGTCCGCCGCCCTTCTTCCGTCATCATTATATTTTACGGGGAAGCCGAAATGCTCCCATAGGTGCAATTTAAATGATGCGGGAGGCTTTTCAAGCTCTTCTGCTCTGCCGCTGGCCATCGTTGACTTATTAACATGCCCTGTTCACTGAACACATGACTGTTGGGTGTAGTTTCACTGAAACTCAGCAACCAGTTTAAAATAACTCAATTACTTAAAAAGCAATATCAGCAAGAAAAATTTAATTTCACTCTGCAATCGCTAAACAATTTAGATTAATCCGCTAGTTTAAAAAAAAGCGCAATTAATCCTCGGGTCACGTGCGTGCTGAACCGTGGGTCGTGATCCGTACGGGTCAGGGATCAACTGCGATCCGTTTCACCCCTAACACATATTGATAAAAACTTGTAGGCTTGTGGAGATGTGCTGTTTTCTATGTGCCAAACCCCAATATTATGGTACTGCCAGTTTGTCCTGGTTCATGTGTGTAATAAACATTGGGCTTCATGAGGAAAAAAATCATTGCAGAGAATCGGGATATCAGTTCTAAGATAAAAGATTGTGATTCATATTTTTCTCAGAATCGTGCAGGCCTAGCGCAAACACAGTTTGCCCTGTCAGAGATGCCAGTGGAAAACCTTAAAGTATCCATACGTCCCGGGCTGACGTGTGGGAGCACAGCAGTGGGTGTACAAACAGACCGGGGTCGCTGATCTGTTTGTTTCCGAACACAAAAGCTGATGTGACCAGCTGTTCGACCAATTCCAAAGTCAGAGAGACGCCGCAGCAAGAATGTAGGTTTGCGCGGTACGTACTGAAGAAGAGACATCCTAATTTGTTTAATATAGCACTGACTTTTGTAGTGTTGCCAAAACGAGATTCCCATCGAAATCTGATTTTCTGGAGCCCTGCATGTCATCTGTAAAATGACACTCCTGTTTGGACCTGAAACAATTGGTCAATACATCGATTATTGGATCAACAGAAAAATACCCTTTAACTATTTTGACAACTGATTCAAAACTTCTTGAGATATTTCAGCCTGGACCAAAGTGCCATCCTCAGAGCCACACCGCTAGCGTGGCTAAAAATGAGTTCTTCGGCTGTGAGCAGAAGTAATTCTACTGTGTTATTTTTAGTTAATTATGACTCAAGCGAGGACTTAAGCCAGAATGGGGGCTATAATACAAAATCTCTACATGCAGGTCTCATTATTGCTAGGTTATGGGAACCTACACTGTTCTGTGAATGACCATCATTTTGTCAACCAAACATTTCAGTTAAATAGCATCCTGTTAAAGAGCACCATAATTTGTGTAAACGCTCTGTCAATCACCAGCGAGAGCAAAAAAAAGATTTCATAATGGCAAACAGCTCATTTTGGGAACTTTCATTGGATTCTGTCCAAGCTGAGGAGACGTAGATCAACTGAACAACCAAATGTTTCTGGAGTCACTTGAACTGCATGACGCCTCCTTCATTCCACCACATTTAAATCACAGACACGGCGCTTCACGGTGAAAGAGAAATGGCAGCGGCGACGAGCTGTTTGTATCGCAGCTACTCTGGAACATCAAGTCAAGTGCAGCCTCAATACCACTAAGCAAGTAACCTCTAAACTTATCGTGTGATTATTTAATAAACTTTTCTTTAAAATATATTTGTTGGGCATTTTTTGGTCTCTATGGGACAGAGCGAGGTGAAGAGGCAGGCGGGGGGGGGGGGGCACGACATGCAACACAGGTAGCGGCTATGCGGCACGCGTTGTGAACAATCGGCTTCCGAGGCGCTCCGGCTACTTGACAAACGTAACGCTTATTTGCAGGTAAGGCAGTGCAAGTCAAGACTGAGGCCAGTTCACAAACACTCAACATCAACTCTGAAGAATTATTATGATTTTATATTCTATTCATTATATGTGTATTATTGAATATATATTATAGCATACTATACGATACTATATTTTCTATTCTATGTTATATTGCCGTACTATACTATAGTATACTATACTATTAATAAATGTCACCTTATATTTTATTTTATATCCCATATTATGTTAATATGTAATACTGTTTAATTATATTATATAGGAGCCATGAATGAATTTTTGTGAATTTTGTTGTAATATTAAGGTTTGTGATGGCTTATATTTTGGTATTGTTATGGTGGTAATTATGGAGAGAAGTGGATAAGGGCGCTGACACTCATAGTGAATAGAATCACCTGTCCACCTGTGTGCGTGGTGGAAGCGAGGGCGAGAGGGTCGCCGTGTTTTTTGCTGACCGCAGCTTTGATCGCTGTGATTATCTTGAGTATGATTTGGGCACTATATAATAACCCCACCCCCCTTTAATGAAAGTTATCTAACTTGTCTATTTGGTGGCGCGTCAGACAAACGCACAACCCCCCCGACCTCAGCCTCTCGCTGACTTTTAATTTGTTTCCTGAAGTCGCTACACATTATATACTATATTTCTATACAAGTACAAACACTAAGTATTATTAATTAATCATATTATATATTATTCTGGTGTACGCTGTTTACATACAGTATAATGGACTTTCTGACTTTGCTGCTACTAATCACACCACTATGTCACTCTTGCCTTGTACTTTTGGCTTTAATTTATCTCTTGTATAGTTTCTATTCTTATTTTGGTTTCATATACCTCTAATTATTTATTGCTTCCTTTCTCTATTTATCTGTCCTTATTCCAGTCCTTGTGCTGCTCCAACACCTGAATCTCCCCTGCAGGGATCAATAAAGGCTTATCTTATTTCCATCAGTATACATGAGGCAGTTTGAGCAGTTTATCGCATGAGACAGAAGGTGCAAATGACACATGTACAACACACACACACACACA